>CAOKZL010001002.1:600000-1040505 GCA_948472985.1 Iguana delicatissima | reverse complement strand
ACAGATATTACTGAAATATTCAAACTCATTGTCCTATGCGGGGGACCAGAAGCTACTCTGGAAATGTCAAGAGGTAATTGGATGGTCCGACCCAACTTTAGTCTCAACAGCTTGACTGTCAGGCTGCGTATCAAGTATTGCTCTTGTCTGTAGTATTATACACCACATTACCATCTGATAATCCTACTTAGAGATTTTAAAAATTAAATACGTAAGTAATTCTGGAAAGACTGAAGGCTCAGCTCACATGCCAGTGTATCTTCATGACAAATCAGCAAGATGCCATATTTTGCTTAGCCACTGGGAATTTTGGGAGGCATGCTTGCTTTCTGTGGCAGACATTTAAAAAGGGAAGAAATTTAATGGTCTTAATGAAAGTAACCTTTCTGCACTGCTCAAGAGTTATGAAAAGAAGTGTATCTTGCCTTGACAATCTGTACAGTTGGGAAGCTCATGGGGCATTCTGAAAAAATAAAGCACAGACAAAGCAATGTGCACCATTTAAAATGCAAATGGCTAACACCATTTCTGCATGACAATGCTCTTCCGCATCATCCCATCATAATCCTGGCAGCACCTCTTCTGGGATGGGAGCGTGTCCCCAACACTACCCTCCACACCTGGCTGGCTGTCTGTGGAAGGAAGCATGAGGGACATGCTCCTTACATTTGCGCTGCAGTTAGCCTTCTTCTCATGCTGTAGTGGGGAAGGAAGTGCATAATTGTGCTTCCAGCATCATGCAATCACAGGCCCTTTTAATGGATTATTTCTGTTAAGTGAATATCCTACAATCACAGCATGCGGGGATGTGCTAGCTGTGAGACCACAATGACATCATGCAAAAGCACGACCTGTGAACCGCTGCAATTGCATCCCTAATGCAGGACAGCCATGCCATCAGAAATGGCCAAAGTTGCATAAAATCAGAAAAGTCCACACAAATATATTTTAATCAATGGAGGAAATTAGTAAGTTTGGTCAAACATATAAATAAATGTAGACATTAGGAAAAAGTGTTTGAAATTGTGCACAATTTTCCTGTAATTCCCCTCCCCACAAAGTTTCACAAGCCAATATAAAGCAAGGACAATAGGAAAATGCAGGTAGGATCCAGAGGAACACAATGAAATCAGTGCTGAGAGATTTTTCAGATCCTTAACAAATCCCTAATTGATGTATCATCCTTGATGGCAGGAATTATAGAAACTTGTTGTTGTTGTGTTGTTGTTGTCATGTGCCTTCAAGTCATTTCCAACTCATGCTGACCCTAAGGCAAACCTATCATGGCAAGATTTGTTCAGAGAGAGGCTTACCTTTGCCTCCCATGTCTGAGCAAGGATTTGAACCCTGGTCTCGAGTTGTAGGCCATTTCCACACAAGACAGTTATAGCACTATGATTCCACTTTCAACATCCTATGGAATCCTGGGGTTTGCAGTTTTATTATTATTATTATTGAAGAGTAATAGTCAAAAGTACTAAAGTCCTTTGCAAAATGGTACACTAGCACCATTTCGTTTCAGTGCTAACACTCCTCTTTCTCTCACTTGATTTTGGTTGAATCTTTATCCTGGAGACTATAAGTGTGTTCACTTGACCATGGCCATCTTTACTGCTTTTGAGAAGCAGAAACACATAGCAAGTACAGATATGTTTCATTTTGAAAAGTACTGGCTTAAATAGTGGGAATGAAAATTCTTTCATAATGCCAGAAGCTCCAAGAAAATACTTCAGCATGAGGAAAACATCGCATGGATCTCCAAAACAAAATTTGTTTGTAAAGGGACAAAATGTGGAACTTCCTGAGATTTCCTCCCCCCATCCCAAATTGTAAGTATCTTCTGTACTGCAATAACTAATACAGAAATCCTGCATTGGAGTAAACCTACCACTTGATCGCAGCCCAGCTGGTTTATGCTAGTGGAGTCTCCCTCCTTGGAGGTTTTTTAAGCAGAGGTTAGATGGCCATCTGTCAGGAATGCTTTGAGGGTGTTCCTGCATAGCAGGGGGTTGGACTGGATGGCCCGTGTGGTCTCTTCCAACTCTACATTTCTATGATTCTATGATTCTATGCTGGTTCATCCCACCCTGGGCTTAGGGACTGCTTAGCTTTACAGCACCAGGGATCCAGGTTTTTAAACACACTTACACACACACACACCAAGAACAGGATTAACAATGCCAGCTCCAGGACCAGTACGGCTCATAGACAAATCTCAGTAACTTAACTTGGAGAACGGTGCTGCTTGCCAGTGGATGTTACCCCAAACCGTGGGTGCCACAAGGGCCAACCCGTAATGTTAGTACCTCGTTGCAAAGATGGGGAATTAATTAGCTCAAAATCAGGAAGCTAACAGAGGAGGGCAACTTAGCAAGATCTTGCTACCAATGTTTAGAGGCTCACACAGGAAAAGAACCAGCCAAAGATCCAAAAGTAAACTGTGTTTTTATTGGGGGAGATTCATTCATGCATGTATACAAAATACAAACAGTCAATCATTCACACAAGAACTAACTGAAAGATAAAAGGGAGGAAAAAATTATGGCTAGAGAGGCTGGGAGGTTTTTTTTGGGGGGGGGGCTATAATTACCAGTCCAGAACAGTACTGAAGACCAGAAATGTGTTTTGGCTTAGGTAGGACCTAAGGACAGTTCTCATTCAGGAGCCAGACGGATAGAGTGACAGGTAGACCTTCGAGAGACTGCGAGTTGTAAGCCTAAAATCAGCGGTATTTGTACCCTGAAAATGGCCTCTGGCAGTGAAAGTTCCAGATGCAAGACAGAGGGAACCTGTTGTGGACAATGGATGTTTCGCCTGTTGATGGGCTTAGTACTTGATTGACAAAGACATGATGGGTGTTGTAATAGCTGTCTATTGTGGGTGCTACAAGGAAAGAGGAAGGAGTCCAGGTGTACAGGGATGGGTATCTGTCAATCAGTGTCCTGGTGGGCTTCACACAATGGCATTCTCCAGGAAATCCCAGCTTCTATTATTGTCTGGAACAGTGGTGATTTACCTGATAATTGACCTAGGTTATACCAAGAGGATGTTTAGGCTGACCTGCCTGTGGCCTCATATTTACAGTCAGGTGTCTTCCTCTTTTGGTTTGACCTCCCTGCCACCTTCAGGTTGGATTTTGATATCAATGCCAATTAAAGTGTGTTGCTAATTAAATAAGATGCCAATTAGATATGGTGCACATCCAAATTATACTGATACCAGGGACCCCCAAAGTGGGGCCTTACACAGAGACCATTAAAGAGGCATCGATACATCATCCTAACCAGAACCAGAGGGTTCAGTGCAGTCGTTCCCAACCAGAAATACCAGAAATTCACAGTGGGTGAATGTTTAGGAGTACATAAAAAAGACTGAGTAATGGCAGAAAAAGACACATGTATGAAAAATAATACGAGATACAAATCATATACCAGCATGCACGCACACATAGCAGGAAGGAGGAAGGAGAAATTCGCTGTACTCCTTTAGCCTGGGCTTTCTTTCTCCCCTCTCCCCTCACCTTCTTCTTCTCCTTTCTCTTTTCCTGTTTCCACCCCATTCTCTTCCTTTCCCAAAGTCAGGAGGAGAAAAAGAAGGAAGCACTATACACCTTCTCCTGTGTAATTTCTCTGCACTTTTCTTCCTTCTTGGATGAAGGAAGTGGCTTTTATCACTAAAAACAAAAATCAAACCCTTTTTTTTTTTAAAAAAAGCATATGATAAAGGTACAATATACTTTTTTTTGCAGAGGGGGTGTCAACCTTTGTGATGAGAGAGAAGTAAAATTGCAGTGACATTGCATCACATGCACCTTTCTTTCAGACTTTCAATGCATGCCAGAGTGTGTCTTTTTATTTATCTCTGTGGCTGCGGGTCTTGTGGCAGGTGAATGCAGGACAGTGATGGGACCAAGGCAGCTAATTTTGGCTCAGCTCCCTCCCTTCTCCTCCCTGTCACCTGGCTGGCCAGCCCTGGGACAACCTCCATTTTCTCCTCCTCCATCTTCTCCTCCCCCTCCTCCTTCTTCTCCTCCTCCCTTCTTCCTCTCCCCCTTAAGAATAATAACTACTGCTTATTTTTAATGCCCTTATTGGACTATTTATTTACAGTTACAATGTATATAATTGAAATAACAGCAACTATATTAATTACAATCATTTTGCTAAAATGAGGGGTACTGTTTATGGATATGAGCTGCCAAGCGGTATGCGAGTGTATTTACTAGGGCACAAGCTTTTCTGTGGGAAAAGAACCACCTCCCATGTACACTTAAACACACATTCCCATAGAGATACAAACACACACAGGGACGCTTGTGGCCCAGGGATACTCTTGAAATCTCAGATGGACAAAATGAATATATCTCAAAAACAGAGATCTGAATTAGTCAAGATAATTAAGTCAATTATATTTATGACAATGGGCAGCAAAATCTTACACTGAGATAAAACCAGACACATTCCACTGATACTCACTTCCTTAACTTCTTGTCTCAGTAATATAAATAGTCCAGGGCGTGCAGATATAGCAATAGATATAGAAACAGATGGAGAGATTCATTCTTGACTGGCTGATTTGTTCCACTACCTTTTTCTGAAGGATATATATATCTATATCCTTCAGAAAGAATGTAGAACAAATTGGCCAGTCAGGAATGAATCATTCATATATATATATATATATATATAAAGGTATAAAATATATACATATAAAATACATATACATATAAATACATTTATATACATATAAAATACACACACATACAAATTGGTGATGAATATTTGAGAAAATTAAATGAATATATTCTTATGCTGGAAGCTTATATACTTTTAGTATGGAATAAATCCCTATGGAATCCATGACAATTACTTCTGAGTAGCAATGTAAATCATTGCTTGTTTCATTCCCACATGTAAAAATGAGAGATGTCAAAACATTTCTCTTTGCTGGATGGGATTATTAAAAGTGCATTTTTCCTCCTCCTCCAACTTCTCCTTCTCCTCTTCTTCTTCTTTCATTTTAGACTTGCAAAAAAATTGTGAATTTTTTTTAAAGACAGAATGCTGTTTTTTCACATAAAAATATTTTTGCAAAAAATTCAGATTTTAGTGCCACCCCCTTTTTTGCTGTTGCTGCTTCTGCTGAAAAATATTCTGGTAGTTTCATTCTTGCACCGCAGCAAAAGAATCATGTGATGACTGGCATTTTTTTTTTTAATGTATTGCGATTTCATATCAAGGACAAGAAGATATACAGATATTCTTCATACATCTATCTCAGCTCATAGACTTGTGATCATAGCTTCATGATCTTAAAAGAACACCAGTGCAATCCTAAACCCAGTTCAAGTCCCTTGTATTCAGCAGGAGACCTATGAGTTTGTATAGGACTGCAGTAAAACAAACATGAAATGCTTGCTTCAAGTTCTAACCTAACACCAATGGAGGAATCACTATGAGACTCAGTATAACCACTTTCCTCCTGCTCTTCTCAGATTATGGACATGAACACAACATGAACATACACAGGTCTTGCAAGCCATTCTGAGACTGGGAGGTTTGTGTCCCATTTCTCTCTTCATCTTTCCCACTTGGCTCAGTGCAAATATCTTAGATGTTCACACAGCTTCTTTCATTTTCTGTAATGGATTACTTCACTGGTACTGAACAGAGTCAATGGAGAATGAATTAAACTCTATGGCAAATCCTTTATATGTTGTAACTGAACAGTACTTGGACAAGACTGATTGTGATGCCGGTTTGAGGACTGAGATTAAAGATGAGTCTCAGGTTTACAAGGATTAGTCAAAGGACACCATATTAACTTGTAACAATACTCCCAGGAAGCTTAAAATATATTTCTAACAATATATCCTTAATAAACACTTATAAATAAATATATCTTCCCACTGCTAGTCTTGGTTCATACATTTTTCTTAGTCTAATTAAGAACAATGAAAATATGATATAAAGAAGATGTATTTCCTTTAGAAAAGAGACAGACATTTACACCCTTTTAAAGTACAAGAGAGAGAGCTAAATATTAAAATATAAGATACACATATAAAATTATTCAGGCTCAGTCATATAAAACCGAATCTAAATTGAGCATATTTCAGTAGCACTGGGAAACCTCACCCCAGAGCTAATAATGTAGTTGCAACAGAGTTTTATACACAAAGGAGTACTCTCTGGCCTACTTTATTAAATACCTTGGAGGACTTTGTATATATCCGTACATCTGAACAATGCAATTTATTAAGACATCTTTCTCTTCATTCCCTTCTACTGTTGCCTGAATGAATCTGAGCTCTTTTTGTATCTAAATCCTTTATAAATATGGCAAATAGTATAAATACATCTTATTTCAAAGATCAGGCCTTCATATAACTCACCAGAAAAGAAAACATCCAATTATTGATACCCCTACCCCATGTTATTCATTATTTTTGTTCTCCTTCTTTTAAATTCCTCTGAATAAGGTAATTTCATTGACTACTGTTATTTGATTACCTGTAGACATTTAAAAAATATTGTGAAAGACAGCTGAAGAGATTGCTCAGACACATTGCATTGGCTATTTTAGAGAAAACATTTCATGTTTTATTGTTTCCCAATACATTTGATAGCTTCCTGAATTAAAATGAAAGGTAGTTCTATTCTGGTACTCCCTGAAGTTTACTTATAGAGTGCATAAAGGTAAAGGAATGACTCACCTTCCTAGAAGACCACTCCCTGTATTTCTACATGAAACACTATTTAGGGCCGTGGTTCTCAACCTGTGGGTCCCCAGATGTTCATGGACTTCAGCTCCCAGAAGCCCTGAGCATTGACCATAGTGGCTGGGGCTTCTGGGAGCTGAAGTCCACGAACATCTGGGGACCCACAGGTTGAGAACCACTGATTTAGGGCATGCCTCCCAGCTAGAAGGTACCATAACAGTGACTTAAGGAGAAATACCAAGAGCATCCATGCCCTCTAGCTACACTGTGAAAGGAGTGAGGTTGTCACTCAACAAGTGATGAAAAGGAGCAGGACCTTATTATTGGGTGAAGAAAGTAATTATAAGTAATTAGTTCTTCTAAATTAATTACTTCCAAGCTGTAGGCAAAATGACCTCTGGTGGGGCTCTTCTCTTGGCAATGAGCTATTGGCTTATCTGGATGTGGTGGCCATGCTCTAAGCATCACTTGACAGTTGGATCTAGCCACTGTTTACATTTACCACATTTGACATTATGCACACAACACACACATCCAGACTGTCAATTGCAAGTCTGATAATGTTCTATAGAATGTAATGTAAAGAGTGGCTAGAACGTTGTGAAACACATTCACACAAGCCTACTCAAAAGTACGTTCATTGAATTTAATGGAATTTACTCCAGATACATTTGTGTGGGATCACAGCCTCAAAGCAAGGGTCCAGGGAAGTGTTAATTTTTAAAAAGTTATAATTCAGAAGGTTGCATGGGGATAGGGCAAACTTCACTTAAATTTAACAGAT
The DNA here is from genome assembly GCA_948472985.1 of Iguana delicatissima. Classification (NCBI taxonomy): domain Eukaryota; kingdom Metazoa; phylum Chordata; class Lepidosauria; order Squamata; family Iguanidae; genus Iguana; species Iguana delicatissima. The sequence continues at coordinate 1,033,000 of CAOKZL010001002.1, read as the reverse complement.
GCCAAAATATGGACACAGATGACTGAGTTGCCTTGATAACAGAAATGTCTAATGAACTTGAAAAAGAGAAGCAATTCATTTCCAACTTATGAAGTGCTAATGCAGTAAAGGGCTATACCATTAAAAGTAAATGGAACAGATTTAATTTCCATGGAATTATTGTTAAAGGCAATCTGATCTGTTCTTGAATGATACTTCTATTAGAAAAGACATAAATAACACCCATTTGTCAACGCAGATGAATGGTGTGTTAAAAAAGAGGAAAAAGAATGGGAAGGTAGGAGTTCTTGAAAAGTGAAATATGCACCACTGAAGGAAATACTAATTAGAATCTGGAATAAATTATATTGCATCCCAAACCACATGGGTAAATTGGTTTGAGAGATAATAGAAACTGTTGGAACTGCACTGAAAGTAAGAGGTGATTAGAAACATCTGTTGTAGGGGTGTAAAGCAGTTTAAATATTGTGTTGAAAAATATTAATACTGAATGAAACAATCAAGGGTGAAGTAGAGGTCAGATTTAGGACCATAGCACAAAACATCAGTGATCAGAACAAATAGTAATATAATGATATCCCAAAGATTGAATTTTCATGCCAAGCATAACTGGCTTCTTTAAAGTGCAGATGTTCTCTTGTGAAAAATTTTGCTAGCATTATGTAAACTACCTGTGTTTCCTTGAAATGTTCTGCCTAAGGAAGAACTTCCAGATTGACTTCCACATTTCTTTTTTTTTTAAAAAAGTGGAAATACTTGCTGTGGAAAGTCCAGAGAAATTCTACAAGCTTCTTTAAAATTCCTTGCCTCTTTCAAAATTCCTTCAAGAAATTAAAACTGAAGCTGTGTCTTAGCCAAAATGCAGAAGGAAACAGATGTATACATATGACTGCTTCTCTTGTTAAAACTCTTCATTTCCCTGAAAAGCCCACAGATGTACTTAAATGTGAACCTCCTAAGTCCCTTCAAAGTGTCACTTTAGATTAAAATGGAATGTCAATTTATTTGGTTGCTTGTCCTCAGGTAGTAAAAAATACTTGTCTTGGAATGCCAAACTTATGTTAAAACCTACCTACCATTGCTTTGGGATTTTGTCATGCATTTTTCCCCTCTGTCCTCTGTAGAGGAAAATATTGTGCCCAAACCTCACATCTGTCCTATTTATTTATTTTTATGTCTAACAGCTAATATATATGTCACCTACTAAGTAAAGAACCGTACTATATTCTGTACGTTATAACTTTGGACGTTTTCATGCTCCTTTAATATTTTTCAGAGCAAAAGAACACTTTGTTGTTGTTGTGTGATTCCAAGTCATTTCCAATTCATGGTGACCGTAAGGCGAAACTATTACAGCAGTAGCAGAGCTTGGAGTATGTGTGTGGGGTGGCAGGGGGCATGGGCTACAGCTTAGGGGTGTGGCTGCAGTGCATGGGCGCATGGCCAGGGCATGCAGGGCTACAGGCCAGGCCTCCCCAAAAACATTGCCGCTTGGGGCAAACCATCCCCATTGCCCCCCTTCCCTATCCAACTTTATCACAGGGGTTTCTGGGTCTGAGAGAGTGTGATGCTCCCAAAGTCACCCAGTGGATTTCCACAGCCAAGGAGTGAATAAAACTCTGGTCTCTGGGGTTATTGTCCAATATTCAGACCACTATAACATGCTGGATCTCATGTATTGCCAATATTTCATTTATTTTCATACAAAATTTCTATAATTAGGAAAGGTGACCTATATATTAACTTTCAAGTGTAGCTTTTGCTGTATGGTTTTACTGCTGCAACTGCTATTCTGCTTGCTTCTGTTTTACACTGAATAGACTCAAGCACCACGTTCCCAGACTTTCAGGAGTACACCCATGTCAGCCTCTTGTCAAGTAATAGTATCACACTTCATGCATCAGATGGAATGGGCTCTAATGAACAAAAATACATCTCATAATACAATTAGGTGGACTTTTTTTGGTGCCATACGACCGTTACTTTTTTCTTTTCTTTTCTTCTCTTCTTTATTTTTCACCAACAAGGTGTCATTTAGGCCATGGAAAGATCTAGTTTTTTAAATGTTCATCCATGGGGATGACTTCCCTGTAAAAGCAGAGGAATTGTGTATTCGGAAATAGGAGAGACTGACACTTTTGTGTGCAGTGAATCTGCAAAAAGGTAGACTACTTGAACTCTGGGCCCTATTATAGTAGCAGCATGCAGCAATGCAGTTGCACATCTTCCAAATCAAGACAGTCCCTATTAATTTTCTCTTGTCCCATTTGTTCAGATGCTTTTAAAAAGGTCCCAGTTTCTCTCTCCTCCTCCTATTTTCATTTTTTCCTCAGCTTACTTCAATTGCTGCAAGCTGAATGCAAAGTTCAAGAATAGTTTGCATTCAGTTAACTCTGCAAGGGGGAAAGGAGAGGAAGGGACAGAATTTTACCCTTCCCAGTGGGCTCAGGCAAAAGCAAACTGTTACAGTTTTTCCTGCCTTGTGCATTGTTCCTTATTAATTACTTTTGTCATCTTGACCACACTCTGATGTTGCTTGATTCATGTGTCCTGTATTTCATCTGTGAAATACTGGAGGGAATGGAGTTCAGGAAATGTATTATCACTTCATTCAGCTGTGTATGCTGCTTTTCTATGCTCCCACCTGGAGTAGGTGAGGAAAAACAGTTGTCCCCAAAAGAACTGCTCTTACTGTTTGGGGGTATAATAACATGGGTGGATTCCCTCAGCACAACAAAAGCAAAATCATTCAAACAACAGAGGTTGTGAATGATTAGTCTGATTGTGAATAACCAGTTGGTTATTCCCTGCACTGTTCTCTTTGAATTATGAGTTTGGAATCCTGACTTCCACTAGGTTGTTTTGCACAAGAGTAAGTTCTCCTTAATCTGGTGTGTGGTTTTCAAGGTCTAGGGAGCATTTCCTATAATAATAAATCTTGTAGACTTTTCTAAGAGCGGTAAAACTGCACAGGAGAAGGGTACTAGAACTGGTACAGGGAAGAGGTCAACCATAATAGTGGCCTTGGGACCAGAAGCAATGTTCCGTATACTTTATCAAGCACACCAAGAAAATAAAAGGAGTATTCAGGAGGCCAGGGTTCAGTGGCAATCACCCCCTTAACAATAATACATTAGCTGATGAGAATCCAAATGACTTAAAAGGATTTTGCTGTATTTATAAATCCTGTGCAAACTTCACCTTCAGAGTTTAAGCGTAGGTATAATTTGACTAGGTTTTAGTGCAGAGATGGCCAAAATGTGGTACAGAAGCTACATGAGAATCCAACGGCAACTCTTGAGCCAGCAAAGCTGTCAGCACATTTTGTGGCTTCGAACATCTTCCTCAACATGCTAACAATCCTTGCCTCTCCTGCAACCATTTGGTCTGCAGGTGTGCTGAAGGCAAAGGGGAAGCATATGGCATGCCGGAGTGAGGGAGAAGTTAACAGCATGCATAACAGAGAAGAAGGGAAGAAGTGTAGAAGAGAAGAGGCAGAATTCACTACTCAGATCTGGAGCAGCAGGGAAAGAGTTGCTGGCTAACTGTGCATACATATTCCAACTGTCCCAATTTGTCAGCGACAGTACCAATTAATCCTCTGTCATCCTATTTTTTTCAGCCACTTTTAAAATGTCTCTGTCTTTATCTCCTCCTCCCGTGTTCCTCCTTTGTCCTCAGCTTACTTCAAATGCCGCAAACTGAGTTCAATGTGCAAAAGTTGTTTGCACTCAATTAACTCAGCACTAGGAAAAGGAAAGGAGGGGCTGATTATTGCCCTTCCCAGTAGGCTCAGGTAAAAGCAAACTGCTGTAGCCTCTCCCAGTTCATGTGTTCTTCCTCATTAATAATTTTTGCCATCCTTACCACGCTCTGAAGTTGCTGGGCCACTTCTATCACTGTTTTCATCTGTGAAATGTTATGGCTATATAAAGTAAGCAGAATGGAGGTGTAGTTTTACAAAAAGAAAAAAGAAAAAGGAAGAAACACAGCCTTGGGGTGTGAGGAAAAAAAGAAACTACCAAGATCTGGAGGAGGGTGGGAGGTCAGTCAATTCCATCCTCCTTTTGGGAAGCTACGGCCATCTTTCAGGACTTAGGGCAAGGTTATGAGTTAGACTAAGATTATAAGGGGAGGAGAGGATAATTTGTCCCCTCCAGGTTAAGAAATTGACTGGTGCAGGAATAAATACTGGAAAGCATGTATAATGAATCAGCAGAAAAGAAGGAAACTAGGCTCCACATGCTTCTAGATGGAACAAATTTTATTCTTTTATAAAAGCCCAATGCATTTCACCAGAATGCATGGGGCTTTTTTAAAAGAATAAAGTTTGGTTCATCTATAAGCATTTGGAGCCTAGTCTCCTCCTTTTCTGCTAAGAAAGTTTGACTGGCCAAATTTGTAGACCATAAATTTGACATCTTAAGTTACTCTGTAGTCTCCATGTCAAACTCTGATGCTGGAATTTGCTGCAGCGTCTAGCCCTACTTCTAATTCTACCTTCTGTTCACGGAAGGCTTCTCCAAAAACACAGCATCACCAGGCCATAAGAAACACAAGTAGAAAAAATAAAATGGAAGTTTTCAGTGTGAACAGCAGAGAGATTTTACACTCACAGTTAAAAGGAGGCAAATCCTTCTGCCTCATCTGCAATGCATCACTCACTCACTGTGAAGCAAGGAACTTGAAATGCCACTATGAAATAAAATGCATTCATCGCAGTACCCACCTGGATGCGAGCTAAGGTAAAATAAGCTAACGACACTAAAATCACATCCTCAGCAATCAACAAACACTGTTTTCAGCATTCACTAGCCAAGATGACACATCAGAAACTAGTTTATGTTAATAGTATTTTGGACCCACAGAAGGTGTAACTTATCAAGCCAAACAAAAAGTTTGGCAGCTCCTTTGTTTAAGTCCCAACCAAACAAGACAATCAATTGTGCTCTTAATGGATCCCTGAAAGTGGCTGATGGGATGCATTTGGAAGTCATGCAGCCCTCGACTAAATGAAGGCACACTTAATCCTGACCTGCTTCCTCCTGTGCTTTACTTCAAATGAAAAAAGAAATTAAAAATCTGTGCAATTTGAAATCCTGATTTTAAACCTTGCCCCTACTAAGAACTCATTAAGTGGCCTTATAAGAACTAGAGTCTTTCAGTAGTAGGATCAGAAAGCAATAATACAGACCTACTGTTCATGATCTGTATTAATGCTCTTACATTCTAACATGCTATAGAAATGCTAAGTGATCTTGCTATTATGATTAATGCCGTATACCCTCCAACATGCAAGGATGAAAAGCAGGACACGTGTCCCAACAACATCAGAGTGAGGTCAAGATGGCAAATGTTATGAGTGAAAGAGAACACACCAACTAGGAGAGGTTGCAGCAGTTTGCATTTGCCTGGGCCTACTGGGAAATTCTAACCCTTCCTCTCCTCTCCTCCTGCAGTGTTAATTAAGGACAAACTATTGTTATACTTTAAACAGTCTGCAGCAACTGAAGTAAGCTGGTGAGAAAGGGGAATAGTAGGAGGAGGAAAGAGAAACTGGGACATTTTAAAAGCAGTTGAAAAAGTGGAAGACGAAAGATAAATAGGAGATTTTGCTGCCAGACTGGGATAGTTATGGGGTAAGGTATTGCTACTGCAGGAAGCATTACAGTGAACTGTTTCTTCTGCTTCTTCGCCTCTACTTCCTTCCAGGATTTTGACTTTTGACTTGTCACATTCATTTCTAGTTACCAGGCACTAAACTATGAATTACTGAAATGTGGGTTACAGAAGCAGAGATAAGGAGCCCCAGTCAGGGCAAGACTTCAAGTGAAATCAAGGGTGATTCTGAGACTTTAAATAATTCTCCCACTCCATCTCATTCCAATTAATTTGGATTACTGACTTGCAGCAGGTACCTATTTGTTGAAGTATTTGGAGCTACCCGTTCTGCCTACAGTCTCCTTAGTATGGGGGTTCAAACTGTAGCCTCCTTATTTAACTTGTGGAGCCAGTTATATGGATTAATTTAGTGTGAGGGGAGGGGATAGGAAAGAAAAAAAAACTGGGAAGTTTCTCATGGGTCACAGTAAGTGATTAATTAAATTATCATATGTGTTACTCCAAAATGTGGGTGACTCAGGGGTCCACCCACAATGCCAGTATCTCCTCGTGACGACAAGGAATAAATTAGCTCAAAAATAGGAAGCCTGAAAGAGGAGGGTAACATAACAAAATCTACCACCTATGTTTATGGGCTTCTTGCAGGAAAGAACCAGCTAAAGATTCCAAATGTAAAATAAAGTGTGTTTTTATCGAAAGAGTTTTGCACAAGCATGCAAATGATCCAAACACATGTGCACAAAAGGACTAGCTGAAAGAAAAGGGAGGAAAATGTGAATAGAGGGCTTTGAGGGTTGAGGTGATATTTACTGATCCGGAGAGCAGCAAGGAAAACAGCAATGTGGCTTGGGTAGGTACCCACTGAGAGTTCTCATTTGGGAATCAAATGGACAGCATGGAATTCAGAAAGATGAGAAATTGAACTCAACTGCTCAAAATTGGGAGTTCTTATACCTGAAAAATATACTGTGGGTATGGGTGTGAATCACTCTCCCAGCCAAGCGGACAATGGGAGTTGCAACACAAACAATGAAGTCCAGACAGAGTTGATGGTTTTAATGTTTGGGTGATAAAAGGGTAATGGCTGTCAGTGGTGTAGAGAGGTTGGGAAGACAAAGCAGGAAAATGTCCATGTACAAGGGATCTGGGTTAAACAATCACAATTTGGTGGGGATTTCCCCTTTCTGCCCTGAGATGTCCAACTCTTCAGCATAAGCCTATTGTCTCAAGAGTGGCTGAGCAATTAGCCTGACAATGACTTTGGTGTTTGCCTAGGAGGGGTGTGTGGCTGACCTGCCTTGCCATCTCACATTTACACTCAGTAATCCTTCTAGCTTGACCTTCCAATCACCTCAGGTTTATTTATATCAATGCCAATTAATATAGTGTCAATTAAATAATATTGCCAATTAAACCATGCCAATGATGGAGAGTGCATGGAACCGTAATATAGGGATTAAAATTTGATTTGGACTAAAATGCCATAAGTGTCCCAGTGAAGGAGATGGGGGAGGGGGGCAAGAGAAGAGACCTGTCTTCCTCTCTCTCTTCTCCATCCTCTGGTCTGGCAAATAGGAGGGATGCAACTTTCCAGACATCTCCTACCTCATCCAGGGTCAGTAAGAAGAGCGGCTTTGCTAATAATAAATAATAATAAATAATATGTTCACCTATAGGAATTATCCTATATTTACCTGTTCTTTGGCATCTCAACCAGCATTAACAACACTGTTGCTACCAATGAAGAAGAAAGCTGGTGGTTACAGAGCATGGCTTAGCACAAAAGGGAGTGTCTATGAGGGTCAGTGTTGTCAATCTTTGCAAAATTCAGATTTTGTTCCCTGTCAAAACTGAACTGCCAGCCATAGATCTACATCATCAGTTCATATTCTGCTTGTTGTCTTATGTAGATGGATGTTGAGCTAAGATCGCTTGCCCTCGTATCAGTAGCTGGAATGAAATCTTAGGTAGAACTTTGTATGCCTAGTCCCACAGAATCTTCCAGTAGGATTAAGCATTCCTAATTTTGCATGGAATTGGGGTGATTAGGAACATAAGACTGTTCTGTACTGCACATCTTTGTAAAATCGCATTCTGCTGTGCATCATCAACATTTGGGAAACACCCCCTAGAAGCAATATAATACTTTCTTGCATCTTTCATAAATACAACTTATTTGAACTTTTTAGTGTTAATTTTTATTTTTATTTCATCTCTTTCATCAACTTGATGTCAAGAAGATGTCTCTATTTCTGGTGCATAAAGCAAATATAGAAAATTTCTCTGTGGATACCTTTTAAATAAATTCTCTCTTTTGCCTAAAGAGAATTAGATGTTGGCCTTTGACTTCTATTAATTTTTTTAATTTAATAGTTCTCTGCATGCATTCATAAATATTATTACCCATACTTTGTACTCCTGCATTTCCATTTCCTCTTCCCCAAAGCTTTCTCATCCACTGCAGCAGGTACCCAGTTGGAGAGAAGATTAGCAAAAGCAGAGGGAATAAATACAGAGAGATTCAAGACCAGGAGTTCACCTCCTCATCAAAAGCAAACACAGCAATCTTAGTAAGTCTGTATCTTTTAATAATTGACTACTTTGCAAAAAAAAAAAAAAATTAATTATAAATGAAATTGCTATTTAGAAGGCTTGTTGTGCAAAATAACATTGTTTTAATATTATTTGCTTCTTTTGGAAGGCTATTTAAAAGGCAATTTCCATGATTATAGACTCAACCATGCAGTTACAGTGGTCATGTGAAATGTTACCAAATAGTTGGAGAAATCATGTGATGCTGGCAACTCATGATATATAATCCTGCAGCAAGGTTCAGGTCATATGACTTTGCTTGAAAAGCTGATTAGCAATATTGAAGATTGGCCCGCCTGTCTTCAGCTTTCTTTGCTGTCAGTTCAGATCCACTAGAGTTCCGCTTTCAGAAAAAACACACATACAGAGCACTGTTCAGCCTTTACAAAAGTATTCATACAGAGAGCAAAATCATCAGACAGACAATAAGCTTGCAAGTGTCCATCTATGTTCTAAACAGTCACAGTATATTACAATGATACCACTGACCAAGAGAATGAGGAACATAAGCCTCAGGTCCAAAATTAGAATATTTTTATTATTTATACATGTTTCTCCATCAGTAATACATATACCTCTCTCTGCTCAAAAATATATGGTCTCTTGTCCTACAGAATAGAAAACCACCTGTCTAAATCATCAGTAATTCAAATTCTTAGCTGGTTTCAGATTGAGCTCCTCTTCTTCCTTTACATATTCAGTGAACGTGTGAGGAAAACGACTTTGCTGTGACAGGAGTTAAGGAAGATTCCTTCTTTTTGCAACTACTGTATAATTTATTTGAGGGAGGCATAAGAGATTTGAAGAAAAATCCAGCCACAGAAGAAGGCTGTTACATTGAAACACGTCTGGCTGTTGAGACTATTCAGGTGCCATATCAACCAACGGGAACCATCAAGTTTTTTTCCTCCTTTCAGGAGATGTTTCACTAGTGTTTTACAAACACTGGATTATCCACAGAACTATGGCTACTTGACCATGCTTATGGACTACCAACCCTGAGTAGCCAACATTATTCTTCCTCTCATTAGAAGTTGCTATGTAATAACTTTATGATTCATTGCATTAGCCCTGCCTGTAGAAATCATAATGTTTCTTTCTATGTAATTTCTGTGTGTCTACAGTAGAGTCCCAGTTATCTGACATGCGGTTATCCGACCTTCCGGATTAACTGACGTCGTGGCTGCCTGGGGGCGTGGCTGTAGGCATTTCCGCACCCCCAGACACGCCCAGACACGCCCCCCAGACACACCCCCAAAATGGCAGCTGCCACGGGCCTCCGGCTAATCCGACATTTCGGTTATCCGACCCTCCGCCCGCCCGTTTAGGTCAGATAACCGAGACTCTACTGTATTTGGTTTTAAATATTTAATTATTGATGACTTTATATATAGTTCGCCAAGTGAACAGTAACTGTATAAGTTACACTTTATTTTATCCCTAACTCTTAAGTTTGTTGGGATGTGTATAGATGGCATAGGAATGTTCACAGAATGGGCTGTTTCAATTTTTGAATAGATTTGCTGTGGATATATACAGATGGCACAGGAATGTTCATAAAATGGGGCAACAGGGACTACTCCCATGTGTGTTCCTTGAACACATGGAACATGGAGCGTACAATCACACGAACACTGATGAATCAGACGAAGAACTTAACTAGTCCAGAATCATCTTTCTCATTGGCCAAACAGATACCAACAGGAACTCTGAAGAGCACAGAATTCCTAAATTTGAGCCAAGGTCTGGAAAATGAATTAATTTGGGTTCTAACTCCCAAACTCCCTCAACATAGCCATTAGCCATGCTAGACTTTGGAAGATATAGTCAAAAAAATAATTTTTCTGAAGTCTGAAATGAATCCTACAAACCCACAACCCTCCCATCAAAAGTAACGTTCATTTGGTTGTTGTGGGTTTTCCGGGCTTTGAGACTGTGTTCTGTTGGTATTTTCTCCTGACATTTCGCCTGCATCTGTGGCTGGCATCTTCAGAGGATCTGGTGGCATGGAAGTGAGACAAAGTATATATACTTGTGTAGTCCCCAGGTGTGAGGAAGCAAGTTGCATATGTTAAGTTGGCCTGTGTGATGACCTATTATTAAATGGGATATCCCCAAGGGTGTATTGTTAGTCAGGGGATATGCATAACAGTGAGTTAAGTACATTAACAACCCATTGTATTGTTTCCTGTAGAGGGACCTCCAGAGTCTGGGTGGTGTTCATTGGCATGTTTTTGAGTCTTGATTTTAGTGTTCTTCACTATCGGTAGGCAAACCTTGTTTACTTTCCGAGTTTCTTCTTTCCTGTTGAAATTGTCCATGTGTTTATAGATTTCAATGGTCTCTCTGTGTAGTCTGACATATTAGTTGTCAGAATGGTCCAGAATTTCTGTGCTTTCAAAAAGCACAGAAATCCCATCTACATCCCTCTATATTTTTAAATTTGTTTTCATGTTATTGATAGTTTAATTATTTAGTGATAATCCTTTGTGTGTTTTAATCTATACTTTGTTTTAATACTGCAAGCTATCTTAATTCCCAGTTCTGAGAAAAAGGCAGAATGATGACAATGATGATTGTGATGGTGATTTTTATAAAATGACCCAAGACAGCAGCCTAAGGCAGTATGTGGTCATGCACAGCAAACTTTTCAAGAGTGGAGAATGCAGGCAGGCTGAGGACATAAAGCAGGAAGAAAATGCTAGCCCCCTCCTCACACAACGTATGATCCATATTTGTGTGACAGAGGATGAGGAGAATCTCATCTAGGCATGGAGACTCTCACTGTGAATTAGACTGCTGATTTTCTATGAAGAAAGCATAAATGCAAAAAAGCATGCTTCAGCAAAATACACTGTTCTGGGGCTGAATGTTATCTGGCTTGCCACAACCCAGCAAGATATTTTGAACCTAGACTTGCATGTGTACCTCATTGCCTTCCTGAAGCTCTTCTGTCTTTCCCACTGGCTGTTCAGTTTTTCCTCACAATGAGGTGGACCCCTGAAAGAGCTGGGAAGTAGAAGAAGCAAAGAGCAGAGAAGAGCAGAATGATAGGTTAGAGATGAGTGGGGGTGGAGGGGACTCCTAGAGCGTGGGAAACTGATAGGTTTTATGGGGAAGCTATTGCTTGTTTGTAAGTGCAGGGAAAGACGGAAAGAGAGGGAGGATGTGAATGGAGATGGATGAATGAAGATACCATGTTCTACTTGCAGGAAGTCTCTTCAGATGAATAAGGGGAAGAGGAGAGCTGAAATAAGAGGCTTCAGTGGAAGTCAAAAGAGGCTGGCACCACTTCTCTGGAACTAGATCCTAGATCATCCCATTTAGACCCTAAAGAGAGAAAGTTGGAAATGAAGATGCTTCACCTTTTTGAATGTCAGGCAAAAATGCAGGAAAGACCTTAGCCCATGTTAAAAGGAAAACAGTGAGATAATTAAGCCAGCTGTGTTAATTTACAGCTAGCTATAATTTAGTCATGTCTGGGGGGGGGCAGTGTTTTTTTCCCCCTGAAAACTAGTTTCAAAATCTCCATCTGGCCTTGTGTTACATTACTCTCTATGTTTTTGGCTTGATCCTTGGGTTATTCTCTTCAGTGATTCCACCAGGCTTCTGCTCTTAGAATCTTCTGTATAAGAGACCCTGGATTGGATTGGTTTCTCTATTGTTTCTCTATTAACTCTAGGTGCACTCTCATGGGCATTTGTCACCCTGGAACAGGACAATAGTGGACAATTAAGAACGATCTCCCCCTGTTGTCCTCTGTTCCCAACATATCCTTGAAGGAAGGGAGCACTACATTCTAAAAAGAAGCTACAGATGCAGACATTAGGAGAAAGGGTAGAGGAGGTCTTGTTGGCTACCAACAAGCATTAGGCCTAGAAATAATGGGTGAGGAGAGACCACTTATTTTCCTCTCCTTTTTGCTTTCTTCTGAAATATGAAGTTTGACTCCCCTTTGTAAGTCACTTGTAGTATCTTCTTGAAGAGCTTTGCTCTGAGGTGCACTGTGATTGGATCTGCAGTAGATCATGTTGATCCTCTCACTGTGGGAGAGTTATGGTTAGGTATCATGGGAGCAGGAAGTTCAGTCAACACCAATGATGCTGGGAATCAACACAAGAAAAATACAATGTAGTAATTTGGCTAATACACCAAAGTGTGTAGCATTTTCCAAAGATAACAGTAAGCTTTTAATTTAGTGTTGGCAATTTTATACCCAAATTATAAGTGATGAAGCCACCTGACTGCTGTTTATAGTTCACAAAGGCCCCTGCCTAAACTGCAAACCCCAGGATTCCATAGGATGTTGAAAGTGAAATAATAGCACTATAACAATCTAGTGTAGAAATGGCCTATGATATTTAAACCAACAGTCACTAGAAGCAAAACTTAGGAAATTATTTTTAGGGGTGAGACGACTTCTAGAATCCCTAGCCAGGATGACCAGTGTGCAATTCCACTTCAGTGCTGACACTGACAAACTGCTGAGCAATGTACAAAATAGCCCTCAGGCAGCATTGATTAGATGGAGCGGAGAGGATTTTTCATTCTGCATAGTAGCCCTGTTAATAATATAATATGATATTTGGAATTCTCTTTTCATGTTTTAGATATGCATGCAATACTCCATGGGTGTATATCTAAAAGTTAAGTGTAAATGTAATACACAAATGTTTCAAAACACAGGGATAACACTTTATTCTTCAGAGGCTTTGGGCCCCAAGGAAGACAAATCTGTACTGATTACTATGTGATATGAAAAAAATGTGGGTCTAATTCTACTCCAACACCATCTTTGGCTGCTGGATCATGGCTGTTGAGTTGCAGTCCTGTACACACTTATCTGGGAGTAAGTTTCATTGATTTCGCCAGGATTTACTTCAGAGGGAACAAGTAGATCAGTCTGGTTAGCTTATACAGTTATGATTTGCTTTGATTTTTGTTTCTTCTAAACAATTGTGCTTGTTAATAATAGGAAGTCAAACAGCTGTCAGATAATTTATTAACAACTGCTAATATTGATTCACTCTGGCATAGCTTTTGTTTCCAGTCTATGGTATTGTGACATCGGAGAAGTCTACACTGGAAACCAACAACCAAGCTAAACATTTATCATATAGGAACAATTGAACCCTCTAGTGGAGTCAACACCACACTGCAATTGTCTGTTTATGGTGACTTGGAATTAGCAATGCAAATACATCTACAGCATGCTCTGTAATGCAACAATACAATTGTTCCAGCAAAAGGGTATAATGAAAATATTATCAGCCAGCAATCTTAGAGAACAGATTCTCTCATTTCAAGGTGACCAAAAAGCAATCCATCCTCCGCCTACCCAATCTTAATTTGTTCCTATTGCTATGCTTTCTACCTAGGCTGGGTTTTTTTAGACCCCTAGTTCTTTGACTCTATGCTCTTGTTACATCTTGCACAATATTTCTTGGTCTGCTGAAAACAGATGTTTTAATTTATCAAGTCAAGGTGGGCCAAGGTAAATGAGAAATAAGCATCTCTTGACAACCTCTCTACCCTGCTCTGGTTACACTGCATATATGAATGAAAATGAATGGAAATTCCCTTCCAGAGAATTCCAAAGCTAGCTGAGGAAAAAATAACATGCACACTTAGGCCATTTCCTCACTAGACTGTTATAGCGCTATTATTCCACTTTCAACATCCTATGGAATCCTGGGGTTTGCAGTTTAGTGCACTCTAGTGCGGAAATGGCCTTAGTCTGGAAAGTGTGAATTGTTTTTTAATTTCCAGCTTGCAGGATTACTTCTAAAAGGTTAGCAAATGGGCTGGTTCACACATTATTATTATTTCACAAGCGCACCTAAATTTTAATTTTTTTTAAAAAAAAAGGTTTCATGTAAACCTTACAGGTTGATGAAAGTAACCACATATATTATGCAGATCTATCCATCTCAACATTAAACCAGATCTGGTCTCCTATGTTCTCTTAAACATTAAAATCTACTGGACATGGTGGTTAGGAATAGGAAAGGCAACACCTTTCCCACTTTCCATTCTGTTGCATTGGTCTGACCTGAAAGTTGTCCTGCGGGTGAAAACACAACCTAAAACTGGGATTGATCACACCCTTCCTGATAAGTGGGCACTTGTAGCAAACCTGCCACTAAAGGCATGAAATGGTTCTACCTTTCTTTAATTCAGTATTTTTTTTATCAATGGCTTTAATATATGTGTGAAATATTGACAAAATGGCTAACTTCTGAACCAAAGAGTGCTCTCTCTGTCAGAGCTGTAAAAAGATATTTTCAGCAGGTGGAGCTTCTTCTAGCCCAGCAGCACTAAAGCCACCCATCATTCCTCAGCTTCTCTCTATCAAATCAGTGCTAAAATTCAGAGTATCAAAATAACTTTTCCAAGAAAACTGACAATGAAAAATAGCACACTTGAATATAACAGAATTAAGAAAGATGTCATACATCACAGAGATGGCATAAAGCTCTATTGCTTTCAGTCCCTCCTTAAACCCCATTTCTTGCACAAACTATTCTTCTTTTGCTATTTTGCAACCAGCAATGTTGCTTGCAATATACAGTCATCCGTCCACATTTGCTAGGGTTGGGGGGCACAAGCCCCCCATGAAAGTGAAAAAAACTGTGAATAACTCTAGGCCCTCCCACAACATATTTAACATACACACAAAAAATATGATCACCATAGTCAACCCACCATGGATTCCTTTGAGGCATCAGGGTTCCTTCACAAGGCAGAAGTGAGTGGCTGGTGGGGCTTACTGCTACTTTCACTGCTGCCCCACACCATTTTTAATAGGGACTTACAACTCTTGTTCACAGTTTCTCAGTCTCATGAGGCTTGCAGTCCCTATTAAAAATGGCATAGGGAGGCAGCAGAGGTGACAGCAAAGAATCTGTGAATAATCAAATCTGCAAAAGTGAAAGCCACAAATCTGGAGGGCTGACTGTATTGGCGAATCTGAACTGTCCCTGTTAAAACATTACTTCTAAGTACTTTAAACAAATATATGCCAGGAATTACACAGAATTTATAGGAGACATGTGTTTTGTACTTGAATACCTTTGCCCATGGAAGAGGAGGAGGAGGAGGAGGAGGAGGAATAAGCTTGAAACGGAGAATTAGGACACAGAGAATCAAGCTGAACATTTTGACCGAATAACCGAATCTTCACATGCTACCAATCACCTGCTCGCCTGAGCAGCCATTAAGGCAACCTTTCTCAACTTGGTGCCCCTGAAATGTCCTGAATTACAGCTCCCATCACCTTCCAGCCTGTCCTGTTGCCTTCTAGTTCTCCAGGCTATAGCTCCCACTGCACCCATCCACCATAAACAATGCCCATGCTGGCTGAGAATAATGAATAATCCACCACATGTGGAGCATATTAGAGAAGGGAAGGTTTCCATAAGACAAGGTTTGAAGTTGCAATTTGCAGAGTGCCATGTATTTGCTTCCTACTCTCATGGGCGCTTATAGAATTTGAAATATAACCTTCAGTAGAGGAGGTGACTGGATTATAGAACCGAATGAATTGATGCATTCTCTGTTCTTTACCTCTAATTGCATTCAGAATTAGGCAAAATGTTTCTCTGTTTGCTTTGTCATATTCATTTGGAATGCAGAATTTTGAGTCTGGTGTTTGAGTTCATTTCAAATGTGAAAGCTTACCTCATTGTTTAATTGCTTAGAATTGGGACATCTCTGTGTGCTTTTGATTCTGAAATGTATCATCTATGAAGACTATGGTAAGATTGTAATAAGGGCCGCAATTCTCAATGGAAAATACAAATGCTTAACCTAGAGTTAGGCACTTGTGACGGTTACAGATTTACAAGCCCTGCATGGCCCCTTGCTTAGGGGCTATGTAAGGATGTGAAAGTCTCACCAGTTCCCACCTACTAGATAGTGGGTGCTGTAATCTCTGGGAGTCTATTCCCTTTTCAGTTGGGAAGAAGCTGACTTGACATTCTTATCCTCTACTGCACAAGTGATCTCCCACATGAGGGGAAATTGCGACAGGGTCCTGCTCCTGCCTGTCTCATCAGAGATTGCTCATGGAAGTGGGTGAAAAGAGCAGTCAACTCCTTCCCACGTAACAGAGGAACAGGACCCTGGCAATGTCAGTGGCTGCCTCCCAGTATTTACTTACTGCTTATACATATATAAGCATCTCCCATACAGGATTCTGGCCAACATGTTGCCTTTATTTGCAGAGATCTGATTTCAGTTTCTCACTCATATCTAAAGCTCCATGGTGGCCTTGCGTCTGTCCCATCCTCTCAGTTAAGACTGTTTAGAAAGTATTTTATGAGGAAAAAATAGTGGAGAAACCATTTTGCTACCATGTGTCTTTGCTGGAGGATGGGGCACAAGTATAAATAAATAAAATCAGTAATTAATGGAAAATGTATTTCCTGGCATAGAAACCACTATATTGCACCTGTTTCCATCTAATTTTGGAAGTGAAGCAGGATCAGACAAGGTTATTACATAGATGGGAGGCCACCAGAGAATACTAAGGATATCCAGGAGGTGCTAGGAGAGAATCCTGCCTAATGCCGTCATAGCCACCAGTTGCCCATTGCCAGGCAACAGAGTGCAGAGCAAGCAGAAGGTGTTCTGACAGACAACTGAGACAGCTTAGCAGTTCAGTGGAGCTTGTCTGTTTAGGGTAAAGCAGAAACATAGTCAAAGAGTCTGTCCAGCAGCCCAGAAATCCAGTGAGCAGCAAGATCAGACAGTCTGAGGGTCAGAGAATTCAGGCATACAGCAAAGCAGGGAATCTGTGCCACACACAGAGGCAAGGGCCGGCAAACACACAAGTTGTTTCTGGCATCAGACCACCTCCCTCTGCCTTTCTTAAAGAGGCTGGAGTCAGCTGGCTTTCATCCCAGCCTACTACCCTTATGATCTGACTAGATTCCAGAGTGCTTGTGTTTGCTTGTCTTCCTTTGAGGCTGCTGTTCACTTGGAGAATCTGACTTCTTGTCTGTGACAAATGCCAGTCATAGTTTGCAGTAGTAAAGTAGATGGACCAATGGTTTGACTCCATATAGGGTAGTTTCCAATATGCCTATGTAGAAGCAACTGGGAAAGATGTTTCCTGTGTAGGACCCCTAGGACTTTGTAGCTGAGAGGCAGAGAATATATTTAACATGCAAAAGCGAAAGTTGATAAAGACACTTTCTGAAACCTTGGAGATTTGCTGACAGTTTATATAGCACTAGGCTAGATTCACCAACAGTCTGGATCTGCATAAGGCATCTACATTCCTCCCCTTCATGATTTCCCAGTTTTGAATAGTTGTATGAAATATACTCTCAGTTTTCAAATAATGTGATAAAATTATGTCATCTTTCCAATGAAGCTAGTACACTCAGCCCTTCATATCTGCAGATTTTATATCCATGGATTCAACCAACCTTGGGTTGAAAACATTAAAAAAAATAAGAACAAATTTTTATTTTGTCATTTTATATAAGGGACACCATTTTACTATACCATTGTACATCATGGGACTTGAACATCCACAAATTTCTGTATTCACGGTGTGCGTGTGTGTGTGTGTGTGTCCGTGCTAGAACCAAATCCTAGAGGATATCAAGGGCCCACTGTAATGATGATGCCAAACTTGGACATTTGTGCAGACATTTGGGTATACAGTTGGCATGCTCAGGATAGTTGTTTGGATTTTGAACCCTCTTTACCTCTACCACTCCACAGACAATAATCTGAGCTGAAGAGGAATACTCTTTCCTATGTTTTCCTTTGTTGTTACAAAGCAGGGAACACCCCTGCACATCAGCTGTCGCATACTAGATGCTACTGAATATTGGCTATCAATGATGTATTCTAATGATCTAAATCAAATATTTAGTCTTGAAATCAAATATTATTGGATGTCAAGTACAGAAGTCAAATATTTGATTAATATTTGAATATTCAGAGAATACTGGAGAATATAGTACATCAGAATTGAAAAGGAGAATTGTGATAAGAATTCTGGAAAACAACCTGATAGGCTGGAAAATGATTGATGTGCTACTTTTTTGTAAGTATCCCACCAAAGGCAGGGGTAGCAGGAGGAAGAAAACTGTGGGTACAGCAACTGTGAAGGGGAAGCAAGACACTGGAGAAATAGGCTTGGAGCCAGAACATTTTGTTTGCTTTCCCTTACTACCACTGCATGACCAAGAAATAACTGGAACTGCTGGCATAACGTACAAACAGGATTCCAGCCCTGGGAAAGTGTCAGAGGTCAGATGACAGTTCTATCCCTTTTTATGTCTATTTCACCAGCCAAAGACCAATATGAAATCATATTCATGCAAATATCTTTGTGCTAACAACTTTCCCCGTCTTATCAACTCTAGTTGTTGCCACTGACATAATTTCCGAGCACCCAACCAGAACCTAGGGAGTTAAAGGTTTAATAAGAAGCTTCACTGGTGCTTATGAATAATTGTGTTTGTTCAAATGTGTTTGTAACATGTTTTAAATAATCTTTATCTCAAATTAACAGTAGTGTGTTCAGTCTGGAGCTAAGACGAAACAGTTCACAGGTTTTTCATGAACTTTCATCACTGTTACAGAATTTTTTTTCAGCATTTTATTTTATTTATTATTATTTAATTTTTTTGGCATTCTTTGTCAGAATATTCTTTACTTACTGATTTAGACTGTTCTCAATGGTGTTACCATGTAGCTAGAATTGTTTGGCTAAATAGAAGTGTGACATCATCTCAATCAATACATGATCACTGGTTGGCTAGGATCAACAATGTTACTAAACTAGAAAGAAAAAAGATCAGGAGGCTAGATTGAGGCTGAGGGTGGAGGCAATACTGTACTGGAGCAACAGCTCTCAAGGCAAACCATGGCACTGAAGAGGATCCAGGAAACTTGAATATCCAGGTAATGTGCTTTTCAAGAAACAAAATGCTCAATGGAAATTTCCAGCTTCTTACCAAAAAGTGGTGGGGAGGAGGAGAATGTAGAATAATCAGCAAAGACTTATTTAAACAAGAGAACACAAAATTCCTACCCTCACCCGCATTTATATTGCAATCACAATGATGCAAGTAAAGTACAGAGGGTAGTCCCCATCAGCAAATACTAAGATTTTCCAATTCTTTTTGTTTTGATTTTATCTGTATATGCCTGGATTTGCATCCATTCTTTCTTGAAGTATTCTGGCTTTCTTTCCTACCTTCCCTGCTCTCCTTCCCCTTCCCCCTTCCACTGATCATATGTCACATCCTGGATGTTTATTCTGTGGAAGCTGAGGCTGAAGAGGGAGAAGAGTACTGAAAAAAAAACACACGGTGATATCAAATGATCAACATTTAGAAGTATTTTCGTATTGTGGTTCTCCTGTTCAGTTTCAAATAAAAATTTAAATATTTTTTTAAAAGGAAATCCATTTTCACCAATTTCTACAGAGCCTTCAAAAAAACACAGAAATTACAGTCAAAGTGCTAGTGGTTTAGCAATAATATGCTAGTTAAGCATTAATATCATTTTGTTTTAGTGCTACCATTCCTCCTTCTCTCACTTGACCTCTGTTGAGTCTGTGTCCTAATACAAGTTCAATTTTGCATCAGTTTCTGTAGACTCTAGCCTGATTTTTCAGACGCATGCTTTCAGTAGAAATGCATATCCCATAATCACTATCTAGAAATCTTGATAGGCTGAAACCATAATAGTGAACCTTTTAAGATGTCATGTGCTGAAGTGTTAATAAATGTTTGTGGATTCTAAGAGCTTTATCAGAACCATCTTCAGCCATCACATGAAAGGTCTGGTCACATCAGACCAGTTCTTAAGTCAGGCACTAACACAAAGAAAGGAGATGCTGTAATACATTGTTGGGCAAACTTAGCCCATAGGTCCATAGGTCTTCCTGTCCAGGCCATTTTTACTCCTTGCAGAACTCCTATATCTTCCAACTGCCCCATTTTTTGAAGTTTGTGCTTCAAGAAATGGCAGTTTTCTGTTTGAGGAAGTTGGCAACTACCCCTAGCTCCCAAGGCCCCCCAGACAGTGATAAATGAAATGAAATGACCAGAGATTACTTCTAATTTGGACTTTTAAAAAAAATTCTGTCAAATTGCAGCCTGTGGGATTCTTGAATGCCAAAAATTGACCCTTTGGGATTCTGCAGTTGTCTACCCTTTACTGTAACACCCTTTACTGTAACATATGGTGAGCTCCCCACTATATCAGTTGCTTCCAGATGCCACTGGCTTATGTCATTGTGTTGGAGCATAATCACAGTCAAAATGAACCAAAATGTCACACAGATGCACAAATGCAAACTTTTGAGTTTATCAAATACGTCAAAGCCATAACAACCTGTATTTGACTATAGATTTAAAATGGAGTGTACAAAGAGATTGTGAAGTTACAGCCCAATCTTATAATATCCTACTAGAAGGAAGTCCTATTGGCTTCAGTGTGACTTCATTCCAGGGAGGTGGGTACAGAACTGTAGCTTTAATTAGATACGAGGTGCTATACAGTCATCAGGTTACACCTATTATTACACCTTGTACATCTATTATTATTTCTGGACACACTTTAGAAATGAAACATTTTCCTATTCTAACAAAAGCTGACATCCAAAGTGAATAGTAACAACCCCCCCTCCCATATTCTCAGATCAAAATGTAATGCTATAACATTGTTTTAAATATGTTTTAACAATTTTAGGCAAAAATTGCTTTAACTCTGAGTGTGTATATGTGTGCATGTGTGTGTGTAGTTCTAGTTCTAGAGATAAGAAAAAGCCTGACATTAAATCAAGATCAAATCAATGATAACACCAGAACATATAAAAATACAAGACCTTGAAGGACAGCTAAAAATTGGATAATATAAGATCTTGTTAGACTGAAAGGAAGGAAGGAAAGAAGTAGCTGAGCAGAAGTATGTGTAAATAACAACAGGTTATATAGCAATGAAGCGTTGTTTACAACAAAATAAAGTCCTTTTCCGCACTGGGCAAGGGAATCGCCCCATGCCGGTACTCACCAGACCTGTGTGCTCCATGTGAGGGTCCACGCTGGTCCGGAGCAGTCCGTGGCCACTGCTCTGCACTGCTCCGGGGATAAAAATGGCGGCTTCCGGTTGGTCAAGGCTCTCCACCAACCGGTGAAGCTCGCCAGCCTAAAGCCCGCCCCCGGCAGATCTGCAGGCTCGCACTGGTGTGAGCCTGAAAATCTGCACCGGAGCACGGCCACGGAGTGGTGCATTGCATGCTTTTGAAAGACCTGTTTTAAGCGGTCTTTCAAAGGCACATTGAATGACCACTTTGGGTTGTTCCGGAGTGGGCTGAGGTCTGGAACTACACAAAGTAGTCCGGACCCAGTCTGCTCCCAGGTGTAGACGTCCTCTCTGGAAGATGCTCTGCACCGTTTTAAAAACCCAGTGCAGAAAAGACCAAAGGCAGAAAAATTCAACTGAAAATAAATTATTCTTAATATTATTATATCTATTTATATCAGGTAATTAGGTGTTAAAATTAAAATAAAGAAATTAAATTAAACATTGGAACTAGAAATGCAAAAAAAAATAGAGCTGACTAAAGGGGGAAGGCCATTCAATAGCACAATCTTAAACTTAGTGATATTGAACAGATGAGGAGAAAAGTGCCATTACTGTACCTATGAAAACTTTCTTTTGGACTCCCATCACAGCCAATACTAGAAATTTCACACACCCATGAACTGAGGAGCCATGTTATTGTAAGGGCTTCACTTGTGTATTTTGAAGGAGCAGATTCATTTATAACTTGGAACAGTAAGTTAAAGAAGCCAATAAGACAGGAGCCTGGAACTACAGATAAACTATAATAAATCAGTTTTGTTAGCCTCTACCAGATTGAAATCCTGGCAGGGTAGGAGAAAGGCAAGGGCCCTGCTGTGAAGCAGAGGCAGACACCGTTGATCTGTGATGAAGGTAAATGCTGATTTACTAATGAACCATTTGTGCCTCAAGGACTGATGAAGTTGGAAAAACAAAGCTGCTTATTACGTGTTGGAAAATTCTGCAAAGTGTACATACTTGAACTGTGTTCTCTACACCTTGCTGAGAGCTCTTGGCTAAGAGGGCAAATCATGAAGTCTCCAATTCAGTTGTCACCACACTCACAAACTGACTAAGCAAGTAGCCGTAAGCCAGTTGCGGCCTCTCAGGTTGAGCTTATTAGGGTATGTATGTATGTGTGTATTTGTGTGCATCTTTGTGTGTGTGCATGGTTATAATACTGGCGTAATGGGTTGCTGTAAGAATGACTGAGATATATGAAACACCTGTAACATCCTGAAAATAGTGGTTGTGCTAAGTTGCATTGTGAATTCATCATGGTGTACTTGATTCTCCATCCTCACCACTACCTTTATATTGTGGGTTCCACTAGACCCTGAGTTTGGGCACAAGTAGGTTTGATGCAGCATCACCCCTTCCTGACACAAAACTGCCACAAAACCAAGAAATGGGGGAGGAATCCTGTTGAGTTGAACTTTGCAAGGCAGTAATAGCTCCTGCCTTCTTGTGGGCTGAAGCAAGTTCAAACTACGTGACATGGGTCCCTTTTGAATCAATTGTACTGAGCTGAATAGTCAGCTGGTCACATTCCATATGAAGTAGCTCCTTATATCATTTGAAACAGATCATCATTTGAACACAGATCATTTGAACACAGTTTGAAAACTATTATACTCAGGACCAGTCAGCATGGTGATGTGGTTGCCAAGGCCCATGTTCCAGCAGAGGGCCCACTGCCAGCTAAAGATTTTTGCTGTTGCTTCCTCTTCCATCTCCCTTCACTTCACTGCTCACTTGCAAATACTGAGGAAGAACGGTGGCAATGATGAGGTGAAAGCAGGTGAGCAAGGACAACTAACTTTGTTCCCCGTAGGGGTAGGAGAGCAAGGTAGGAAAGGGTTATCGTAGTAGTAGGAACATTAATAAATATGTTATATGTATATAATTTAGTTTAATTTATTGGGATAATTAATTTGTTAGTCATACGTGAAGTTGTAATGGTATTGTATTAATTTCTGGAATATCATTGCCATATGTATCTCTGTTTGTTAATCATTCCAATAAAGACATATTTTTTTAAAAAAAAAATGCAGGTCAGTAAGCAGGTAATGAGAGCAACAAGTAGAACCAGCAGTGCCCAAGAAATTTTGCTGCCTGAAGCAGAGAAGCAAAGAGTGCACCCTCTCCCACTCGCCCAAGCCAAAATGCCTCACATCCCAAACCCAACAAATTATTTAGCGCAGAAGATGGAAAATCCCACAAACACCTCTCCCCCTCTCTGCCAATGCAAAATGTGATAGTGAAGTAAATGACAAAGATTTGCCACCCTTTCGTGGTACCCAAAACCTTCTGCCTGAGATGCCTACCTCATACTGTCTAGTGGTAGGGCCTGCTACGCAAGCTCAGCCCTCGTTGGGCAGAATGCAGGGTTCACCTCCCTCACAACTTAAAAGGTACAATGAAGGGATTTTTACCCAAATACCAACAGGCGCTGAAGCAAGCACGTTCCATGCTGAGCGTTCAATTCCAGGTCTTGGTTTCATCACAACATGATAAAGATAAGGCCAAAAAATCTTTAGAGCTAAGAGAATTATTATTCACATTTTCCTCATTTGCACATCATTGACCTCTTATTTTACGACCAACACTCGCATGAGGTGAAGGGTGATATTAATTGAGGAGCCACGGGAAGGACTGAAGAAAGGATGATCCAGGACTCCTGAAATCACCGTGTATGTGTGAAATCTGAGGAGAGAGAGTGAAAAATTCTACTGAAAAATAATTCAGTGATTCTGAAGCAGAGGGCTGCTGCTGACTTCACGCTGGCTGACCAGTGGAGTCATTTGGACATCTCCTCTTCCACATCAATTAAGATGGCAGCCCTTTAAAGTTCTTTCTGACCATAGCTGCTGTTTCCATCTGCTATTTTGGACCAGTATTGATCATCCTGCCTTCATACAGCATGATCTGCAGGAGGATGTTTGGAGGTCTATGATTATATTTATTGTGGCTATTTTTATTACAATGTTTACAATTTATTATGACTTATTAATTATTTTATAATCCTGTGTGCAGGACCTCTAGAAATTAGATGGCGTCATTAGGACTGAACATCATCAAGGGGTCAGATGCTAAGAATGAGATGGAGAAAAATAGTGCCTCAGAAAGCTTTGGCAACAGGAGGGAAAAAAACGTTCCTGGAAATGCAAAGAAGGATATTCCTGCTGTTTGCCCCCTGCAGATGAGAAAATGCAAAATGCAACATGAGTGCATGCAAATGTGTGCAAATGATATGTAGATTTTTATCTTGTAGTTTATGATGGCCCAGAATAACCACTTCTGTAGCTAGCATTCCAGAAGGAATCAGCCTTTGCTTTTTCTTGATGACACAAAAATGCTTAGACGGGGATACAATTGTTCTCTGTCTGTTTCTGCTCTTAGAAAAGAAAGAACCAAAATCAAAATTTGAACTTTCTTTTAGTGTTGCAGTGGTAACAACCAGCACAAATCAAATGAGAGGATAATTATTTACAGAAAAGGTTTCCCACTATGGGTAAAGTAGAATCTTTTGCACAAGGATGAGGAACTTCCAGTCTCTGGGCTTGATATTACATGTGGAAAATCCTCACTTACCTCACCATCTTTTCTACTGCCAATATCTTCAACTGGGAATTGAAATGAGGAATATCTCTCTCCACTGTAGGGGATTTCTGCTAAACCATATGCCCTTGCCACTGTAGTTTTTTACCATACTAATTTCATCTATTTATGTCAATGGAAACTTTTAAAAGTCTCATTGCATGAAGGAGTCACTTCAGTGGTGTTGTGGCTAGAAAGGAAGGACTGCCCTTCCCTTCCCCATTAATACAACTCATCCCCCCACCAAAAAAATCACCTTTTCTTTGTTCCTAAGATGTTTTTTGTTAAAAGCCTCAACTGATAACACCGGTGGCTTTGTAATAGTCTCACCATCCCATACTCCCAACATGTCTACCCATGTCAATCAGACAGGCTGAAACAATAAAATATGTGCTTTTCTACAGCTTGCACTCCAAGAACAGCTGCTTTTTATATAGTACCCCAATTTTAGCAAGTTCTCCAGGCAGGAAGCAAACCGGTAAAAAATGGAAAAGTACAAATTACAGTGCCAAAAAATTCCAAAGTGTGTGCAAACTACATTGGGCTCTCAATGTCTTCTCGGGTTTGGTTCCAGGCCTCCCTCACCATGGATCCCAAAACTTGTGGATGCTCAAGTCCTATTATGTACAATGGTATAATAAAATGAAATCTCTGTAGATAAAATGGTGAAAGCACAGTTGGCTTTTTGGATTTTTTAAAAATATTTTCAAGTTGTGATTAGTTGAATCCATGGATACAGAATCCACTGACATGGAGGACTGACTGTATTCTCCAGAGCAATGGGTCTCTATCTTGTGATAATCTAGATGAACCAATGATCATCTGGTCCTGGGAAATAGTAGGTCTGTATATGCGTCCCATATTTGCATTCAGTCCCTCCACATTGTATTGTGCAAATTCTTCACTGCACACTCATTGAGAAAGAGTATTTCTCAAAAAATAATTAAGGCTGAGCAGAAGGAGGGCAGGGGCCACATTTACAAATATTTTCTCTTCCTTTCAATTATGTTTCATGCAGGGTAGCTCTGCAGACAGAGGTTCTACACAGTCTTCGTACACTGTTCTCCTAGTATTAAGTATTCAGACAACATTTCAGCACAAGTTGACTGAATGAAGCTTCGGTACTGTTTTGGTTGGGAAGGAAAAAGTCACTCTCCCTCATGATGCCCACATTCAATCAATCCAGTACAGAGATATGGAGTGTGAATGGGCAATCACTGAGCACTAACAGGACACTAGGCTTGTGAGCAGAATGGTGGACTAGTGAGGCTTTTAATCTGATCAGGCAGAAATCTTTTTATGTTCAGTGAATTTATAAAACAGAGAGAAAGAAATTCAAAAATTCTCACCTCAGAGGCCCCTTCTCGTGTAAAAATGTTTGCTGGAGGACATTTGGCTTAGCTCTGTCAAAAACTGTGAGTTAGGACCAATTTTCAAATCATATAATTATAATTTGATGATAGCAACTGACAGCAATTCAAATGCAGGAGAACTGCTCTGAGGACAGCTGATGCTAGCAAAGGAAATAAATAAACTTCACTGGACCACACAAGAGAAGTCTTAATCCTCTGTTTCTTTCCCTGGACAAAGTCAAATGACAAAACTGTTTGTGTCATCTTCCAGTTAGGTTGGTAGCACGTGACACAATCCTTAATGGCTTAGAGTAGCCAGCAATCAGCAAAAAGCAATACGAAAAAAAAATCTCCATCACCATCCTCTACAAGGTAGTGTCTCTCAAGGACTTGTTTCATAAAAATAGACATTGGTTTCATGGACTTTTCTGAAGCACAACTGTATTCTTCTTAAAGGGATGGGTGCATAACAGTCCAGAATAATAAAGATTTTTTTTCTGCAGAGAAGCAGAATCTGTTGCAAATTAAAGCATTAATGTGGTATGTTTTAATCACAAAAGCTTTCTGATACATTTTCTTTTCCATTGGCCTATTTTCTGCAGAATGATTAAGCAAATGATGTAATGATGTGCCAAATTCCAGTGGAGTACATAAATAAAGACTCAAGATGGGCTTAATCCCTAATATTGCTTTGGGATAATAAAGGTGGCAATCTTTCCACTTGGAATACTCAATTAAGAATCGCTCCCAGAATATAGCTCATTTGTTCAGATTCACTGTAAGCACGTTCACAGACACAAAGCAAGTGGGAACTACCATTTATAACTAGGACTTTTTGGGGTACCATTACAATTCAAATACAAGCATTAATTTTTTCACCCAAATCCATTTAAGATTTGGAATTCTTTTTAAAAGGGAACGATGTAACCTTCCAAATGCTGATGAACTCCTAGGATTCCTCACCACTAGTTATGCTAGAGATGGTTTCTGACAGTTGCAGTCCAACAACATCTGGAAGCTAACACTCTTCCCACATCTCTTTTAGACAACAGATTTCACTTTTTGACCAAATCACTTGGGTTTATTTTTTTTCTTTTTTATTGGAATGTTATTGTTTTTAATATATCCAATGTGTATATGATAGCCACTTTGTGAAAGCCGTAGCCTTCAGAAGTGGAATATAAATGACTAGGTAACTAAATGAAGTCAGCAGATATTATTTGTGTGATAATCACTGTATATTACAGTAAGTTCTATGTTCTTTGCACATAGCACTGAATTGAAGGGCTGAGAAAACAGCTTTAATTATAGGCAACGTTTCAGGCAGCTAACATTTTGCAACCTCAGCAAACCATGAGTGATTCCATTTCCAAACTCATGAGCTCTCCCTCCCCACTTTGCACCAATAATCTTGCAAACAACCCTAATTGTCAGACTTTTGCTGCATTGTAATTATATCGGACTCAAATGGCAACAAGTGGAAGTGTGTCCGGCCATACAGTTTCCTAATAATAGCAGGATAAAATGCCAGTTTGAATAGCACAGTTAGTTAAAGAATACAACTAGCATGAAATTAAAAGGACAGCAAAAAGTTTGAAAGAAAGAAAGAAAGAAAGAAAGAAAGAAAGAAAGAAAGAAAGAAAGAAAGAAAGAAAGAAAGA
The DNA here is from genome assembly GCA_948472985.1 of Iguana delicatissima. Taxonomy (NCBI): domain Eukaryota; kingdom Metazoa; phylum Chordata; class Lepidosauria; order Squamata; family Iguanidae; genus Iguana; species Iguana delicatissima. The sequence continues at coordinate 1,005,075 of CAOKZL010001002.1, read as the reverse complement.
CAGACAGACAGACAGACAGACAGACAGACAGACAGACTAATCTTAAGGGAGATACATCTGTATTGCAAAGTAGTGAAATTATGCAGTGGAATGACTTCATCATCATAGATGCTCAGCAAATGTTTCATACCAGTAATGTAACAGATTTCTCAATTACTAGCTCTTAAAGAAAAAAAAAAGGCCCAAGACAACTAGTGCAGATTGAGTTTTAAAGAGAAGGCATCCAGGTGATTCCACTTAAGCTATAACATACCATTTTTTCTTGGCTAAAACATCTTCATTCTTATCTTTATTGAACAGAGCATCCCACAACCAAATCTAAGATTTACATGAGAAGCAAATTCTTCTGGGACACTGTCAGCACCACTTAACTTTATCACAGTAGTATAAATATGAATTTCAACCAGGATCAGCACTGAATATTCCAGGAACTGATGCTTGCATAAACAATTCAGAACAGCCTCTTTACTTCTGTTATTTGTGTAAGCAACAAATTCCTAAGGCTGGGGCAGCTGCTTCATTGGTATGATACAGGGCTGATATAGCTCTCGCAAAGTCTCAGTTACGGCTAACTGCTCTCTGTTGCTTCCTCGGGGCAATCCCAGAAGACCCAGAACCCAGGGAGCAAGGTAGATCACAACAGAACATTACATATTGCATATTACAACCTGGATCTACTGCTGAACTAGAAGCTTCAGCACATTTGGGTAGGGACATGAAAACTTCACAGACTTGACTTTGTCATGTTTCCCTAAATTTCATCTGCATTTTGTTCCCATCCCTCTTTTGTATAGGGTTCAGTACAATCATAGCTCAAAGATGCACCAGCTTTAGGGGGTTAGGATTAGACACAAGCCTCTTCTACTAGCAGAAGTCCATTTCTGCTGACAGAAATGTCCATCTGCTGGCTGAACCTTATTCTGCCAGTTGATCTCACAGATCTGCCAGCAGTGCAATCTTCTTACGCCACTGCTCTGCTAGCTGAGATCAGGTAGATGAAGAGCACAAAACTGTGGTTGAGATGGAGTGAGACAGATGAAGAAATGAGTTATGTCAGAATCAGTGCCACCACCAGCCAGCCACAGTGTCAGGTCAAGACAAGGGTTGTCCTAGATCATTCCGTCATTGCTAGGCTGACAGTTGGCAGAGTGTCAAGTGAGCTCTTGGCCATTTTGGTCAGCTAGGATTGTGCTCTTTTGTGATTTTTATGAGAAGGAATTGTTGCATGGAAATTCATGTATATTTTTAGTACACATTTTCCTTACTCTTTGTAATTTTCAACACATTTTGCACAGCAGAAACATCTTTGTATGCCCTTTCCTGATTGACTGAAGCATATCTATGCATACTTTTCAAAGAAATGTATTTTGACTAGTGTGCTTCTATTTACATGTAATTCGGTAAGAGGAGTCATGCAATTTATTTCCAGTGGTGAAATATATATTTTATAGTCTTAATAGTCCCATCAGTGGGATTTTGGAGTGTTGAAGGAAGTAAGCCACTAAAGAAATAGGTTGCTCCAAACAAGAGATTTTATCTGTCTTCCCTTACCACTGTTGTGCAATCCTGGGAAAAGTACCACCACCAGCTTAGTGTATCAAAAGGATTTCAACAATAGTCACAGTTTTGATGAGATAGAAATGTAATGATTTCCTGCTTCTTAAGTTCAGATAGATAATATTCTGTACAAATATGTGTCCCCATAAACAGTGTTCACATAGCACCTGAGGAGATGGTAAACCCATGTCTGCAAAAATATTCAGTCATACTTGTGAAATTCTCTATGAAAAAAAATCTTCTGCTCTGGATTAGTAGTGAAAGCACTTGAGAGGGAGGGAGCTTTGTTCTAAAAGGCCTTTGTACATGTAAATCAGATAAGTTCCTGCACAGGATACAAAATGCCTTTCCTATGAGAGGCTACCCCATCCCCCCATCGCCAAAAGGGAAATATCCTGGGGAAGGGGGAATAAATGTGCATCAGTTTTATAGAACATGAATGTGTTCCTTCTACCAAGAAATCATAGATAGAATTGCAAGCCCTATTATTCCTCAGTTTGAGATGTTCCTGCTAGCATCTTTCCTTCAGGAGTAAGAACCTGCTCATCTGTTCTTTCGTCTAATCAGACAAGCTACCTGAACCATCTATTTCTTGGTAGAACCTCTTCAGTATCTGCAGTCCTGACCTTCTTCCCCATTGTATGTGAGTAGGTGTTGTCTTTGAACTGGAACCAGGACAAGGTATTAACTTGAGGGAGTCTGATTGTTAACAGAAGAGCCAGAGGCCCTAGCCAGGTAGAATTTGGTTACTTTATTGATTCAATTCACAACAATTTGGGAGGGAGAAAGAAGTCAAGGAATCTGCATTTGAATGTTAATCACCCCCATATCTATTTTCTCATGCTTGTTGCCTTAATTGGGTATGATGCACTCAGACTTTACCAAACAGATCTGAGGATGGTTGAAGACTAGACATAGGCCAGAAATTCCTCAGGTACAAATCCTTCTTTGTCCTGTGTTAAAGCCAGAATGTAGTAGCATGGCTGTGGCTTTTAAGTGTTTTTCTAATCCTTCTAGAAGTACCCAGAATAAGTAAACAAAACTGTCACAATAAATATCTTTTCTTTTCCTTTGGCTTAGAAACGGAGTGGGGGGGGGTCCAACTAAAGTGTGCAAACTATTTTATTTATACCTGATTTTCTGACTATTCTATTGCAGCAATGTAACCCTTTCATAACTATGGCCCTTTTTGCATGGCATTTCCCATGCGAAAGAGCGCCTGGAGTGTCGCGCAATTGTAAGGAGTGATCTGCACGACGCAGTCACAATCGCGCAATGCTCCAGGGCCCAGCAGGAGCCAATCATGCACCTTTTCATTTTTGGCTTTCAGACGAAAACAGTGCATGACTGCACATTGCTCCCGGCCCCCACATGCACTTACCTGGCGTGCAGAGCCGCCAGAGCCGCACCGGTCACGCTTCCTGCCCCAGCGCAGCCTGGGAAACTCCCAGGCTGCACTGCAGAAGGAAGAGGCGGGGCTCTCACATGAGCAGGCAGCTCGTGTGGAGCTGAAGCAGCAGGGATGCGAGAGCTGCTCGCTGGAGGCTGCTCATGCGATCCCCGCACCCCTGCACTGGGAAAAGGTAAGGTGTGGAAAGGGCCTATGACATTCTGTTGCATGACTGTTTAGATGTTTATAATCAATTTCTTTCACCCCACATATTTTGCACTGGCTTTACAGCCTGATCTTCTTCTGTTCTTTGGTACCTTTTTGAAAGATCATCTCTGTTATTGAATCCCACTCAGAGTCTTCAGAGTGCACAGGACTGCAAACACTGCCCCACTCAGACTTGACTACACTGGACAGAGCCAAGAGATGTGACACTGGGGGCTCTGCTGCTGCCCTCTGCAAAGACCTGGCCAGGATCAGACAGAAGTCAATGTTACATAAAGAAGCATAGGAAAGAGATTCTTTGCTTTTTGGAGACATAAAGTAATTGTCCCAGAACTACACGTCCACAGGGCATATGTAGCTCTTCGAACCTCAAAGTACAGCTCTTGAAGCGCCTCAAAGGCCTAAGATTTCTTAAATTCTATTTTTTAATAAATTGGGTGATTTTTTTTACACCCCAAACCCTCCCAAGCTACTTACAACTACTGGAAAACACATGCATTTTGTCCACAAGCTGCACATACCTTAGAAAAACAATTCCAAAAGTCAAAGAAAAAGAGGGGCAGAAAATCAGCTGAAATAAAAACTTACTTCCTGTTTTTATTTTGGCATATTTTTAGTTTTTGACTTTTTTTAAAAGTGTTTGAAGCACGAGGGAGCCAAAAAAAATCACCTTGATATTTTTTAAAAAAATTGTGTGAGGAATCTGGGCGCTTTGGCACACCAGTACTGCCCACCCCTTCCCTTTCCTCAGTTGCCCATCCCAGTTGTACATAGAAGTAGGTTGGTTTCATTGTGAATTCCACTAAAACTGATGCAATGTGGATGGATAGCATCTGTATATCCATCCATATGCAGATGTAATCCATAAGCACTGTATTGATTTCAGTGGAATCTGCAACCAGTAATCATTCTCTCAACTCTGTGTGGCTCTTTCTTACCCAGGTCTAGTGAGGATGGTCGCCGGGGCTACAGGGAAGCATTCTCTTTTCTCTCAAATAGCAGCCCCAGTGCAAAACAATTTTACAGCCTTTCACAATGGGATACAAAATTATTTTCAAAAAGGAAGCATGTTGTTCAGAAAGCAAAACTATGTTTAACAGGTACCTCCTATTGCAAGTCAGTATTGGTGTGGTCAGTAGTGTACAAGACTTCCTAGGCTACAGTAATTAAATAAAAATCTACTCAGAAACAAACAAGATAGGAATAACTTTCAGACCTGCTGCTTTCACAAAACATTTTCCACACAAACAACGAGAAGGAGACTCCGGGGGTTCTCCCATGGAACCCATGAGTCTCTGATGGAATTCTCAGCCATGTCCTAGAGCAGGAAAAGGGAATTTTTAAGTTGGAGTGATAGGTGATGTAGACATGGAGTGCATGTTTTTTGGTTGGCGACAATGCCTAAATGGGTGGACCCAAACAAATGTGAACAGCACCAAAAGATTCCATAGTTCAGTCTTTTATACCATGGCACCTTCTCTGTAGCTTTCTCATGCATTCTTACAAATGAATTCTAAGAGAAAACGATGGTCAGAGAAGTTGTTTGGAGAGCTAGAGCAGGTCTGTAGCATCTGGAAAATCATAGGACACTGAGGGACAAATGAAATTAGGCCATGGATTGCAGGTTTCCCGTCCCAGTTCTAAAGCACCACCTTCAAGCCTCACAAACTGTGAGAGGGAGAGACAACAATGGAAGGCAAACTTTCCTTCAGCGAAATTTGCCTTTCGGTATTGATGAAGAACTTCCAATAAAATCCAGGAAACTCCAGGAATCCCCAAAAGATGGTGTAAAAATGCTAGTCTAGTGGATTCTTTTTGAATAACACTATTACATTTTATTATATCTATAAAAATAGAGGGAAATTATATGGTTGGGAAAAGGGGGAGAAAAAGGAATTTACATGTGGCTTAAAAACAAACTAATCTCTTCTTACCAAGGATTACTATTAGGTGTTTGTTTATCTAGTACTAAGTTTATGTGCAAACTAATTCAATGCGCTGAGCTTCCATCCCCAGAATATTTTACTTCACTTCTATGCAGTTTTCTTTGGATATTTGCATTTAGATACTATCCATCTAAAATGAGAAATCCAAATAGGAAACAAAAATCTTATAAAAAGTTAAGATTAAAGAAAGAGAAAGAAATCAAATGTCTGAAAGAACAAAGGCTGGAGATGAAGTAGGAATATATCTTTGGGGCCAAACTATACAGCCAAGGGGATGTTAGTATCTAGGGAGAAAAAGGTGAAAAAGGCAATAGGGAAAAAAATGATGACAGAAGGGCAGAATTATTTAAATAGTGTCAATTGTTAATACTTTGCATTGCAATATGTTTTCTTTTAGAAATCCTGAGATAATGAAACTCGGCCTGATTTATTCAGCTTTTAGGCAGAGGGAGAAGATAGACATAACATAACAACAGAGCTTGCAGCACAATGAACACAATGCAAATGAAGCTTCACAACAGAGCTGGACAAACAAGCCTACTCACTATTGTACATATGGAAAACGAATCTTCTCAGAGAGAATTTTGAACCCTGAGAAACCAACTTTTGATATGCAGATTTATTACTTTCATACATCAAGACTAACTGACCACTGCCATGTTCCAAAAGACCTCTAGCACCTAATGCAGACCTCATTTAGGGCAGGGGTCAAGATCTGTATCTTTCTGGATCCTCTTGCATTCTATTGTAAAGCCCTGCTTTGGGGTTCCCTGATATTAGTATGGTTTGGATGGGCACCATACCTAATTGGCATCATAGGTAATTGGCAACACATTTTATTGGCTTTGATATCAAATTCAAGCCTGAGAGGTGACGGAGAGGTCAAACTGAGTGAGGGAAAGAATTTGACTGTAAATGTGAGAAGGCTAGGTCAACTCGAAACTTCCTCCAAGTAAGACTGAGTCATTTGTCAGGCAAATACACACCATTTCTGTGGATAACAGGCTTAAATAGAAGCTGGAATTTTCCAGGGAATCCAACTTTGAGGAGCCCACCAGGACACTGATTGACAGATATCCATCCCTTGTCCACCTGAATTCTTTCCTCTTTCTTTCAGTTAGCTCTTGTGTGAATGTGTGATTGTGTGTATCTTGTGTGCATGCATGAGTGAATTCCCCTCAATAAAACACATTTTTAGCTTACTTTCAGTCTTTGGCTGGTTCTTTTCCTGCGTGTGCCCGTAAACACTGGTAGGAAAGATCTCACTAAATTGCCCCCCTCTCGCAGCCTCCTGATTTTGAGCTAATTAATTCCCCACTTTTGCAAGGAGGTATTTGGCATTGCAGGGTGGCCCCTGTGGCACCTACATTTTGGGGTAACACTATCACACTTGCACAGTTGTATAAACACGCTGTATGCCTGAGGCTGTAATATCATTTGGTACTGTGTCCGAAGAAGTGGGTTTGTATCCACAAAAGCTCATGCAAAAAATAAAAACGAATCAGTCTTAAAGATGCTCCCACATCTCTTTTTCTTCCCCTTCCCCTTCTTCCTTTTTAAGTCTGCTCTTCCCTCCATCTTTCACCTTTCTTGCTTCTGCTCCTGCAGTTGGCAAACATTAACAAAGCTCCAGTGGAGGCTGGTGGCTCTCATGTCAGTGGGGCAGTAAATCTGCTCTGGGTTTTAGTCTGAACTTTAAAAGATCTGTCCAAAGTACAGAACCCTACTCCTCAAATAGATTCTGTATAATGAACAGCTCCTTTAAAGTTCACACTAGTGACTGAAGAAGCCACTACCCTGACCTCGATCCCACCGAGCCACTACAAATTTACTTGCAGTTTGGTATATCAGAGAAGAAGCTTCTCATCTCAGACCAGTAGCTGAACCTTTAAAAAAAAAATCCATAGCAAAAAGAAAAGGAGCAAATTAAGCAAAAAATAATCCATCTTACCAACAACTGAGAAATGTTTGATGAGGACTGAGGGATGGCACTCTGGAATGTCCTCTCAAAGTAGACCTACCTGGGTTCTTCTTTCTATTGAGTTAGTGGATTAGTGTTTTGGAATTTTTAGCTTTTAGTTTGGGAGGGGGCTTGACCTGCTGCTGTAGTTTTTATCTGTTCTCATTTTTATTTATGTATCTTGTTTGCACTTATGGCTTTCATTTTATAAGTGGATTTATATTCTGGACTTTTATATATAGTTATACTTCCTGAGTGGCTAATTGTGGAAAAGCAGTGTCTATGTTTAATAAACAAATGGTAAAATTTAATAATAAAGTGTTTGCATGCCTGTCTGCCTACAGTAGCCATTGGAAGATCATATCAGATACCTCAAAATCTGACAGAGTTGTTTTGGTACACATCCAAGATGCAAAGCCAAATTTCGGGTGAAATTCTAAACTGAGAGAGGGACACTAGAAACAAAGAAGAGCAGCCAGCTTCTCTTACGCTCACTCTCAAAACATCATCTCCCTCTCATTCCCTCAATCAAACATCGTCCATGTGCAAATTCACTGCCCATGGCCCAATCCACATTTTGTCACTCAGTTATCTGCTGTACTACTGCTGTAGTCTCTGAGAGATCCTCCAACTTCTATTACTGCTGCTGCTGCAGCAGCCATTAGCTTCCTTCTGGAGCTTTTCTACTGTCCTCACTATTGGAACTATTAGTTCTGTTCTTCTTATGCAGCTGTTGCTCCCTGAAGAAAGTGGATGCATCTAAGGGCATTTCCGCACTGCACTGTTATAGTGGTGTTATTCCACTTTCAACATCCTATGGAATCCTGGGCTTTGCAGTTTAGGGAGAGACCTTTAGAATTCTCAGCCAGAGAGCTCTTTGGCCTCAGTAAACTACAAATCAGAATTTCACAGGAATTTAAAGTGGAATAATACCACTAAAACAGCATAGGGCAGAAAGGCTCTTAGTCTGGTGTCTCCACTTTGAGCATTCTTCTTTGGGTGATGCTGCTAGACTCTTCATAACAGTCTAGTCTCCTATTGACATTATTCTCTGCTTCCCTGACACACTCAAAACCCTTCACCATGATAAAGTGTCCATCCAAGAGAGATGGCCTCCTGATTCCCTTAGCATATTTCCTTTTTTTCTTATGTTGGAGAGTCTTGTAATGATAGTGACTGACGAAAGGAACCAAAGTATTCTGGAAGTGGCTGAACAGAAAAGCAGTTCTGGAGAAGGTCTAGCCAGGAACAGTCACTCAGAGGAGCAGCACCCATTTTATATTAGTCTGAGAGTTGCACTGTTATAGTAATGCTTCTTTGGTTGCACATTCCAGTCTCCTTTGCATCATTTATAAAGATTAAAGCACCAGTTATTACAGGTATGTTTATCTGTGATTAAAATAGTTAAGAAATACTGGTTTAAGATATATAGAAAGTTTCTCTTACTAAATATTTGATATTACAGGCATGTTTATCTGTGATTAAAATAGTTAAGAAATACTGGTTTAAGATATATAGAAAGTTTCTCTTACTAAATATTTGATAGAAGCTTTGGCTTTCCAATCTTAGAGTCTGGAGTGTTAGCTACTGAAGCATTATCCTTCAGATTTCACATCTGGGTGGAGAGATGTTCCACCTTTCCAGCATAAATGGATTGGACTTCAGGGTGCGTCATTGACAAGTGTTCTTGTTTGGATCAAGCTCTAGGAAGTCCATTTTAAAATCACCACATCATCTTTCACTTTCACCATCAAAATGGAATTGTTCAGGGCAGACAAAATACAGCAGGAATAGGTTCTACCTCTGCGGGTACCATTTTTCATGTTAGTCTTCATCAGCTCAACCAGAACTTCTTTTCGGTAGCCTTAGGAAAATTTAAGACAAATGCCTATATTTGAGAAGATCTACAGAATCATCAGTTTTTGAAGTGGGAAGAATCCTTTGTGACAGCCCCATTTCTCTCCTCATAATCCAGACAAAGACTGGGCTTTCCATCCTGCTTCTGACAACTCTTAAAGTAAAGGTAAAATGTAAACAACTACACTGTTAATGCAAAATCCAATAACATAATTGGATATATAATAAACCTATTTCACCTCTTCTTATTATTGTATAGTATCATTGATGGGCATGATACTTTACAATGTAAGAAAAGCAAATCTGGCAGGTTTCTGACCTGATAAAATTGAAACTTAAGTTTCAATAGTGGTGAAACAATAGAGAAAAGCCAGGAAATAGACAGGCAAATGTCACTAGGAATGAATATGAGCAAATGCAATTATAATTTTTGAATGTTGGAATTATTACTGTTTCAACACAAATTTATTGTAGGTCTGTCGACACATATTAAGTACTACCCATTTTAAAAAAGTGTTAACATAGACTTAGGTTATATTATTTAGTAGGAAAAATAATGTATTTCCCATCATTCTATGTTTCAGGAATAAAAGAGAAGAGATAAAAATGTGTCATGAAAACTTAGGATGCCACTGAGACGTTAATCCACATGTTTATATAAATCATGTGCGTATTTCTTGGAACTGTTCGATACTGAGAGAGTTGGAAGGGAATCCAATAAATGAATTGATTCCTCATACCAGCACTTCTGACCATGGGAAATTAGCAAAGTAAGGAGAAGGCTGTAGCTATCCTTTTCTCAGATGTATTAGTTGTTTTAAAATGTTCTCATCCCCTTACCTGCATTTGGAAACAGGGCAACTCTAAAACTCTGTACTATGTAATTTATTTTTATTTCTAAATTGATACCCCTCTCACCTAGTATCAGCATCCAAGTGGCTAGGAGAGGGACAGGGATAAAGACTTTTAATGTTCATCTTCTGGGACTAGTTTTCACTTGTGACCCAGTCCCCCCACCCACTTCTAAAATCAGTAGCTACTGCACTTTGGATCTCATGGTTTGGAAAGCCCTGGCCCACTCCTGAAATAACATCCATGATGAACCTGCCAAAAGGCCAAGGTGGAGACAACAAGATTCCTTTCTAATAGTCTGCTGGGACAATTTATTCTTCGGCTTGGCACAAAGCAGAAGCTATCTACCCTCCATTCTACAGAATGAAAGGGAGAAATAATAGGCCCATCCATTGACCCATTTGTGTATTTTATTTTTCTCATGTCAGCTGCCTTCAGTTTTTCTAAAAAATAAAAAGAGAAAGAACTATGAAAACCAAAAAGATAAACATTACAAATAAAGTTAGAATAAAGCTTTTTTATTCAATGACATTTTTTAAAAAAACATAATTAAAATTGCTAACCAGTCACTTGATTTTTATATATCTGAAGTACTGCTTATACTTATATGAATAAACCTTTATTGTGACAAATGAATCCAGTCTTCTGAATAGATCATGATTCCCCTCTAGACCACTTGGAAATTGGCTACTCCTCTGCAAACTTGCAACATATAGACATCCTTTTTGTTATTCCCCAATACACATTCTTTAATCCTTTTGTTTCAAGATGCCACTGGTGGTCAAAAGTATCCACTATTTTGGTAAAGCGTGTCAAGAGTTGTTAAGGATGTGGAAACAACCACTAAGGAAATTTCTTTTTGGATACCCAGGCCACTAACAGAGGAAGGGGGGGCTGCTCTCACCATTGGACAAAACTGTCTCTATCAAGGCTCCAACTTTCACTGGTTTCAAATTACAAGACAGATGGATTACTTCAGTGTCCTGTCTATCTGGAAACATGTAATCATGAGTTCAAAAATTTCTCCTTAAGTGCATTGTTTCTGCAACATGTCTCAGAGACTGCAAGTGTTAGATTACATGCAAGATAAACACTTTTTATCAAAATAGAGTCTTTGGTAATGATAAGACAATGAACTTATATTTCAGAAGTAATACATGGAATGCAAATGATGGCAAGGTTGTTGGTTTTTGTTTTTTGTTTTTTCAGAAGATGTCATGTTTTCAAGTTACTTTTAGTGGGATTTCCAGACATTTTCAGAGGCTAGTGATGTGCTCATCTTCACCTGTCCTTTTGCAAGCATTATTTTTCTCTGAAAAAGAAACAGTTGTTTTCCATCCTCTCTTTCAGGGACATCTTTCAGGAATAGTAAGCTTTTCTGAGATATTATCAAAGTTCAACACTGAAGCCTTGAGTGGTTACCTTACTTTACCAGTGTACCAGTATGGGCTCAAGAGTGGGTCTCTCTCTCTGTCTCTGTCTCCTTCTCTCTCTCTCTCTCTCTCCCACACACACACACATGTTATGCCAACATACTTGCACCCTAGAGAGGTCAACATCATGATCTTCTCCCTTGAGGCTTTCTAGTTCTTTCCTGTTCCAAATACCTGAAAGATGACCAAGCGTTCTACTATTATTGTTGCTATTACCGATGTAATCATTTCTTCTTCTTCATCATCATCATCATCATCATCATCATCATCATCAAAAAAAGCCTTCATTTTTCAGGCACTGAGTAGAAAGCCCACAAGGGAGCAGACCATAAGCTTCAGTCTTGTTGTGTGCCTTTAAGTCCTTTCCAACTTACAACAACCTAAGGTTTTTATCTTCTTTTTTTTTTAAACAAGATTTTTTGAGAGAGGATTTGCCATGGCCTTCCTCTAAGGCTGAGAGACTGTGACTTGCACAAGGTCACTCAGTGGATTTCCATGCCCAAGCAGGGATTCAAACCCTGGTCTCCAGAGTCAACAGTCAAACATTCAAACCACTACAGCACATTGGCTCTCTCATAAGGACCCTTAGAAGAAAAAAGAAATGTAAGTGAGAGTATAGCATACAAGTTTCAAAATAAAAAGAACACTAAAAAACATTAACCACTTTTTAAAATTAAAGTAAGTAGGGAAACTGCTCCACTACCACCACCATCTTCTGGAAAATATCATAGAAAACTCCCTCCCCCTCCTCCAATTTTCAGAAGTGTTTTTTCACCCTGCTTCCAATAAATGGTCAAGATTAAATAGACACAGTGGCATACCAAGGCTCAACAGCACCTACGGCAAGCATTGAAGTTGCACCCATAGGTGCTTCTGCCTCTGCCCCCCCACTGGGCCAGCAAGGACCCTGGTGGGGGTGGGGTGGAGGGCAGGGGGCTGGGTGAATGGTGGCAGGGGGTAGGGCGAGTGGTGGGTGATGGGCAGGGCAGGGTGAGTGGCAGGCGGGGCGGGGTGAACGGTGGGGATGATGAGGCAAACAGTGGGTTGGAGCAGGATAAGCGGTGAGTAGGGGGTGGGATAAGCAACAGCAGGTAGGGGGCGGGCAGCAGCTGGGGGACAGGTAGGAGGAGTTTCCTCTTTTTGTGCCTCCCTGGCATTGGGACCCGGGGCACCCACTCCAGTTGCCCCACCCTAGATACGCCTCTGAATAGACAGCAAATTCCTGCAGCATGTCATTAGAATCCTTTTGAGCTGAGTTTTACCCAAGTTTAGTACTATTCTTTTATCAGTCCTAAGTGTTCCACCTTCCACTTTTCAAATAAAGGAGAAGTTGCAAGCAACAAAATGAGCAATTTTTTTTAGAAAATGCAATATGAACAATTTCCAATTACTTTGTAAGGGCTGACAACTCATATAACAAATTGCTTTGGAGTGAATTATCTCATTGCTTATTTTAAAAGTAACTTTCCATGTTGTGCAATATTAGTATGCTCTGAACTTCAAGGTAGGTAGATAAAATCTTCAGGTAGATAAAATGTATCTCACTAACTTGAGCCATTTCCACACTACACTGTTATAGTTCTATTATTCTACTTTCAACATCTTGTGGAATTCTGGGGCTTGTAGTTTACTGAGGCCAAAGAGCTCTCTGGCTGAAAATTCTAAATGCCCCTCCCTACACTGCAAACCCCAGGATTCCATTGGATGTTGAAAGTGGAATAAAAGCACTATAACAATCTAGTGTGGAAATGGCCTTGGATTGGCCTTATTTATTACTGTTTGTGAGCTTGTATGTGTCTGATTTTGCTGCCTTTTAAAAAAAACAAAAAACTTCCTACCTTCCTTCAAATAAACTTTCTTAAATGTAAAAATTTGTCGTTTTGTTAGTTTTTGATGATGCGCCCTGGGTCGCTCTCACTAAAACCCACATGTGCTAAGGCTATGCAGGTGTTAAGTTCCCTTTTATGTTCTTATGGATGTCTGGTAATGTTTAGTTAAATTCTGTGTCCTTGGGGTTTAGGAAAGCAAGTCCACAGTCTCCACTATTTTAATGTTTCTAGAACTGGTCTGAAGGTAAAGTTCCTTAGCAGGAGAGCTAAAAACTAGAGACAGAATCATGAAGTTGGAAGGGGCCACCAAGGCTATCTAGTTCAAACCTGTACCATGAAAGATATTCAAAAATATTCATAAATTTTCTTATTGTCATTGACAAGGAGTATGTTGAAAAATAAGGAGAGCCATTTCTTTATTTTTCACTCCAGAGCAACACTGAAAAAGCAGCTACACACAGTCAGAGAAGGAAAAGGGGGAGAGTTAGTTAGTTTGGGGGGGCTTTTAGTACAGAAAATTTCTGATAATTGGAAAATACAAAAAAAAAAATACAAGCTTACCTTGCTGGAAGAGAATTCTTGACCTCTTTTATTCTAATCTACAAGAATGAAATAGACAAAGATTTACCTTTGTATCAAAACTTCTCCAGTCATTTTGGGTAGGCTATGGTGGCTACTTATCAGAATTTTCTCTTTCTGAGAGGACGCCCAAATATTTAACAAACTATACAAAGGGCAGACATTGAAAAGGTAAAATTCTCTGTATTATTGCCTCACATTAAATCACTGGTGAAAATACTCCCACCAACATGGTGGACTTAAGGTTAATGGACCCTCTGTTTTTGTTTTTAATCTATGCCAAAAGGCTCATTGCAGCCTGATTCTAACAGTATTTATTCCATTTATGTTCATAGTGTTCAGTGGGATTTACATAATAGCCAATAGGGATGGAAGTAATATTTAAAAAAAAAAAAAATGGTTGAAAACTATGTTGTTTGAGTGTTAAAACCCTGATGAGGAGAATCCTGGATGATGAGAATCTTCAGTGTTTGAGTTATTCTGCACAAAATTTGCATGTGACATTTTTATGTGGGAAAAAAGAATTTCACATGCAAGAGACAGTACGTTCTGTGGCAAAAATAATGCTTTCTGCACAAAAAAACCCACATGCAAATGTTGTACAGAGTAAGTCCTGAACTGAAGAAACATACTAAAATTACTGACTGCTTTCTTCAAGAATGAAATCAACAAATAATTACATTCCTATTGATGTCTATTTTTGCAGCCTCAAGCATACACTTGAAAATGTGGATTTGTGAACAATAAGAGGGACCAAACCTGTGTTTGTAAATATGGCTGGAGTGCTCATATACATCAGGATGCTGGAATTGGATGGATTTCTCTTGCTAACCTATTCCAGGAGCAATCCAGGCTTCCCCTAGAAAATATGTGAAAAGGGTTTCGAGAACTAAGTAGTAAGTTCCATTCTACAGGCCCTATTTGGTATCACTCTTTTCTTTTGGAATTTCTTCTCTGAGATGTGTCACACTGGACAACTTTGTAATGATATGGGCCATGCTGACAAATAGTTACACCAAGGGGAAGGGGAAAGCAAGGGGGAAATTCCCCCACCCCACAAGGAAAAAGCATTAGATTTCCTGAGTATTGTATCATGCTGATGACATATCTGGAGGCTGGGGAATGATTAATTGTTCCCCAGGGTCCCTGTAATATTCTATTTTGGACAAAAAGATCCTTTAAAACATATCTAAGAAACTGTAATAGTGAGTGAGGTTTGGGACCCATAAGCGTAAACTGGTTCTCTCTCTGTTCCTTTTCTTAAGTACCTGCCAGCCACTGAAAGATGGAGCGTTAGAGAGCATTTTGTGCCAGCAAGCAGAATGCAGCAACTTTTCAGGATAAATTCTATCTGCCGTGAACAGTTTTGTCTAGTAAGAAGCCATGAATCTAGTAATCTGTTCACCTCGACAATAGATTGCGACAACCCATCAGCTCTCTAGGACTCATGGCTCCCTATCTTTCTCTTACCAAAGGAGGCCCCCAAGTGCCCTTTACAACAGCACCATTAACACTGTCAGCATTGCCAATACAAAACTGACTTAAAACAAATATCAAGGTTTTTATTACCCACAGCTTTATTAGTTTTGAGGATTTTACTGCTGACCCTTTAGTATTTTGTTCTGTTTTATGTCTCCTAGGTTTTTATAGTTGTTTTTCAGATACTTTTTTAAAAAAATCATTTTTAAGCTATTTTGTAGGAACATTGAGAACTGCTTTGTGGAACTTGTTTTTTTGGAGGGATAGGGGTTTGATAGAGATGCAACCCTTGAACAAAAACAAACCTTTGAATTTTAGCCCAGTTGATGTTAATTTGCTTCTACGTTCATCAGTTTCTGTTTGCCTATCTTGATGTGAGCTAAACCAATGAAGGCTAGATCTCATCTCTTTCAATGGATGAAATTTTCTATATACTTAATTCCCACATTTCCATGAGTAGGACTTCATATTTTTTTTGGCTGGAATGATGTTCTTTAATTTCAGTATTGAATATTCCAAACTGTTCATTACTAAGCATGCATTTTATTTAGTATATCAGTATTTGCTGACCAGCAATAGCATTCAAGGTTTCACTGCAGCCTGAATTCTATTGGTACACCATCCTTACCCAGTAAGAGTAGACTGAGTGAATCAATTGCTGAATGATGAATCAACATTTATATGAATCCCATTGATTCAACAGGTCTTCTGTAGTTGGGACTACCAATAAGATTCCAGCCTGATTTGACACAATTAAGGCCGCAGTGTTTAGTACTTTATACAATGTGGCCACTGACAATTCTGATCACTCAGATTTCCTATTTAATGCCTCCTGTGAATAGCCAAGATGAACCATAGTCTAAAACAGTGTCATTCAACATGGTGGCCTGCAGCTTGGTATTTACAATCCACTGAAAGCTTCCAGAAAACTATTAAAATATGATAATAATATGACACAAATATGGTACCAGCCCCTGATGCATGGGTGGGGGGAACCCCTGCCAGTTCACCACATCAGAGAACTTGAGAAGGACTGTCCTAAATTTCAGAGAGAAGAGAATCATAGGAAGATAAATCCATTTCATGGGTTACATAAAAAGGCAAAGCAAAATGAAACAGAAGGATGATAGCATATCTTGTACTTGAAAAATGAGCACAAATGAAATAAAAGTGAAGGTAAGAATTTCGTGTGCCTGTGAAACTGCACTCTAAATATTGACATAAATCGAATTGCTAGTCCCAGGGAAAGTAGACCCATTGAATCAATTGTTTAATCTCATTAATACAGTGGGTCTACTTTAGATGGGATTAGCAGTTGGATTTAGGTCACAGAGATCAGAAACAAGAATACAAGAAAGGAATCACAACATAAATGAGCACTATTATGTGACCATGAAAGGGGGTTATAGAATTAGCAAACCAAGAGCATCTGTAGCTTAATCTTACTCAGTATCCTCTGCCCAACATGCAAGTATGAGATCCTTCAGCAGACCTACACTAAATATCCAGAATCGTGATGACATTAATCAGTCAGTGCCTATGCATTCAAGGACAACTTGAGTTCAGGAAAGATGGGTGCCCAAGAACCATAGATGTCCCATGTTCTTCCCCAGGACTTGACCTCCTCTGCCAGTGCCTTCCACTTTAAAAGATACCAAGGTTATGCAGCTGGATGGAGATCAGACCCCTCTGATTTCTGAGGGGAAAAGCCTCTTGCCACCAGCTGAATCTCTGCCTTTATTGTAGGTAGTCCGGATACCTTATTAGGGCCTATATCTGCAAATGACTATAACAACTGATGGGGAAGATGCAACCTCCTATGTTGCCCAGCTTCTAATTCAGAACTATCCTTATGCTGTCTATACTTCTGTGTTTTTCAAGAAGGTGCTTACCATAGCTTTGATTTTACTTCCATCAAATGGTTCTTTTTATGAATGGAAAGAATATTTTAAAATATCTGGAAAAATGTTTGAAAAATTGTGTTTTTCAAACATCAGGAAATCCTGACAACAAATAACCTGAACTGATGAAAACATTTGCAGCTCAAGACTTATCTTGCAAAAAATTCATATTTTTTCCCCCTGGAAAATAGCATGGTGTTCTGTTTGTTTGTTTGTTTTAAAGTATGGATTTTGAACAGAATGAATTTGAAACTACAGTATTTTCTGCAGAGGAAACTGAATTATCTGTGCACAAAAATATCATATTATTATATAACAACGTAATTATTAGTATAATAGTATTAAAGGAAGAGTAGTATTATTTTCTACACAGAAAAGGTTGTTTTGTACACAAAAAGAAGTGTGGATTTTGCATAAGATAAGCCCTAGGCTTCAAGTTGTCTCCGGAAACAGCATAGTTTTTGAAGACTTTCTGACAGTGGGAAGAAAAGCACTGAAATTATTTGTTCCTTTCCTCAAGAATAAAATTAGTGAAGAATTGCATCCTTAGCTCTTTTGCAATTCAGCCTGTCAGTCCACTGATATAAAATCAAGCTCTGAACATGATGGAGCACCTACATTGGCAGTAGACATGAAATTCATAGGAATCATTGTTCCATACATAAATAACCTTTTCATGACTCCCAGTGGCACAGAACACACATCAGCTCAGAAATCTGAAATCGAAATCTAAGCAATCCTGAGAAATTGTCTATTGTAATAAAAATTTAAGCATGCATCCAAGGAAAAGAACCAAAAGCTAAACAAATTAGCCAACTTCTTTATTCAAGATCAAGCTCTTTCTATCCCATTTGAAGAAATTTTTAAATTTTGGTAATTTAAAAAAACAAAAAATGAATTTCTTGCATGCCCACATTGGCAAAATTCAGTGGTACAGATCTTTGTTGCACTGAAAGTACCACATAGTACCTGCTTTAAGTGAAGCTGCTATGGAGGAGAAGCCTGTCAGGGAAAAGAAGTGGCCACCCTAATTTTACACTACAAATATGACATATATAACCCAGAAATTTAAGCATTATATCACCAAAAGCACTTAATCACTTTTGGCTATGTATTTCAACCTACCAGAATTTTTTTTTTAATCCCGTATTTATCTTTTTTAAAATCTTGAATTCTTTCAACTTATTCAAGAATAAATTTGTTTATACGTGCATGTTTTTAAACCTTTTTAAAATAAAAAATAAACTGTTTTAACCAGTTAAAATTATTGTTGCTGTTTAAATTATTTGTACTTTAATTGCTCCATTGTTTTACATTTTAAAAATTGATTTTACTTGTCTGCTGCCTTAAAATAGGATGGAATATAAATATCTAAATAAATAAATAAATAGTAAATAAAATATGTTCTTTTTTAAAAAAATAAAAAAGCAAAGTAAAACTGAACTTTTCACCCGTCCCTGTTTAGAACACAGTATGTGTTTTGGATACATACAGATTAGCAAACAATGTTGTAATTATTTCTATAAAGATAGAGAGCAATGGTATCAGTATTCCAGGATTTTCAAAAAAAAAAGTAGTATTAAAGCCAAGATGGTCCTTATTAATTCACATGATGGCATCTTTTTGTTCTTTTTCCTCAAGCACGAGTAGAAAGGACAGTGTCAGTGATAATTTGGAACTTCCTGTCTTTTATCAGTATTTGGCACAGCCTTAATGTTACTTAAGCATTGCTTTTGGTGCCTCGTGGATTTAAGCAGCCTGATGAGTCAGATCTGAAGGTCAAGAAAGCTTATAGGGGCTATGTAATTGGTTGGCCTGAGGTAAATGGAAGCTAAAGGGTTCTGACTACTGCACATGAGTAATGAACTCAGCATTAGCTTGAACTTTGAGTGTAAAATATATGCATTGCACAGGGATTTAACTGCACATATACTGACTCTGGAAATCGTCACTGCGGGTGCCCTTTCCCAATTATAGCACTATACTCTGATTTAAGTGCCATGGAATCCTGAGATTTTCACTTTAAGGAGAGGTATTTGGGATTCTCAACTTGTGCTTCCCCAAACTACAGGGAGTCATGGGCTTTAGCCATAGCAATTAAAGTGAAGCCATAGTGGTAACAATTATTTAGTGTGAAAAGACCCCATATGAAGACTTGAGATTAGAAGCATCCCTCTCTTTGGACATATCACTACTTCTGTGTGAGAGCCGTAGTCAGTGGCTTGTGGCTCCCACGTCAGTATATCAGTGAATGCTCTCTTCGTTTTATTCTGAACTTTCACAAAATGCTATCCATTGTATCAAACCTATTTTGAGAAAAGGGTTCAATATCTCCACTTACATGGAGGCCATCCCAGGTTGCAGTAGTGTACAAGTTAGAAGTGTAAGTAATGAACTGGCAAGTGTGTCCTTCTAATGTTGTATCACTCATAAACACAAAGCATGGTCTCTCTCACTTAGCTTTCAGTTTACAACATGGCAGGGCCTGCCCCACTTCTACTGAGTCTCTAGGTGTCCCCCCGCCATCTATTGGCCATCTTTCCACACATTAAACATAACGACAGACATTGCATTGGCTAATGTAGAAGAAAAAGAAATGTAATCGTAACAAATGTTCTTAAATGGCAATGCTTTCTTGCAATTCAGTCTTGAGTAGGCCTTCGAACTTATTTTAAATTCTCTCCCCACACCCTGAAATTACTTTTTCTCCCCACTCCCATGAAATCTCAAATGGTGCCCCCTGTATATTACTCCCATAATACAATTAAAGCAATTTTAGCATTTTTGAAAAATGTAATACCTGCTGCCTGCTAGTAGATAAATGTATGCTACCTAACAACCTTAAAAACAATAAACCATAAACCTAAATTATTGTAGAAGTCAATTAGTATGCCAATTAGTCTATATTGCAAGCAATTCAAATGAAAGAAGAAGAAAAATACCTATATTGCTTGCTGCCATACAAGGTGTCAAGAAACGAACTCTTGTCATTTAGGATTTGCTAATAATTATAAAGGGGAATTTGACAAAGTATGATATGATTCTATAAAGCTGGAACATAAAATAGCTAACCACCAAAATGGTAAAAGCTTTTATACTCTAGAAGCTTTTTAAAGGGTACACATGGTAATAGAGGTTCACATTGCAATAAGATAAATAAATCTGGAAATGCATATGCTTGATGGCAGTTTCATGCAGGTTCTTAAACAGGGTTTTTACTGGAAATGTTTTCAGTGCTAAAAAAAAAGAGAGAGAGAAGATAATAATGTAATGGGGTAAAAAAAAGAAAAGAAAAGCAGTATGATCCATCAAAAGCAATATACAAAAGCAAAGTCTCACATTATTCTTGAGAGGATAGACAAAACAAAACAAAGTAAAATAAAACAAAACTCGTGTAATAATAATCCTTTCAAATCCATAAAGTTCACTATCCCAGAATGAAATTTACAACTAAAAGACAGCAAATACTTTCAAGCGATATTATGCAAATACCCTGTGCTTCAGAAATGGTAAGAATTCTTTTGCTTTGTCAGTCAGATTAAAGATCCAGATACCTTGCCACACTTTCTGAGAAATCCACAAGAACGGCACGGAGGCAATCTCTCTCTCTCTCTCTCTCTCTCTCTCTCTCTCTCTCTCACACACACACACACACCTCACATCACACTGTTTCTTCCTTATAAAGAGGAATGCAAAGTTTAAGATTGTTATCTAATAAGCAGTGATGTAGACTCAAGTCGATTGACTCGGACGAAAGTTGGACTTAAGTCAATTCAGTGACTCGACTCAGATTTGATTTGGCAATAAATGATGCACTGACTTGACTTGAGACTTGTATATTTTTAGTGACTAACTTGCTGTCATACAAGGTGTTCAATAACATATCATGTTCATCTGCAAACCTCATGACTTTGAATAATGCTTCCATCTCTTTTTGCCTACTGGTCACATGACAATCTGTCTCAAGCCCAAAGTGTGGCTGAATTTCTTGAAGGGGAACAGCAAATGGGTTAGGCAAGGGGCTTGAGGCAGGCTTGAGGTCTGCTCAGCAGCCTGTCGCTGCTGCACATCAGAGGAACTTTCTAAAAATCTTCCTAAGAGCAGAAGACAAGACCCCAGAGTGCAGGACACATTTCTCAGGGGGAAACAGAAAATGTGTTAGACAACGGGTTTGAGGATCAAGGATCCTTTCTTCTAAAGCTTTTGAAGCTTCAGTAATAGGGAGTATTCTCCAATTCTGAAAAATCCTCCAGCTTTGGCAATGGGAAGTAAGAAGGATCTGATTTCCAACTCCTGAATCTGCAGATGGCAAAATTACAAATGTGGAGGGCAGACTTTGCTTAAATGGTTAAAACTGACTTTATTCGACTCTGTCCAGAAATTCTAGCATATAGGTTGGGGTATAAAGTTGGCTCTCAGACTTGAGACTTGACTTGAGACTTGGAGTAAAAAACTTAAATACCTCACTGCTACTGGGCCAGCTCAAGATGTTTTGCTACCTGAGGCAGATTAAATGGTACCCCTCATTCATTCCCCATACGTAAGTTGACAAGACTGCTGAATGAGTCTTAATCCAGTATTGGCAATAGGATACCATCCTCCACCACACCTGAGAGCAGTTTAGTGGATGAAGACGGAACTGTATTCCAGGAAACAAAGACTGCCAAGTCACAGAAAGAACAGTCAGGGACTATTGCTGCTGCCTTGGCATCCGCTGCTGGGATGGTTGCATCATTCTTCTTAGGACTAAGGCTAGCCCTGCTTCTGTAAAGTATATCATATTGTTCTTTACTTGTATTATCAGCCTCAGACCCACAGATTCTGACCAGTGCTAGAAAAAGATTCAGAAAGCTCCTTGTTTTGGGTGACGGTTTCTTTGCTTCTTTGTACTTCTTTCTCTGCAGCAAAATCTTTCACACAAGGCAGTAATTATAATCTGTATGCAAATTAATGCTTCTACTAGTTCCCCATTGATAGTTTAAAATAGATCAACATGCAACAAGGGGTTAACTCTAAAAACCCTAGTCCTCATACTAAGAGAGAGAACAGCACCACACCACATAGCTGCACCTTTACCATTTGCACAACAGAGCTGAGGCCTATTACAAAGACGCCTTTGCACACACGTGTATAAATACAGAGGCTTCCACACAGTTCAGATCGCTGATTTTGCAGAGTGCTGAATCACATAGAAGCTTCTACACATACACATACAAAGGCTGAGTCTGCATTGCCCTAATGGCTATGAAGGGCACACGGCACTGAAGGAAAGCAAAAATATGGGTTAAGTCTAGGAATGTAAAGAATTGAAAATATTTTTAAAAAATAGTCAGAAACATATTTTTGGAAAGTTGAGAAATCCTGATGAAAAGGGTCCTGGACTGATGAAAATCTTCACAGTCCACACTTACCCATAGTTGTTTTGCATATAAAACAATATGTTCTATGAAAGAAACAGGATTTTCTGCAACAACAACAACAAAATTCTAAACAGAAAAAGCTGTTCCTTCTATAAAAAATGCTGTAATTGAGTATTTACTGTGGAAAAAAATGTACATGACTGATGTGTACAAAAAACTCCAGATTTTTCACACAGAAAACAACTTCTGATATTTCTGTGCAGGATTATGATGTTCTACACAGAAAATGCTGCTTCTTTTAGAGAAAGTGCTGTGCAAAAGAGCCATATGTGAATTTTGTGCAGAATAAATCCCAAATTGTAAATAGTTTTTGAAAATTGCAGTCTTTCAAAGAGTTTTTTGCACCAGGAAGAAAATTGCTAAAATTGCTTGTTGCTTCCTTTGAGAAGAAATCTGGTAAAGAACTACATCTAAGGGCCTTCCGCCCTACACTGTAATGGTGCTATTATTCCATTTCCAACATCCTATGGAATCCTGGGGTTTGCAGTGTAGGGAGGGGCATTTAGAATTCTCAGCCAGAGAGCTCTTTGGCCTCAGTAAACTACAAACCCCAGAATTCCACAGGATGTTGGAAGTGGAATAATAGCACTATAGTAGTGTAGGACGGAAATGGCCTTTGTCTCAGCAAGGAGGAAGGCACAAGTGTTGGGGAAATGTATGTCAAGAAGAAGAAGAGGAGGAGGAGGAGGGGGAGGCGGAGGAGAAAAAGGCAGAAGGAGAATCCAATGAAGCTTCTTTGCCCACAACTGGAGGGATTTGGAGGGCATAATTGTGCCTTTACTTATATTCCACTTTTTTCCCAAAACTGGAACTCAAGGCAGCTTACAAATGAAAGTACAATAGCCTTATAACCATTAAACAGATTAAACATTAAATGGAACTAAACTACCAACAGTATTGAAAATGATTTAAAATACGCATTTAGAAATAATAAAAAACAGTTTAAAAGTATGGTTAAAATGATAAAAACAGTACAGCCCCTTTCCTCCTCCAGTTTAAATTTTTCTTTCCATCTAGACATAAGAACAATTATGTAGAACTGGAAAGCCCGCACATTATGTTGGGAACATTGCTGGTTCTAGCAAAGGGGGTGAGTGCCACACAGCTGAGGTGAGCCATTTTTCAGATTGGCCAAAGGCCATCCTTCTTTTTGTTGCTGTTGTTGTTGCTGCTGCTGCTGCTGTTTTAGAATTACACACACACGTAAATTAGCTACACATACACACCTACATACTAGAAAATATTAATTCATTAAATATTTTTAAATTCATTAAAGTTCTCCCACAAATTATTGATATAAATTTTCCCATAGGGTCCTCTGCTCATAACTAGCCATTATTGAATTAAATTAATAAATCAAATTTTTAAAATATTAAACTAAATTAAACCTACATGGATGAATCATAAACGGCATCAATTACTCTGATATGATCTATGGACAGTGAATTAAAAGGAACTAAATTGACAATAATATTGATTATCCCATTGGCCATCATGCATTTAATTCCCTTTGACTGTAATCCATTTGGAACAGGAGTAAGAAGATACGTGTGGAGCACTTTGAACATTTGAAGTGTATTATATTGTAGTGGGAAATAACACAGTCTTCCAGGGGTCCTTTCACACTGCACAGTTATAGCTCTATGACTCCCCTATGGCACTATCTTAAGGAACTGTGAGATAGGTAGTTTAGGGAGAGGCATTTAGAATTATCAGCCAGAGTTCTGGAGGGAAAATTGGTTGGGATTTAGGATTACTAGAGTCTATAAGTGGGACTTCATGAGTTTGGAAGCTGGTAAAGGTGTTTACATATAGTTATCCATGATAACGATTTCTCACAATTATGAGATTAAGAAAACTTTTTTTGTACATTGATTGATTATTGATTGAAGACTATTTAGTGAGAATTGAGTGATACTATGGTATATTAAGATTATATGTGTTATATGCGTTATCCTGGAAAGTGAATTGTTAATTGGAATACAAAGGAAGACAGCCTTATTTTTATTTACCTGAGAATATTTGGAACGTTCAGGATACATACGCTTCTCATATTAGCTTGGAGGGTGCTTTGATCATAAGTGTAACTATGAGCTGTTTTTCCATCAGAGGGAAGAGTCCTTTAAATGTGAATTGTTCAGTGTAGGTTTTGATGCAATAGATTCTAAGGTTTCTAAAAGGCGTAATTAATAGATAAGTTTAAATAGGTAGGTGTACTAGTTGTTGTACTAGTTGTTTAGGAAGATTCAGCTATTATGATTTATGTTCCGTGTTAGTTTAATGTCGTTGTTAGTTTAATGTGAATTATGTGGATTATGTACAATGTCCTGTTGTTAATTTTGTTCTTTTTTTTGTTCCTTTTTTGGATTGTCAATACTGTTTCTTCCTTTTTTTTTTTGTCTGCAATAATAAAGATAATTTATTTAAAAAATTATCAGTCAGAAAGCTCTTCTACTGCCTTCCCAAATATAATCCCCAAGATCCCACAGAATTTTGTCATTGCAGTTAAAGTGGAATCGTGGCTCTTTAACCGACTGTAGCGGCCCCAGGTGTTTTCGAAGTACAACTCCCACCATTCTTCACCATATGCTATGTCAACTACTCAGCTGTTGGATCCAACATCTGGAGGACCATTCAATCCTCACCTCTGGTTTAACCCTTTGCCATTAAATTTCAGCAGCAAATTGCAATTTCATTTTAAAAGAAATAATTCTGGGGGGCACTTGTAGAGTTGCAAAAAAGATTTGAGGGCCCTCTGAAGCTGACAGGCCACACTGTGGCACACCTGTAAGAAAAAGTCAGACTTTCTGTCATTATTTTTCTCTGTTTCCTTAGCTTTCGATGAACATTTAAGAGATAAAAATCTCGCTTACTTATAGAAATGAAATACAAATATTCAAACTCTTAATAGAATCATCTTTAAATATCTAAAGAAAGAAATGAGCCAATGTGGGGAGTTTTTGAATTATTTAAAATATTATTTAATATGTGAAGTTCTTTTAGACATGAAAAATGTAGGCTCAAGGGAAGAACAAAGAAAATAAATTAAAGGAAGTTCCTAGTAAAGTTGAAACAATTTAAAATTTACATTGCAAACTGCATATGCTCTTGAATTCATAGAAATTCTGATGCTGCAACAATAGGCATGTTTACTGAGATATCCTATTGCATTCAATAGCACTTACTCCAAGGGAAGTGGGCATAGGATTTTAAGCTAAAACTATTCTCTATTTTGCATAATGGCACCACTGGCCTAAATCTAAATGCTAGCCTCAACTGGTTTAGACACACTGGACTAATTGTGCAATGGTAAGTCAATACTTATGTCAATTCTATTGATACTATGAGTCTAGTTTGAACTAGTAATTGGATTTTGGCTGCTATATTTATCAGCAAAACTTTTAGGCATGGATTCACTGGTTTCCTCTTGAATTGCTTCTGCAGTCAGATGTTTGGATCAGCCCTAGAACATACAGTATCACTTTTAGCAATAGGGTTGTTTAAACAAATGCTCTTCACACCACACACACAAATGTGGGATTGCAACAAATCAGTTACATTCATCACATCCATTGAATGAAAGAGGTTGTCCAATGTTTTCCAAACAAGGTTGGAAATCCTAATTGCCCTCTCCTAACATGGAGGAGTTGGATATGTGTATGGGTACCTTTCTCATGCTTATCAAATCAGGCTCTTGTAGTGCACACTCATTGCCTAATTCCTGTTAAAAGGTATGGCAAGATAACAGGCAGAATTTGCCCTTCTTACACTTATCAAGACCCACAATAATCACCAGACTACTGTTATGCCTCGCATGGTCTGGATAGTTTTGATTGACCTTTGCTTTGTTGGTTATGAAGCTTTAAAAATAAATTCTCAGAACCTTCAAATTTATTAAGCTGACTTCATTTTGGTGGGAAACAATTTCATTTGCTGTTCCTCTTTTGGCTGGGTTTGCTGATATTGTGATACACACACAAATACTCCTGATACTCTTGTTATATTTATACAAGATGAATTTAACTCATGTAAGACACCTTTCATAATACCCATATGTTAAAGAGGCTGGGTGTAAATTTTTACATAAACATCAAGAAAGAAAGAAATGCCACTTAGTTTCTGGGCTCAGATAAAGATGCTGGCTATCACTCTTGCTGATTCGGGCAGAGGATTTTGAGACCAGGTTACTGCAGAAAACTGTTAGATATTAATTTATTGTTGATAGTATTCCTTTTTTATTGCCAGGAAACAAAGAAAGGTGTTTGTGGGATTTTCTGCCCCATCTGTCAAAATGATTTGGTTGGCCTTGGATACCATGAACCACAGCCTGGATTTCTGCTACAAATCCCAAATAAAAGTAGAACCACTGAATCAGTGGGATTAACCTATGTGCTAACTCATTATTCAACAACGGATTCAGTGGGTTTATTCTAGCCAGGACTAACCAATAGGATTTTAAAAGGAGGGATACAATTTGTTGCTCTCTTTCAGGCAGCAAAATGTTTGGGGCCATTCCTATGCATGAACACAAACCTTCATGTTCCAGAAAGAGAGAGACAGCATATGCATATACTTCCATGAATGATGTACATACTGTCTTTTGTTAGCAACAGGTTAATTAACTTGGTTATGTATTTTTAAAACTGTTTCTTTATGATAGATTAATGCAGAATGCAAACACAATGACATAAAAAGAATCTGCAAGAAAAGGAGGTGTCTTGTCCCATTCCTTTGAGATTCAAAGATGTATCTCAATCCCTCCCCCATATTTTAGGTGAGATGAAAGATAAAATCAGGAACAGAATACTCTTCATAAATTATTCCCTTGTGTTATTCATTCAGCTGGTGCATGATAGAAAGGTCCCTTTACTGAGAGGAAACTCTTATCAGTTCTAATATTTATAACTGCCTATTGATGACATACAGTGTCCCATAATGACAGTGCTAAAATTGGCTTTTACTTCCTTAAAGCATCATTGTATTGAACCATGTAACCAGAAAATCACAATGCACTGATCTTTCTTTCCACTAATCCTTCTACGAGAGCTTAATGACTTGTCTGTTCATCTTGAAGATAATAAACTCCACAATAGAAGCAATAGCTGTCTTGGTGACTTTGCATAAATCATTATTTGCAAAAAGAAAAAAAAAGAAAAAAGAAAAGACAAGAAAGAAAGGGAAGAAGAAAAAAGAAAAGAGAAAAAGGATGCAGTGAGGAGAAAGAAAATCTCAGTGCTTGCTCATTTTAAAAAAAGTATCCATGTAAGCATTCATTTTTAAAATAGTATCAACTAATACATTTGCAAATAAGATTATATTTCTTACTAGCTTAGTCAGGTTTAACAACTTTCAATTCAATATTTAATTTCTGTCAGATAAGTTGCACATGACTGACAACCCCCTTCTATACTTCATTTGCATGCTGTCTTCTCATGCCATTCAGTATTGTATACATGGGATTCCCCATCATTTTATAAACAATGGAACCCTGTAAAGTAAGGTTTATTTGGCAGAGTACTAGTGATTGGGCCATACCCTTTAAACTAACTGTTAAACCTAAATGGAGGAGATCCACTTAATCATGGGAATTTGGTAAATCAGCACTTAAGTAAAGTTCAATCATTTTTTTCTGATATTTGGATTTGGAGCATAATTATGGAGGGAAGTTCATTGATAAGTAAGATTTAAACTTAGAAAAATAAAAGATAATGCTTTAGAGACCTGTTTCAAAGCTTAACACTCTGTGCATTCCTATAGCTGAAAAACAATTCAGTTTCAAAATGAAGCTTCTGGGACTGAATTTTCATTTTGGGGGCAATTTAAAGGGGCTGAACATTTAAACATTTTAGTTCTTATTTATTATTACTCTCTTTTTAAATTGTTTCAATTGGTGTTTTTACAATATAATTAGATACACACACACACACACACACACACATATATATGGATGTGTGTGTGTATGTGTATATATGGCCATTTCCTCATGGGGCGAGCGAATCGCCCCGTGCCACTACTTACTGGATCTTCTGGCGGTCCAGTCCAGTCCGGGGTGAGGAGGAGCAGTGTGTGGTTGTTGCTCCGCACTGCTCCAGCATCCAAAATGCTGGCTTCCGGTTGGTCATGGGTCTCGACCAACTGGTGAAGCTTGCCAGCCTAAAGCCCGTCCTCCGCAGATCACAGGCTCACACTGGTGCGAGCCTGTGAATCTGCACAAGGGAGCAGGCTTGCAGTGGCGCGCTCCATGCTTTTGAAAGACCAGAAAAATCAGGTCTTTCAAAAGCATGCTGGAGGACCACTTGGGGTCATTCCGGAGTGGGCTGAGGCGCAGATCTACGGTAAGTAGTCCGAACCCAGTCTACTCCAAGGTGCAGACATCCTCCGTGGAGGACACACCGCACCGTTTTAAATACCCTGTGTGGAAATAGCCTATATCTATATCTATATATAGACACACACACATATAAATTCACTGTGCATTTGTTGGGACCTTTTAGCCATGTCATAAGCCACCTTCAATCTCAACCCTGGGAGAATGGTGGAATATCAAAGAAAGGAAGAAAGGAAGGATCTTTTGCAGGTGCTGGAGATAGTCTTTTACAAAATGGAATAGTCACTTCTGGTTTCTTGGAAAAAATGGTCAGGTGCCATCCCCACGCCCTCAAGGGATGTCCATCCTGATCTAAGTACAGTCCTTCCTCCACATTCAAGAGTATGACCTTCATGAATTTGATTATTTGTGAGGCATGTGCTTTCCTTCCCCATTTCTATTCTCCTCTTCCCATTGCCTTGTATTCCTCACCTCAGGCTTACAAGGCTTGTGTTTAAAATGAACATTTTTTCCTTTTAGGTGAGCAAAGCCCCCCACACACACTGCTGGAGGTGTGGCCTCTCCACCAAGTGGCTGCACATTCTGCTGTGTAATGGCTGATGATTGGTCAGGAGCTCTCTTTGCTCCTACACCTCCCATCTTGGAAGAATCTCTTTTCTCAAGATTGTGACCAGAAGTAGTGTTCCATTATTTTTCATCTGAGGGATAAGCCTTTTCCTTCGTCTTCACCGCCCCCCCCCCAGGAGTGCTGGGGCCAGAGGCAAGGGAGTGGGAGTTCTGGACAGAAATGAGAGGGAGATCACAGAGGGGATTCATGGTTTTGCCACTTTCATGAGGATTCTGCATCCCAAACTCTCTCGAATGAGGAGGTCCCACTGTACATCTCTTTGAGGCTGCACAAAGAATGTGTGTTCCTTCTGATGTTGAACTACATCTTCCACAATTCCTCACTATTGAGTCTGCCATCACCCAGAAAAGCAAAAAAGTCCAACAATAGTGGCATGGCATTAGGTGAAACCAGACTTCAGCACACAGCCTGAAGTTGCTGAATATCACAGAGAAGCAGAAAACCAAAACGTTAGCCAAGAAGTCATGACACATACTGTTCAGAGATGCCTTTATGTTAATGAAGTTAAGATAGGTGAGCTCCATTTTCCAGATTAGTGGGTCAAGAGCTAGTAGTATAATGTTGCATTAGAAGTAGATTGCCAGGACGTTAACTCATTTTCTGGGAAAGATGGAGACTGGTTCAACTGAGACTCATCCTCCTTTACCAGAGTTCACAAGTGGAAATGCTGAATCTCTTGGGTCACTCTGAGACTAGCTCTAGAAAAGTAAGGCAAACAGGCAGTATGCAAGTCTGATAGATAAAAACTTACTAGTCACATTTAAATTTAAACATATATACATGGACTTACTGTCTAAAACCCCATTGGTCTAATAGCAAATGGATGAAGTGGATTAAAGAGAATGCTTGGTTGGGAACTATTTTCCAACAGTATAAATAATAGAAAATTAGAGTAGGGAGACAGGAATTCCAGGTAAATAACTAATTAAAATACTAAGAAATTCCATGTAGATTGATAGGAAATTCTTAGTTTCAAAGGGAAGGAAACAGCTGGTGTTCCATTTGGGTTCTGAGCATTTTGGGTAGCTCCATTAAAATTCAGACTAAAATCCAGACTGGATACACTGGCCTACTGACATAAAAGCATCAGCCCCTTGAAATCTGACACTTCTTTTCCTCCCTTCACTCAAGAGAATCTGTTCTGATAGTATACTGATTTCATTGTATTGATTTACATGTATTTTTGTTGATTTATAGCTAAGTAATTTTGTACTCTATTTCATTGTTATAGTAAAGGGTGGTTATTTTGGTTCATTCTGGTTGGAGACTCAGGCCCTTTCCACACAATGAAATTAGAACGTGCCAGTGTGTCCTGTCACGGAGGTTGTCTGCACCTTGGAGCGGACTAGGTCCAGACTATTTGCCTCAGTTCCACACCTCAGTCCACTCCAAAACGCCCCCAAATGGTCCTCTAGCACGCTTTTTGAAGAACGGAAGGAAACTGGTCTTTTATTTTTTGGAGTGCGCCATTGCGTTCCTGCTTACTTGTGCAGATGTGCAGGTTCACACCAATGCAAGTCTGTGATCTGCGGAGGGCGGGCTGTAGGTGTGGTGAGCTTCAGCGGTTGGTCCGGACCCAGAAACAACCGGAAGCCGCCATTTTGTCAGCCGGAGCAGTGCGGATCTGAGACTTCGCACTGCTCCGATTCACCCTGGACCAAACGGAGGAGCCCTGCGGAAGAGCTCCAGGGAGAGTCCGCATTACTGCGGACCCAGAAGAAGCAGTAAGTAACAGCACAGAGTGATTCCCTCGCCTCGTGTGGAAATGGCCTCTGTCTCTTGGGTTGAAAAGCAAGGCATCATTACTTGATTGGAAAAGACTGTCCAAACTGGGTTTGGGGGCAAAGTGCTGCCTTGGGAAGGTGTACCACCACATATGGGATTTTATCTCAGATTTACTCTCTGGTACCAGTGCTGACTAGGTGGGGGTGTAGTTTGGGGAGAGCAAAATGAAGGCATTGCTCCTTAAATAAGAATTCTGCCCCCTAAATTATTTCTTTCCTTCAGTCCTTAAATTTCTAGCATTGTAGTAGCTTAAAATTTCAGTTGAACATTTAGAAATAGAGTCCAGACATCCAAATTAAAGTGGTAGGTGAAGTTCCCATGGGCACGCAAACATAACAATTATAAGAGTTCCCAGTGTGGAATGGTTTTCAATACGTCAATCTCTGCAATGCTGAAAATTCAAGAACTAAAAGAAGAATTCATGGGAGGAAAGAATTCTTATTGGAGGACAATGTCCTCATTTTGCCCCTCATAGCTACACTTCTGTGGCTACAGCTAATGGGAGTGTCAGGCCAGCAGCATTCAGAGCAGGCCACGCTTGCTTTAGTGGAACTTCTTTGTGCTTTTACTACCTTCATATGGGAGTGTTTAGGGGAAAAGTTTTGAACTGAACTGCTGAACTGTAGACAAAATTGAATCTAGTCTACATTTTTTTTCTCTTTTCAGACACATTTCTTTAAAAGACCAGAGTTCTGCTTCCTTTTTAACTTAATCTGTCCCCATTCAAATGTGCATGTGAGGGGGAGTCCTATTCCTAGGTGTTATGGTCAGAAATAGTGAAGTAATGCATGGGACCAATGTTGTTTGTTCTTCAGGTGTTGCTTGCTTCAATATATGACTATTGTTCAAAATAATCTATTGACTAAGGGCCTTTCCACACTGCACTGTTATAGTGCTGTTATTCTACTTTCAACATCCTATGCAATTCTCAGATTGTAGTTTACTGAGGCCAAAGAGCTCTCTGGCTGAAAATTCTAAATGCCCAACCCCAGGATTCCATAGGATGTTGAAAATGGAGTAATAGCACTATATAACAGTGTAGTGCAGAAAGACCCTGCGAATGTACTTTAGGGTTGGATGGTGACCTGTGCCTCTGGGCTTAATCCGTAGGCAGTAGCAAGTGAAACTTTCCAGTACTGGGCTCACCTGATATTATCTACAGGTACTATTTAAAACTGCTGTTAAATATGCAGGAGCAAGAGCCAGCTTTGTAACTAGTTACAACAAATGCACATGTGCATAGAATGAAGTTCCTTTGAAAATCTGAGTAAATGTGTTCAGAGTTGGTAAGTACCAAAACATATGGAAGGAGACATTTAATAATTCTGTAATAGAACCCCAAGGTGCTTGTTAAACTTTATTGCTATATGGTATTAAACTGTGATGGGACCTTTCATCAGAAAAACACCAGGTAGAGTGGATTATAGAACTATGATTTATAGAGATTCCATAGCAGTAACATAAAAAGGAGACCTCAGAGATTCACCCTGCCCCTGCCCAAAAGATGTGTATAATCAATTGGTGTGCGCATTTGGCCAGAGAAGAGTAGCTGCTCATTTCAAGAAATAAGAAATAACTTCCTTGAAGGAACAGTGTTAAGATATATATGGCCTGGTGGAATACTGATGTTCCAGATCAATCATTCTCAAACTCTGCCACATTGATTACACTATACTGATTTGCTCAGAGTGTATATTTGTGCATCAACACTAATTCCTACTTGGAAGTTGCTATATCCTGTTAATGGTAGTTTGAGTTCTGAGAAGTTTGTGAGACATAGGAAGAACTGGCAAGCAAGGAGACCAGAGATGGAGAAGGAGAAGGAAGAATAAAGGTGGCTATGAATGTGGCAGGAGATTCTCTTTAAAGTGTAACCTGAAGAATACCAGATTCCTTCTGATGTTGGAAAGGGCAGACACAAAAGAAGTAAGGGGAAAAGAGCTGAAAAAAGGCCAAGGGGGAAAATGAGCATAAAATGGCAGAGAGGCAGTTCAATATTAAGAAAAGGAGACAGGTCAGGTGGTTATGCTAAGAATATAGATATGGCTTCAGGACAGGACCCCAGTGCAAGTGTTCACCTGCACACAAGTAGGACAATCCACATACACCCAACCTCCTTAGGATGGGAAGAATGTTCAAAAATATTTGAAAAAATTCTTTCTCAAGTGCAAAAAAAAAAAAAAAAAACCTGACAAGAATTTCAAACTGATGAGAATCTTTGCAGTTTGGGACTTGATGACCAAAAATGATGACCACAGAATAACAAGATCAGATATAGAAGGCTGGGTTAAATTAATTGCCACTATATTTGACCTAGAATTTATTTAGGTGGGTTGTACTTGGAAAAGGAGAAAGAGGAGGGAGCACAGCAGCTGGGGCCAGGTGTTACCCTTTGATTATTTCCTTAGCTTTCCCTTGGGTGAAACACCTGAGCTCCAAGGGCAATCCAATAATTGCCGTCTACTAGAAGGTAAACCTAGGGGTCTCCCACCCAAATCCAAGGACACTATAAGTGAGAGCCAAACCCCCAGGTTCATCACAAGGCTATCTCCTTCCCCATCCCACCCTGTGTCCCAGGACCTAAAGAGGGAGCTCCAGAGTCTTATCCCACATCAAAAGAGTGCCAAGGTATACACTGAACTGTTATATTCACCCCCGATGTCTTCCAATGATAGCCTATTTATTGGCACCACCTAGAGCTAGTTGTCAAAGTCCCACAGATACAGTATGGGGTAGGGGAAAAAACCCAGTAAAAGGGATAAAATCCCTATCCAGACCCAAAGTTACCAGCAAAACTTACAGTGAACTGAGGTTGGGGGTTTGTGCTATGAAGATCCAATGAGATATGTGAAGAAGTGATCAAGCCTTAAATAGCCTCTAACCCCCTATAATGTGCTACCTTCTGCTGTCCTGCATCCACTGCAAAACACCTGGGTCTCTTCCATTGGAGGCCATCAAAGCTGTGCCCTCCCATGCAGTTCACTTGGTAAGTACAGGTACACATTGTAATTAAAATTCACATATGGTTGTTTTGCACAGCATGTTCTACATGGTAAATAGTGTTTCCATACAGAAAATGTTGTTTCTTCTCAGAAAAATACTGTTTTCTGTGAAAAAGACTGTGAAAATTTTCCATAAAATAAGTCCCAAATTATGATTTCTCAATAACTATTCATAGTTCAGGACTTTTTCAGTGCACAATTTTCATGCTTTTTTGTTGTTGTTTTGTTTTTGTGCAGAAAACAGCATTTTCTATTCAGGAAAGTTGTATCCTGTGCAGAAAATGCTGTTTTCTGTACAAAACAACCATGTGCACAGCATAAATTCGCAACTATGAATAGTCATTGAAAACTGCACAATTTTAAAAGCTTCCTTGCAATGAAAGGAAAATAGCTAAAGCTACTGATTGCTTCCTTGAAGAAGAAAATTAGAATTACTTCCCTACTTCCAGTGCCTGCATGTATATTGTTTTAGATCTCTGAACTGTCAGAATGGGGATATCAAAATACTTCTATCAACATTAAACAGCTAAAAGTGGCTGATACC
The DNA here is from genome assembly GCA_948472985.1 of Iguana delicatissima. Lineage (NCBI taxonomy): Eukaryota > Metazoa > Chordata > Lepidosauria > Squamata > Iguanidae > Iguana > Iguana delicatissima. The sequence goes on along the minus strand of CAOKZL010001002.1, from coordinate 970,360 downwards.
ACTGTAATTTCCATGGCACCTTCCTACAAAATCCTGGGCTTTATGATTTGGGGAAGTACTTAAAACTCCATGTGAAAAAAACATTAGTGCACCCTTCTGAACTATAGTTCACAAAATACTTGGAGGACTGGAGGATTAAATCTGCAGTATAAACCATGGACATGGCATCAAACTGATACAACCTATAGCATACATAATACTGCTAATGTATTTACAGAGCTCCCATGATCAGAAACACAAAGTCAGGTTGTATATTTCACAAACCAAAAAGGTGCAGAAGGGATGGATTAAGAGGAGATGTAGGCCAAAATTCTACTGGTGCATGCACAGGAAGTTGCACTTTTTCCCTGGACTGTCAAGCTGTAGCAAAGGAAGGCACACTAACTCTGCCTACATTTAGAAGCCTGTTACTCCAATGCATCACCTCCTTCACAGCCAATGTGAGGTCTGTTTCGTCCTGGTACCTCTGCTTATGCCACCATAGTTGTACTATGCCAGTACAATTCTAACCACCTGATAGATGAAGGACGGTTGCTAAGCTCAATGCAGATGCAGTAGGTCCTCAAAATATATTTAAAGCTTAATTCCTGCAAAGTTAAAGGTTTACTCCAGTCCATCCTCTGCTACTTGTCTCTACAGGTAAATTGTTTCTGACCATAGGGAGGATGGATGCGTGAAGAGATTCCAGAGTGAAACACAACTACTTTATTTTCAGTGGCTGTAATCTAACAAGGCTATATTAACATGGGCCTTTTCCACACGGGGGGGAAACATGGGGTAACACGGGGAGGACGACCTCACCCGGAGGTCTACACCATGGAGTGTGCTAGGGCAGTTAGAAATGTGGAGTTTCCCCACCTCAAATCGCCCTCGCGCGGCTGTGGGGGTGGTGCCGCGTGTTTTATAAAGACCACATTTCATGTGGTCTTTATGAAACACGCGCGCGCTAGCCCGTTGCAGCGCCCCGTGGGGAATTGCAGGGGCGTGCAAGCACGTCCCTGCAGAGCTGCCCGGGGGTGGGCTTCCAGTTGGCGCGCTTCTCCGATTGGCGGAGAGCCGCCGAAAGTTGCCAGCCACCATTTTGGGCACCGCCGGACGCCACCGCCATGTAGAGCAGTGAATGCGCACTGCTCCCCGCAGCGACGGATTGAGGTAAGCTCCGTTCCCACGTGCGCCGCCTCATTTCCCCACGTTTCACGCCCCTCCCCCCATGTGGAAAGGGTAATAGAGGGATAACTGTAATATTTGTATTTTGATGTTTACTGAGGGGAAAGGGATATAGTTAACATTAACATCCAGAATAACTGGTGGATTATGGCAATGAATCTGATGTTTGCCTTTTTGTTCCTTGATTCTATGTTCTCATTCCAGAGTAAAGGACATTGCTAAAAAGATAGACAGTTAAATAAGAAGAAAATTTTGATTTCCCAAGGAATACCTTCAGTAATGCACCATTTCCTTTGAAAAAAAATCCAATGCAACCATGATTTGAAAAAATGCATTCCATTTTTTTCATTGTTCTCTATCATATCTCAAGCGTGAGTGGTGTGGTATCTTGCACTCATTCAACTTGGTTTTCTTCAATCATTTCTGTTACAGAAACAATAAGAGATGCTCAATAAATATTTCTTAAAGAAACATCTTGCCCTTTCAAAAAGTGTTTCATTTTCCCTTTAGCAGTATTCAGTTTCAACTTTACTTTACAAGGTCTCAGCTGGGAGCTATTTAACACTCTCAAGTTAGTGTTTATAAGTGAAACTAAGTTTAAATTGGCTGTTTCAGAACAAATGACTGCTCTGTCGAGGCACAATGGAAAAAGACATCTCAACCTCATGACCGCTAGTACATAAGGCACAGTTGGCAGATTTTAGTAAAGTCTACATCACTACCCTTCCAGCATCCTTTCCTATCAGTAAATCAAGTAACGTAATAGAATCGTACAACTGTACAGCTGGAAGCGCTCTGCGCTGAGGAAGGATTTTATTACCAAACATTGCTAAGAGATTAAGCAGCACAAGAGAAGAATAAAGTCCATGGTCATCAGGATTATGCTGGCAGCAATCCACCTCCCATTTCCTCCAGCATTGTGCTACTCAGGATATCCACGACTTTCTGCTTTTGGTTCAAAATCTGTGTGTCAGATATTGCAGATAAGGGTCCAAAACAGGCAATAGGTATGCAAAGCCACAGGGCTTAGTTGGGGGAGGGGTGAGTGTGTGCACATGCACACTCACAGACATATGCACACACACTAAATTGAATGCACAAGCTATTCCTAATTGAGCCAATTGATTGTTCAGTGCAGTCTTATTTTCATAATACTACTTAGAAAAATGGTCCATTGTTATGAATGGGAAACATAACGCACAGTGAAACTGCCACTGATATGCAACAGGGATTCAGATTTGAGTTGTACAATTGATCCCAATTTTCAGAATGATTAAAAAGCTTAAATGCCTCAGGGTATGGCCCAACTAGGGAGGAATGTTTGATTTTACCTTATGAGACTCCATTTGGAAGAAACAGTTTTGGAATGATGGACAAGGTAAGTTGGTGGTTAAAGCGCAGGGGAAACTTACCCTGAGCGAATGCTGTTGTTGTTTCAAAAAGTGGTTCTTGCACAAGTAGAGAAGCCACAGAAAGGGGAAATTAAATTGATCAAAGCATTGGAAAACTTTCATTACCAGAACACTCTAAAGCTCTCAAGGCATTGTCGTTTATGAAAAAGATGAGATGCAGTGTGCTAGATGTTAGAAATTAGTTACGATAGGAAAAAAGGATTCCCCCCTTTCTGGTCCAATATTACCAGAACCTGGGGTTATCCAGAGAAGTTTGATCAGCAGGAGGTTTAAAACACACAAATGGTAGTGCTCTTCTACACAACATATCATTAACTCATAGGAATTACTAGTACAACATGGGGGAGATTGAATAACACATGTCTTTCACTGAAGAGCAAATATAAACGTGTCTGCAATAACTTTACCATGTAAAAAAATAACTAGGGAATTGTGGGACACAGCATCATATGCATTCTAGTAAGGAAGTCTCACATTTCTCTTGTATAACTGGAAAAGGAAGTATTATTTGTGTGGTAAACTATATATATCCAGCCCTGTATCATGGGGCTATGCCATGCAGTACTTATGTTAAAATAGCATTATTCCCAGTATAAATTCCCATCCTTACAGAAACATGGAAGAACAGTACAGAAGTGGTGAATTCTAATGGGACTCTTTTAAGAGAAGCAATATTACTGGGGCCTCTAACTTTCTGATTCTTGGGTGAGACGCCTGATCACTCATGTCACAGGACTGGAGACATCCAGATGCATTTGTTATATATTATATGTCCTCCTACGTTATATATCCTCCTACGTTAGGAAATGTTTTTATTACCTCTGTACAATGATAGCACATGCTCTATCCAGCAATAGTTGTGACATGACAACAATTTTTCTCAAGAGAGTCATAATGAAACCATGTCCTACTACTTGTTTCAAAGCTTGAACAAAATACAGTTTAACAAGAGGCCATTACTTAGTTTAGTTGCTTAGAACATTTCTCTGAGATCTTCTAACACTGCAGACTGGAGGGAACAAAGTCTCCCTCCTAATAAATCAGGCTTTTAACCCACCAATGGCTTATAGGGGAATGAAAAAACTGTTGGGAAGAATGTGGCAGTTGGCTGCAGAGAGGAAAGGAATTAGCTCTGCTAAGTGGCTGGAGAGCAGAGGTGGGAAGCTTCTGAAGTGCTGGGAACAACTTTTCAGGTTGTATAAGTGCTTGAGGGCCACATACCCAAAGGAGAAAGGGTGCAGCTTAATAAACCCTTTTTAATAAACACACACACGCACACACACGTATAAAATAGATTAAAGCAGATTACATTTCCATTTATATTTTATACTGAAATCATTAGCAGATAAAATTCACTCCTTTCATTATTTACAAATAAAATACTTCCATGCACAACTCAGTCAAGCCCACTGACCATAACCCCCTCCTTTTGGTTCACGTCGGAACCAACAACATGGCAAGGTGCAGCTTTCACCGCATCATGAAGGATTATGAACCTACACATAAGGGTAGGAAGCTGAAGGACCTTTGCGCACAGGTTGTAATTTCGCCTTTCCTCCCTGTGGAAGGACATGGCCCACGAAGGGAAAGAAGAATAGTGGAGGTCAACAACTGGCTCTGAAGATGGTGCCACCGGGAGCAATTCGGGTTTTTGGATCACGGTCTCCATTTCCACAGAGATGGTCTTCTGGCTAGGGATGGCCTGCACCTCACAACCGTCAGCCGGAATGTTTTTGCTAACAATCTCGCAAAATGGATCGGGAGGTCTTTAAACTGAGTTTGATGGGGGAGCGGGACAGTATTATTCTGGGCAAGGATTCAGTGAGTGCTGCAAAAAATAGCCTAAAAAAAGGCAACACGGGGCAACAAGGGGATTGGCTATTTTAGATCTGATCCTGACCAACAGGGATGACCTTGTTCATGAGGTCATCCCCTTAGAGGTGAGTGACCGTGCTCTTTTGGAGTTTGTCATTCAGTGAGAAGGAGAGGCCAAGTGTAGCCTAAAGTCATCCTAAACTTTAAAAAAGCTGATTTCTGTCAACTTAGGGAGTTATTTGCTGAAATCCCATGGTCAAGAATACTAAAAGAAAAAGGAGTTCATGACGGATGGGAGTTTCCTAAAAGTGAGATACTGAAGGTACAATTGAAAACTGTGCCAACAAAGAGGAAAAATGGCAGGTCTCTAAAGAAACCGGATTGGTTGATGAAAGAACTCTCAGCTGAGCTAAGTGTTAAAAGAAACAGGTACAAGAAATGGAAGAATGGTGAAACCACCAAAGAGGAATTCAAGCAAATAGCCAGGAGATGTAGGGAGAAGGTCAGAAAAGCTAAAGTGCAGAATGAACTCAGACTTGCCAGAGACATTAAAAACAATAAAAAGGGATTTTTTAGATATGTCTGCAGCAAAAAGAAAAACAAGGAGATGATAGGGTCGCTTCGTGGAGAAGATGGCCAATTAATAATGGAGGAAAGGCAGAAGGCAGAACTACTGAACACCTTCTTTGCCTCAGTTTTCTCCCAAAAGGATAGAAGTACTCAACCTGGAGGATGGAGAGCAGGTGAGGAAGGGAGGGAAATGCAGCACGGAATAAGTAGAGAACTAGTACAGGAATATTTGGCTAAACTAGATGAATTCAAGTCTCCAGAGTCAGATGAATTACATCCAAGGATATTAAAAGAACTGACTGAACCATTTGCAATAATCTTTCAGAACTCTTGGAGAACAGGAGAAGTCCCAGCAGACTGGAGGAGGGCAAATGTCATCCCCATCTTCAAGAAGAGGAAAACAGAGGACCCAAACAATTATCGCCTGGTCAGCCTGACATCAATACCAGGAAAGATCCCAGAGCAGATCATTAAACAATCAGTTTGTAATGCCGTAATCACTAAAAGTCAACATGGATTTCTTGGAAATGAGTCATGTCAGACTAATTTTATCTCTTTTTATGATAGGATTACAAGCTTGACAGATGAAGAGAATGCTGTAGACATAGCATATCTTGACTTCAGTGAGGCCTTTGAAAAAGTTCCCCATGACATTCTTGCAAAGAAGCTAGTAAAATGCGGACTGGATGGGGCTGCTGTTAGGTGGGTTGGTAATTGGTTGACCGACTGAACCCAAAGGGTGCTCACCAATGGCTCCTTTTCATCCTGGAGAGAAGTGACTAGTGGGGTGCCACAGGGTTCTGTCCTGGGCCCAGTGCTATTAAACATCTTCCAAATTGGGAGGAGTTGCTAATACCCCAGAAGACAGGATCAAATATCAAAATGATCTTGCAGATTGGAGAGCTGGGCCAAAGCTAACAAAATGAATTTCAACAGAGAGAAATGTAAAGTCTTACACTTAGGCAGAAAAAATGGAATGCACAAATATAGGATGGGGGATGGCTGGATAGCAGTACGTGTGAAAGGGATCTAGGGCAGTGGTTCTCAACCTGTGGGTCCCCAGATGTTTTTGGACTTCAGCTCCCAGAAGCCCTGAGCATTGACCATAGTGGCTGGGGCTTCTGGGAGCTGAAGTCCAAAAACATCTGGGGACCCACAGGTTGAGAACCACTGATCTAGGGGTTTTGGTAGATCACAAGCTGAACATGAGTCAGCAGTGTAATGAGGCAGCCAAGAAAGCCAACGCGATTCTTGGTTGCATTAATAGGAGTATGGTGCCTAGATCGAGGGAGGTAATAGTACCACTCTATTCTGGATTGGTTAGGCCTCATTGGGAACACTGTGTCCAGTTTTGGGCACCTCAATTTAAGAAGGATATTGACAAGCTGGAACGTGTCCAGAGGAGGGCAACCAAAATGGTGAAGGATCTGGAAGCCATGCCCTACAAGGAGTGGCTTAGGGAACTGGGTATGTTTAGTCTGCAGAAGAGCAGATTAAGAGGGGTTATGATAGCCATGTTTAAATATTTGAAGGGATGTCATGTCGAGGAGGGAGCGAGCTTGTTTTCTGCTGCTCCACAGACTAGGGCCCTTTTCGCACGGCGTTTCTTAAGTGAAAGGGCCCCTTGAGTGTTGCATAAATGTGAGGAGTGGTCTGCATGACGCACTCAAGAGTGTGACACGAACCGCTAGCGGATTTTCTTATTTTCGGCTTCAAGCCAAAAATGCCTTGCAGTCGCGCAATGTTCAGAGGCGTGGAGTGTGCTTATCTGCCGTGCGCAGCCTCCTGAGCCGTGCCGGTCATGCTTCCTGCCTCAGCACTAGCCTTCAACTCCCAGGCTGCGCTGGGGTAGGAAGGGGCGGGATGCGGGCGGGGCGCTCGCGCAACCAGCCAACAGCTGCGGTGCCAAAGCAACAGGGATGCAACAGCCTCTCACAGGAGGCTGCTCGCGCAATCCCTGTGCTCCAGCACCAAGAACAGGTAAGTTGCGGAAAGGGCCTAGGACAAGGGGCAATGGATTCAAGCTACAGGAAAGGAGATTCCACTTGAACCTCAGGAAGAACTTCCTGATGGTCAGAGCTGTCTGGCAATGGAATATGCTGCTTCTGAGTGTGGTGGCGTCTCCTTCTTTGAAGGTTTTTAAGCAGAGGCTGTATTGCCATCTGTTGGGAATTCCTTGATGGGTGTTCCTGCATAGCAGGGGTTGGACTCGATGGCCCCTGGGGTCTCTTCCAACTCTATGATTCTATGATTCATATTTGAAAAAATTAATTTCATGATTGACAAATAATCTCCTCCCTTATTATTAATGAATGAAATACCCCTGCTTATACTTGATCAATTACTACTACATTTATATTTATTTATAAATAATCTTAAATGTATTTAAATTGGTTTTACTATGGTATGTATTGACTACTGAATATGATTTTGAATCTGATATAGACTATCCCCTTACCTACCATCACGGGGTAGTCAATATCATAGTCAATATCATTCTTTTCCTCATTGACTATATTTTGAAAACAATTCTTGGGTCGCTTAAAAAGGGCTTAGGGCCACATACAGTCTGTGGGCCTCACTTTGCCCACTTCTGCTCAGGAAAGATTCTGCTGCGTTTGTTAGGTCACCTTTTAAGAAAAAGAGAAAAATATACAGAAAGAAGAAAAGGGGAAAGAAGGAAAACTGGGGTGAGGGAAGAGGAGCATAGGAGAAAGACAAATATATACAGCATATAATTAAAATCTGGCTTGTGATTCAGTCTACAAATGGCTCCCAAGTCTGAAAAAGCTTAGGACTATTGTCAAGGAAAAGACTTTTGTGTGATTTTAAGAAGTCATCAAAGTAAAGGTATATTACAATGAGCAGGAATTAGTTCAACATTCACTAAGATGAGCTTAAAACATAAGATTAATGCCTATATAAATTTGTTAAATTGGCTTTTTGCATTTCCATGTGGATCCCATTATTTGTAGGAGGGGAAAATCAGGACATTCTAGTTTTTGTTGTGACTCGCACAACCTCTCTTATCTCTGAAGCTGGGTTTCCCAGCTGTTGGATTGGAGGAGGCTCTTTTCTTATTACACTCTTCTGGCAGTAAACGATAAGAACGACAACGTCGTATTTTAAATAGCTGTACCAATGAAAAGCTTCCATTGTAATGCAGGGCACTGCCAGTTGTAAATATTAATCTCACAGAATCTAATAACTTAATGAAATCATCTTCATTGTGGGCTATTTTGTATGCCGCAGCTTATAGCGTGTGTTGCCTGCAAGACAAAGAACAAGTTTATTTTTCACTATTTTCAAGTGTCTCCTAGTCTCTGAGTGCCAACTGTGTGTGATGAATTGATTATTAAACAACTTCTTCTCCTCTAGGAGTTGGTCTGGGTGCTACAATAAAAGAGGAGCCACCAGATTCTCCAAACATTCAGCTGGCTGCCACTCCCTTTACTCAAGCAAAGAATATATTACGCTGGGCCTTTGAAGACTGTACTATTAGGCCATTTCTGCACTAGACTATTATAGGGCTATTATTCCACTTTCAACATCCTGTGGAATCCTGGGGTTTTCAGTTTAGGGAGGGGGTTCAAAAGGCCTTTTGAATGCCTGGACAGGAAAATGGCACTGACAGTGGCCAGGGGTGGCTGACCCCTGAGGCAGTGCTGGCACTTCCCCCTCCCCCACAGAATGACCTTTGTCTTATCCGTGGATCATATCAAAATCCATAATTTTGGCCCCAAAACTTACTTTCAATTTATACATAAGGTCAACTTATACACTAGTATATACGGTACAAATGAGAGCTAGATTCCACTTTCAAATTCCTCCCTCTCCTCAGTGTTATTCCAATGTGTTCCAGCAATAAACAGCCAATTTTCTTAGCTTGCAATGAATAGACTATGACTTAGGCCCTTTTCTAACCTTACCTTTTCCCGGTGCTGGGCTGCTTGGCTCGCACATGAAGGTTTGGAGGAACGCTGCCGCATCCCTCCTGCTTCGGCTCCACAGTTCCTTCCTTGTCATGTAAATGCCCCACCTCTTCTGTTTGCGGTGCAGCCTGGGACCTCGCAGGATGCACTGAGAAGAGAAGGTGTGACTGACCTGGCTCCCGAAGCTCCACATACCAGGTAAGTGCATGCAGGGCCCCAGAGCGATGAGCGACCGCACAGCATTTTCTGTTTCGAGCCGAAAATGAAAAAACATGTACACGGTCCACGTCAGGCCGTTGGAAATGGCGTGTGAAAAGGGCCTTAGATCTAATCGCTTCCCAATTAGAGTTGACCCATTTAATCTATTGCTGAATTGTAAGCCATTAAACTGAACCATGTATGGTCTACTCTAATAATTAGACATAGACATATGAGTTTTATTTTTCCATTACATTTGAAAGTACCCCCAAAAAATCTTGATTTGTTCCTCACAAAAATAGCAAGTATTGTAATGTGTATAGATATGTATGTGTGTGAGAGCCAGCATGGCCTAGTGGTATGAACATTGGACTAAGACCCTGAAGATCAGAGTTGATTTCCTGTTCAGCCCTGGAAATCCACTGGGTGATTTTGGGCACATCACATATTCTCAGCCCCAGGAAACCCCATGATAGGTTCAGTTTAGGGTTGCCATAAGTTAGAAACAACTTGAAGGCACACAACAACAACACTCATTCAATGAATGTGTGTACATACATACACACTACTTGAAACAGAAACCTGGAACTTTTGGCATGAAATCCAAAAACCGAAGGGGAAAAGCGAGCAAAATGAAACTGCCGTGATGTACTTTCCAACTCCAACTGCAGCACAACCAGAGGAAGAATATAGAACCCCCTATGTCAATTCTGCTGAGAGAGAACACTTCTACATACCTTACAACATTTCATAGATGAAAACTGGGACAAATGTGGCCAAGCAGGATCAGAATGTAATCAAGATGGCAAAAGTTATTTATGAGGAAGAACATTCAAGGAAAGAGGCTTCAGCAGTTTGCTTTTGCCTAAGCTTACCAGGAAGAAGGAAGGTTCTGCCCCTCCTCTCCTCTTGGCTCTGCTGACCTAATTGAATACAAATTCCTTTTGCTGTTTGAGCTCAGTTTGCAGTAATTGAAGTAAGCTAAGGAGAAATGGAGAAAATGTGAGGAGGAAAGAGAAACTGGAACATTTGAAAAGAAACTGAAAAAGTCAGACAACAGAAGATTAATCAGGATGGTCCCTGCCAGATAAAGACAGTTGGAGGGTATATCTCTATTTGGCCATTTTTTTCCCCTTCCTTAACTATTTTTTACCCATTCAGGGCCTACTTCATTTGGTTTCACCTTTCTGAACTATTTCCATTCAAAAGGATAATTATAAGAATGTGAAGAACTAGTCTCTGTGTTTGCTTTTTGCCTCTTCCTTCCTTTTCACCTTTTCTCTTTTTGCTGGGGCTCTTAGGTTGCAAACCTGCAGACAGAGATGTTTGTATTTTCAGCTAAACAATGTAGCAGAAATGTGAAAGAATGAAGGAAAATAGGTTTTTAACCATTAGAAATACTTTCCAGCATGGTGTAGTAGTATAGTGGTTTGAGCATCGGACTATGATCCTGAAGACCAGGGTTCATTTCCTTGTTTGACAAAAAAAACAAAAAAACAAAACAGTGGGTGACCTTGTGTGTATCATACACTCTCAGCCCCAGAAAACCCTATGATAAGTTTGCCTTTGGTCTCCATAAATCAGAAATGACTTCAAGGCACACAACCACACCACCACCAACAACAACCACCTTGCCTCATCAATGAAATGTGGCATTCTGGATTAATCAAGTTTCAGTTGGCCAATCAAATGATTAAACTGAGTAACAATTGCAGGCCACACTTGAACCAAAATACCAATTTAGGGAAGCATTTGCATTTCAGTTCTGGAAAGGAGGATACATTTTTTTATGCAGCACACAAAATTGCATGGAACCTGGATAATATGGGTGTGCAAAATCTCCCACAATGTTACAGCAATACTTCTGTAATATTTATAACAATAAGAGCCATGATGACGGTGAGTAGATATAGACTGTTGGGCTTGGACTGAGAAGGCATGGGAAAATCCTCACAATGATTTGCAGCTGGAGGGGAAAACTCAGCAGCAGAGCTGGACAGGAGAAGGCAGGGCCACGCTGCGCAGAAGCATGGCTGCGGTGCATAGGGGTGTGGCCGCAGTGGATGGCGGCATGGCTACGGCATGTGGGGCTGTGGCTATGAGCCAGGACACCCCAAAAACATTGCCACCTGGGGTGAACCAACCCTATCACTCCCCCGTCCCTAGGAGAACTTAAGTTATTATGGCTCACCATAAACTGGTTCACAGGGTTGCTGGAAGGAGAAGTGAAAACCACATGATACTACACTGAAAAAAGGTTGTCATACAGGTGTGGTGAATTAATTCAGAAACAATAGGCACTGGGAAACCTTGTTTATTTGTGACCTTTGCTAAATGTGTTTAGCAAAAGCATGTTGAATGAAGCTTTCAAATGTAATTTCAAAGACCCATAATTAAGACAAAAGATTAGTTAAGGAGAGAACAGAGCCAAGTATATACCTTAGTGCTGAACGTCACAAAGAAAGGAATGATGTAGGATATACTTCCTTTACTTTTTATTATCTTACTCCAATTTGCTTACAGCTCACAAGACCTTTTTGGTACATTTTGACTTTGAAATATTTTTCCCCTGAAATGTGCCTTTGAATCACTGCTACCTCTCACTTATTCTGGTCAAGAAGTTATGTAGAGTGCTAAAGTTCTCTTTACATAAAGAGTCTTATATCACCCTCAGACACAGTTATCATCCAACAACTTAGGCATGCATACACGTACACACACACACTTAGAAGTGAGTACCACTCAGATAAACTTCCTATCATAATGATTATGACAGGATTCATACAAGCTGCCTATGACTCATAGGGAAAGATTAAAGAAAATAGCTATCTATTAATTCCAGGAATATCAAAATGTAAACACAAGTCTGACACAACAGTTCCTTTTTAAAATCCTTGCTCATGTCTACCACTCTGCTATTCCTGCTGGCATAAATCCGAGTTTGCAATCAGCATTCCTCAACATACACTCAATCAGCTTTATAAAGTCAAGATTTTCTTCAGTTCCCCCACCCCCATCCCGTTGTTTTATACCTACCCTGCATTGGTTTTTAAGTAGAACACATGGGGAAGGCATGTTCTTCCTATTCCAAGTTACATTCAAAAATATTTTGTAAGACAGCTTGCTCTGCAACCTTATGGCAGCATCAGCTACCTAAAATCAGCTATTTCCATCCTCTCCATACTTTCCTCTTGCTTTACAATTAATACAACAAACACAAATGCACTGTTGTCTACATCAGAAAGCCTACATTACTTTTATATTAGTTTAACTGTCATGAATAGCCAGAAAAAACTGTTTGATGATAATTGCTCTTACGGAGGGGTCCCAACCAAATGTGTCTTTTGGGGATCAAAGCAGTTCCTCAGTTTTTTAGACTACAGAGCCCTTTACATTCTTCTGTGGGGCGGTGGAATTGGCATTGTGATATCACAAACCATGCCGCAAAGAATGCATATTTATTATAGCCTCTATATTCAACACATACAGCTGAGAATACTGAAGGCTTCTACACATAGGAACCATGCTCTTTCTGCTCACATTGAGAGTTTGGTAAGCAGACATTACTGCTGCAATCTATTTCCTCTGCAGCTTATTGAATACATATGAGACTGTGTTATTGTTTAATGGTTACAGTTTTCATTCTTTGGGTCTTTACACATTGAGGTCCAGCTGCATGTCACATGAACTATGTGTCTCCCTTTTGACTATACCGTTAAGCAGGAGGGAAACTTTTAAAATCCTCTTTTTCAGGCAACTCTCCTGCTCCCCTGGTGATATATACTGACAGCAAAGTGTCCATTGGCATGCAATTTTATCCTCAGTGGTTCTTTTTAGAAATAATCAAACAAGTCTCTATGTTATTTTTATACTTTATTTTACAATACTTGTATAACACTTTTCACTGAGTCTCAAAGCAGTTCACAACAAATTATACTCGTAAGTGGACTTTGGGGAAGATGTTTGAAGATTATTATTTGCTTGCAATTGCTTATTGCTCTAAGTGATAAATATTCAATGAATTTAATTGCATTGTATTGTATTGTATTGTCCTTGTTGTCAAGTTAATTCTGACTTATGGTAACCCTGAAGCGACCCTATCACAGGGTTTCTGGGGCTGAGAGAGTGTGATGCCCCCACGGTCATCCAATGGGTTCCATGGCCAAGCAGGGAATCAAACCCTCGTCTCAAGAGTCGAAATTCAATGTTCAAACCACCACACCATGAATTATACTATTATATCTATTATACTATATACTGTTGTATGAATGATAATGAAAGAATTCCTGGAGCAAAAACAAATAGGACCCTTAAGTTATTTATCTTCTGAATGCCAGCTGTTTTCAACTATTAAGCACAAACAGTGGCTAATGTCTGTTTCCCATGGCTCCTGCTTTTCTCAACAATGGCAGTAGCAAGAAATTTTGTATGTGCTTTGCTAGCTCTGCAGTACTGAGCAAGGTTTAAGATTGGATAGGAAATCTCCACAGATGGAGATTTCCTCTCTTCTTCACAAAGTGGTCCTCCATGAGTAGAAGATGATAGAACAAACAACTGGTGGGAGGGGTTCTAACATGTTAACCTTTCCTCATTGGTTTTCCCAATTGGTTTACCCCAGCTTGGAAATGTGATTTTTTTGGCACTATGGCTACCAGCTACCAGAAAGTCACATTTCCAAGCTGTGGTTTACTGTGCACAGTTTAAGAATGCTGGAAGAAGGCCACAGTTTATGGAAACAACCACTTGCTATGCCAATCATATTTATTGTTGTTCCATACCATGAGGATAAACTCTCTTGTTCCCTGCTTACCTGGACTTCTCATCAGGTGCCCTACCAAGGACACATATATTGGCCTGAATCATTAGTCCCCACTAAAGTAGACCCATTGAACCAATGAAGTTCAGCCATATGTCAACTTACATTCAACAGTTGATTCCATGTGTCTACTCTAACCAACTGGATTCAGGCCATAGTAATTTACTTTGCTCGCCTGCTCCTTAGAAATGCTTAGCTGTATTCTCCTATAATAATTCTACCAGTAATGAGGAAAACAATGTAAATATGGAGCCCAGTGTGTGATTAATATTTGCTATGACATTGGATTCATTATTATAATGCAAACATTATTATAAATGGTTATTATTAAAATGCTTAGCTCTCTGCGTCCAGCCTCTGTCTCTCATCCTGGTATACCTTACAAGACTATTGTAAGGAATTATGTGAGATAACCTTATTAATGCTACCTTGAATTTCATGGAAGGAGTGTGTGTGTGTGTGTGTGTGTATCCTTAAGCGGTTCCATTGGATCAGCTTCCCAGTGCTTCAGGATTACTCTTGAGTGCAGCAGGTTAAAAGGAAAGGCAAGCAAGAGTGATCAGAAGGCATTAAAGCACTAAAATTAACTTCATTTCTTTCATTCTGCACATGCTGCAAGTTGACAAAACACCCTGATGTTTCATGACTTGTAGAAATCATTACTGTTGTAAGAAGGTGCTTGGTGACAGCAAGGCTAAATGTAACAATAGTGCCTGAAAAATGAGAGCTCTGTGTACTCATACAAAGAGCAAAATATCCAGGAATGTTCAATCTTTTGAAAACAGCAGTGGGCTATTGGGCTTATTTCATGATAATGAAAGGCTCATAATCTATGATTGCTGCAGGCAAAAGTGATTTATTGGAGTACTCTCATATATAGGAGACAAACCTATAACTTGCTGGCAGCCATTTTTTTAAAGAGAGTGTTTTAACAGGGTGTATGTGTATTGGGGGTTTGCATCTTCCTGAATTTGTAGCCCAAGAAAGTGGTGATTTATGTCTTTGAAATACCAGGTTTGACGAATAGTTGTTATGAAATTATAACTGTTGTTCTACGGTGAGATAAACCTCCATGAAGAAAATATAGATTAAAAAACGAAACAAAATGAAAAGAGATTATGAACTATCAAGATGGTATATTCTTCCTTGCGAGTTGAAATACGGTGGAAGATTCTGTCTCTTCCAACTAATACATTAATAACATTTAGCTGCTAGGATTCTGGGGAAAGAAATAGTACACTGTTTCCAAAGTTGTTAATTCAGGTTACAGTCTTAAACACACACACAATTAAGTCCAGAATTCTCTTCAGGGCTCAGTTTGGCATAACTAGCATTTATGCCAGCATAAGTACTATTTTGGGAATTGCACAATAATTTCTTTCTCAGTGCTTCTTCCCCAGCTGCACAACAGCAGCCACATGATTTCTAGGTGCGCACATTCAGCTGATGAATAGATGAGGCTCAGAAAGGAAGGAAGCAGTTTTCTCCTTCCCAGGCCTCCAGAAGTATGCTTGAGGTCCAAGAGGGCGAATGCTGCTGCTTCTTTCCCAGCTATGCAATGGCAGCTGTATGGTGCCAGAGTTTGGTTCTATCTCCAGCTTCTGATTGGTTGCAAGGTAAAACCATATGGACTTCCTGTGCGATGGCAGATGGCAGATACGAGTCTCAAATGGGATCTTGGGCGATGGATGAAAAACAGTCCTGTTCAACATAGTGGGATTTGCTTTCAAGAAAATGTTTCAGATTGTATGGATAAAGGGGCACAAAGGTGAATCAAGATTTAACAGATAATGTTAGCAGCATAGATACTTGGTGTGGTCGTTTTATATAGGGCTGTGCCTACCATGAATTAGGCTGAAGTGCCCACCTCAGACTGTGGAACAGAAAGAGGATGGCTGATTCCCTCATCAGTCCACCCTGGAGGATCCTATGCCACCTCACTTTACTTTGTGGCTGTAGCAAAGGAGTTAGAAACAAATTTATTTTTACCTCATTCTAAATAGCTTAGAATTATAAGTGTTGGACAATGACACTGTGCTTTACTAATAAATCCATGCTGGAAGCTATGTGAAAAGGGAAAAGTAAAGTAAAGAAAAGGCAGTTGAGATCCCTGTTCTTCCAAGTAGACATGGGGCATTCTTTGTGTGCCATTTCATAATTTATCTTTCTCTCTGATGCATGCACATGCGCATGCGCACACATGCACACAGACACAGGGTGGAGGTAGAGAGAGAGAGAATGCACACAAGCTTCACAGTCAGGCCCTTTCCACATGACACTGCTGTCTTGTTTCTGCCACAGGATGGCAGCAGTCAGCAATTCGCACTTCCGCATGACATCATCGCCGTCCCGCTGCCATCCTGCCGTGGAGCATCATGCTTGCGCAGTTTTCTCAAAACAGAAAAAATTCATTTCACATCTGTGATCATGCGGCACTCCCATCACTTCTAGCCATGCAGAAGCTACGGAAGCGCACTGGCGACGCTTCCTTACATAACACAGCAATGGAAAAAGCCCAGCTGTGCTGTGGAAGGAAGACATGGCGCCATTGCGTTCTCTTCCACATGGACCAAGCAGGGAATGTTGTTGACATGCACCCTTCTGGACCCAAGACTACAGCGAGACAATGCAGAAGAGTGTCATCGTGCGGAAATGCCCTCAGTTTTCTACATCACAAACTTCAGATGCTCTTGACTATCACAGAGAAATATGGGTATATATAACATGGCCCATAGGCAATTACTGAGATGAAGCATCTCAAATTTTTTAGGCATTGTAGAGAGATTTAAAGACAAGACGTTCCCTATTTGCCAACTCAAAGTTTAATAAGCACAAGACAAAAGGAATGAAATGGGAAGGGAAGGGAAAAAATGCTGTTCTGTAATTACAGACCTTACATACTTGAACTACCGAAGCTGGTTGAGTAAGCTTTGCTGTCTCACCCATATTTTGAAGATGGCCCATGTGGGAATGGTTGCTGATGGAAACAGGTCTTTCTGGGAGAGGAAGAACCCAATGGCACCTGGGCCCAGTGAGGCCAAAAAGGGTAAGGCACAGCCACTTAGCTGGTTCTCCAGGGTGCAGTGTGTTTGCTTAAATCTAGGCTGGGGAAAATTTGGCTTTCCAGATATTGTGTCCCTTATCATTGTCTTTGCTGGGTAGGACTGATGGATTAAAGACTAACCTACAGCTGATAGACTAAACTAACACATCCAGAGAGCTCCTCCACCATTCATATTCCTTTTCCTCATAGTCATCATCCCAGGGTATTATAAAGAATGTATAATTTCAAAGTGGCAAATTCACTTTCAGACCATCTGTGTTATATTTAAAGTATCACATCTTCACTATTCAAAACGTATTTATACTTTAAAAATGAAAATGACATGGATTAATTCTGTTTTTTTTAAAAAAGATGACATCAGATTTTGTCATCTGTATGATAAGAATTTAACATAAATAAAATAATAGCAGCAGTGTACCTATATGTGTTCCACAAGCCTTCACTTTAAGCCTCTCTTCAATTCTGAGCAACTTTCTTTATAACAAAGACTTTAAAAACACAAGGCTTCCAACCCTCTTTTCTCTTTTATGAAGTTCGGGCACAGCTACCAAGCTCATTTCTATATTTGTGATGCAACAAACCCACAATAAATTATGCTATTTTCCCAAAGAGGGAGACCTCGCTGGTTGCATTTTAAATGACATGTCTAAATAAAAGATTTAATTTAGAATGTATGAGAGAGTTATTATATGTTAATTAAATATTCACTGATTGCTATGAATATCTGTTGAGGGGTAATGACAGTTTGTATGAAGACAAATATCACACAATTAAATCCCAGTAAATACATTCTCAATAATAATTTAACACATACTAACAGCCTGATCCACAATCCAGTTAAATTGAAGTACTCAGTTCTAAATCAATTTGGTTTTGTTGTCCTCAATACGAATAAATTAACTTAAGTCCAAACGTGTTAGCCTAACTGGGTCATAGACTGGAATTTTTATTACGTGACTGAGTGTATTTCTTTACTTCAGAGTCACAAAATTTATGACCAGTCAGCCTACTAGCCATGTATTGGAGTCTGTCAGGTGCTTAAAACCCTTTTCTATAATCCTGATTAGGCTACTAAAGCTGACAGTTTAGGCAGACTGTTGTCAGCCAACATCAGTGGCACAGCTCAGTAATCTGAGATCCTGGTCTCTTGTAGGGCCAGGGGCAATTGGTTGCTCCCATATCAGCAGACCAGTGAAACCACATTGAGGTTCAGTCCAAATTTAAAAGACTCTATCCAAGGTTTTGAACCTATTTTGGAAATAGAGTTCAGCATTTTGGGAGTGTACGTGCCTTCAGATTGCCTGTCAGCTTAGGGAGACCCCATGAATTTTCTTAGGATAGGAAGACTCACAGGTGATTTTGGCAATTCCTTCCTCTGAAATACAGCCTTCAGCATTACAGGTCTCCCATTCAAGTACTAACCAGGCTTAGCTTCCAAGATGAGGCAGGATCTGGTGCCTGTCCATGTTTTGGGTTGCTCCTTTAAAATTCAGACTAAAATCCATTTCTTTTCTTCTCTTCACCCCAGCCTGTCTCTTTTGTGATATGTTAGACTACAGGCCCTCTCACACTGCACAATTATAGTGCTATGATTCTACTTTAACTGCCATGGCAACATCCTATGGAATCCTGGGGTTTGTAGTTTGGTCAGAAGTACTGCAGCTCTCCACTGAGAATTCTAAATGCCCCTAGTTAGACTGCAAATCCCAGGATGCTGTAGAATGGAAACATGGCATTTAAACTGAAATCATAATATACTATAATTGTGTAAAGGGCCCCAAAGAAGGAGACAAAGCCAGTTGTTTGCTAACCCTGATAAAAACAAAGAAATACTTGGGGCATAAAGTGTTTCAGGTTTAAACTTGCTTAAATTATAGCCATGAGAATAAAATGGAATTTACTTCTGCTATAATCAAATTTACTCTAATAATAATTAAATTTTTGCTATAGAAAAGAATCAATTTTGTTTTAGATTGTTCCACCATTTTGTTGTAGAAAAGAATCTATTTTTAAAGTGAAAGTAATAAAAGTAAGCATCTAGCTGCCCCTGAGAAGTATTTTTAAAATAAGAAATAGGAAGTGCTGCAGAAATCAGAGTCAAACCTAGCATGCTATTGCCCTCATGAATTGTCATTCTTTAGGATGATAGGCTGGGTTGCAAGGTCTAAGGACCATTCTTAGCTCCATTCAACTTGATAATCTTCATCTTTATTCCGCTTGTTAAGTTAGAAGTTGATAATCTTCATTCATCTTGGTAAGTTGGAAGTTGTGTCCCAGTGTGCTTTATCTGATTTGTCTCCATCACATTTCAGGTACTTTATAATTTACAGTAGAGGTCAGAGATGACAGCAGTGGATGCTGGTGGCTACAATGTCATTGAAGCAGTGCATGTACTATGGGTTTTAGTCTGAATTTTGAAGGAT
Organism: Iguana delicatissima; assembly: GCA_948472985.1. Lineage (NCBI taxonomy): Eukaryota > Metazoa > Chordata > Lepidosauria > Squamata > Iguanidae > Iguana > Iguana delicatissima. The sequence goes on along the minus strand of CAOKZL010001002.1, from coordinate 950,963 downwards.
CTGTCCACAATGCTGAGCCGGATCCATGAAATTGGTTCAGCACCTTGGATGGCTCTTTTAAAGTATGGACTGGAACCTGAGGCAGATTAACTGTCCCAGTGACATTGCAACCATGAGCCTCTACAAGGTACTGGGTTACAAATTGGGAACTTCACTTGTACTCTCAAACATGTTCAGGCAGCACATGTACAGTTGCCTGTCGTCACTATGCCACAGCCATGCTACCTGCACAAATTCTTTGGGTGAAAGCAGGCAGTTTTGGGTTTCTGGAGAGAAATTCCATTTCTTTCACTTTCTTTCTTTGAATCTTCACTTTGTTTCAAACTCTGAGATTGTTGCAATCCTTTATTCTTGAGCATTTTTCTAGAAATCACATGAAAATATATACACAATGCTCCTGCAGCATAGGCTTTGCCTAAAACAAATATTTTTGCAAACAGCTTCTTTAATGTAAGACATTTCCTAATTTAACGCATCATTTTCACTAATATACAAATTGTTTTGTCTGCATCACTCTCCCTAAAGCTATATCTTGTGCACAAAAGTGCACAACTGAAAGAAGCCTGAATTTCAAAGGGCAACTCAGCTTTGGTTTGTGTGTTAGTTTAAAAATACAAAGCTGACTTCACATTTAGCCATAAGCCCAATGAACTTTTCTTCCATTCCTAATGAGACTCCAATCCACCCTCCCTCACCCATTTCTGGGTCATAAAGAACCTAAGACCCTAGAAGTATGGCACTCCTAATGGGAGCAGATCCAAATGCAGAGGTATTTAGATCTTCATTTGTATCATGATATCCACCCAAACCCTGTTGAATTATCTGGTTGCTTATATTGAGGCACATATAGATACTATCCATATCTAGGGTCATGAGTTTTTACAGGCAACTATTTGCCTTTGTCCAGCTGCAGACATAGACAACTGACTATGCTTTAACTCTTTTGTTTTACATCAGGGATAGGGAATAGATGGCCTTCCAGAAGCTGTTGCACTGTAACTCCCATCATTCTTAGTCAGCCCTACTCAACAGCAAGGAACAATGGAATTTGAAGTCCTGCAACATCCAAAATCTGGCGTGTTTCTTCTCTTTGTTATATATATATCAGCAATTCTCAACAAAGTTTGAAAATTGTATGAAACTGAAATACATGCACCTTAAATAAGATAAAATTATTTATAAATGTAAGAAAGGAAAACAAGGGAAAGTAAGAAACTAAATTGTAGAATCCCATCCCTTCTGAAGAATAGGAAGGATAAAGTCATGTCAGAGAGATTTATTTATGGGGGGAGCAGATGCAGCAAATCATTCCTAGTGTAGCGACTTATATTAGATAACCTGTCAGATTTGTTATCCTATGTAATAATCTTTTTCTCTTCCAGTACCAGTCATGCTGCCCGCATGGATCCTCATCTCTTTGTCTTGTAGGTCTTTATTGATTCATTCCCGCAAATATTTGCTCCTTTATTCATTAGCAGCAGGAATGACACTTATGAAATCAAAACTGCTTGTTTTAGCATTCTTCCTTTTTAAAAGGACTCCTGCATACTGCCTGAATACCCACAGTCAGCATTCCATCACACTCAGCTGTGACAAAGATTTTCAATCCATGATAATGCTGGGCATGTAAAGAAGCATTGGGCAACATGTCGGACATGGGCAAGTCATTTTTCTGGCCCTCGCAGCACCTAGAGCTCCACCCCACCCTTCATAAAACAAATTAAAGAACTATGTTCCAGCAAGTCTCAGGGCAGCAGAATGTACCCTTACATTATAAATATTTCTGGAACCTCTCTTGAGCAGATTTTTGCCCATATTTGTCTGCTATAGTGACATCCCACCTTTTGTTCAAAATGGAATCCACGGCAACTTCTTCCTGGTTTTTCAGGATGGGATGGTGCCACCCCAACTGGGTCCTCAGTGAGGAAGACTGGCTCCCAGATGCTCTAAGGTTGTCTTTCCCTGCCATAAAAAGATGGCATAGAGGTCACCAAGTTCGAGTCTCAAATCCAGGAACACTAGATTCAGCAGGCAGATTTAGTTGGGCAAATTCAGTGGTTTTCCTGAGGGCAGACATGATTTTCTCTCATAGAAATAGATTGGAGGAGCAGCTGTGGCAGCTCCAGGGACTGTAACCAGTCCATTTTTGGGAGTCCCAGACCCATGGGTTATACCTCAATATTTTTAAAAATCTAGAATTGCTATGTCCAAGAGTTCACACACATACATATATATTTCAAAAGGAGATTGCACGCACAGAGGAGGGGTGAAATTATGGAAGGTGCTACTATCATCTCATTCTACAATGACCAAGTACATATGTTGGTATACTGGGACGTTACACAAGTATGTGTCACCAAATTCTGGCTGCTGTTACAGTAAAGGCAAAACCTCTACTTTCCTATTTCTGGGTAGTTGTGGCCTTTAGAGAGAGAGAGAAGAGATTGTTAGAGAGAGAGAAAGGGAGGGACATGCTGCAAGGGAGTGGCCTCCATGTGTAGCCACAGAAATGACCTTGCCCAAAGGACCTCATAATGTAAACCTCTCTCCCCTCACATGGTCCCAAGCCCTCAAAGTGGCAAATACGAGTATCATCCCATTAACAAACACCACAACATTGCACCTCAGACTTCACTGCAAGCTCTTATTTAACATACAAAATGCACACGGAAAAAAATTACCCAATAATACCAAAAGGAGGAAGGAAATCGTAATCTTGATGCGTTAAATTTCAAATGGCAGAGGATTCTTCTTAATCTGCTTGAGATTTATGTGGGTGTCTGGCACATGCATGATGCCCCTGCAGTGTCATCTCAACCTATAGGAAAAAAGAGCTAGTGCTTTCTCTTAATTGTGCAAGAGTGCATGGCATTTCAGAAGAAGTTATTATTCTGGTTGTATCACTGCCTATGGATCAGGATCTTGATCCACAGATACTCAGGCACATCAACAAATGTTGAAATCTCTATGCTAGACTTGTTTGACAATTTTGATTCCATTCATCTTTGATCAGAATTACCAACATATGCACATTCTTCATATTTGGAATGGAAAGAAATTGAGCTTTCAGATGATGATCTCTATATACTAGAGATAGGTGACAATTTGAATGAAGACTATGACCCCCCCCCCCCAAGATCCCTCATCCTTAAGAGCTTCTTGGCAGGCAGGTATAGCATAGTTCTCAGCATATTGGGAATAGCCTTACCTATTGAACTGGGCCGATGTAAATACTCTTTTTGGTTTTTTTCATTAGATGTGTATATCTATGGAAAGAACCTGAGGGTTTTTTTTTATGAATGCAGAGAAAGCAAAACTGGCAGATTTCCTTGTTGCTACTGCATATGCTTGGTTGTGAAGCAGATGGTTGTGCTGGGTTGTGCTGGGGACAGAAGGTAAAGAACATTTAGACAAGGGGGTTCTAAAGATTTGGGAAATATTGCTTTGGGTAGATAAGGGCACAAATGTTCAATATTCAGCAGCACAGTTAAACGCATCTGGGAAAAAATTCAAAGATCCATTCACAGAGAGTGTAAATGCCAGATTTTATCTTTGAAATTATGAGTTAGTCTCATTTACCATGTAAACCTCCTTTTCCCTTAAAATCTGTCAGATGAACACAGCCCAAGGAGTGCTTTTACTTGGTGTGTGATCCCAGGATCACTTCCAATGCCTCAGATGCCATATTACTTCCTACCTGTCCCTACAGTGATGTCTGACAAACCAACTGTGTGAATTGCTTATTCAGTCAGATTAGCTCTGATGGTGAGGCACTGTACCAGACTGCAACATCTTAAGCCAAAGTGGGCAAAGGTTCTGCAAGTGCAGGGACAGCACGAGACACCTTTCTGCTTAGACAAAGAACAACATGGTGTCTCCTTCAGTTCAATTGCAAAATCTGACTGGACTGGGAAGTAAACTTTATTTCAACACTGGCAAGGAGAGAGGATCCTCTTGTCCTATTTCAGCCCTAGCAGCACAGCTGATAATTCAAACAAAACAAACCAAGTAGCTCCCAGCTCCTTACTTACTTTTATTCAGTAAGTACAAGCTCACAATAAAGTCCAACAGAATTTAAAGGCAACAATTCCAAAGTCAGTCAAAGGTAATCCAGAGTTCAGCAGAGGTCAGATAAACTCAGAGAGAGGTCAGATAAACTCTGACAACTCCTGGAAGGGAAAGGCAGCAGCTATATAGGTCAGCCACCTAGTGGAGCTGTTGCCTGATTAATTGTTGCCAGTTAATTCTCTGGGATTGGAGTAGGCTCTCTCTTTGTTGTCTGCACTCAGCAAAGGTAAGCACTCTTAAATTATCCTCTGTGTCTGAAGGGGCAGGACTCCCTGCTGGAACTGGCACCATTCCCTGTCCTGTTTGTGATACTCTAACCTCTTCCTGTACAGCAGGTTCTGGTATGACCCCTGTTTCAGCCTCTGGCATGTCTTCTGTTTCACACTCTGAGTCAGAGTCCATGTTCTGGAAGGAAGACATGACATCTCCACCACAATCGAAAGAAGCAGGCCAATTTAGGGAGTGAAAAGCAGGCTACAAGATATACACAGTTCTGTCCAACAAGAGAGAGAAATGGCTTAGGAAGAACTGCTGGGTGGCTGCCACTACTTATCTTCAGTTTACTTCCTGAAGCAGTTGCTTCACTCTGCCTAATGGTTTAACCTGTTGGATGGAAAAGAGGAGAGAATGGCACAAAGAGATGGTGGAGAGAAAGAGAAAGAGAGAGAAAAAACAATTACAGAATCAGAGAAAAAAAGCTGGCAATGTACACTTTTGACTCTGGTCCTGTCCACTCCTGGTATTACCTCCACCCACTACCATGCAATCCCTCAAAGACCGTTTCCAAAGGAATGTAAAAGCAGACAGGTTGGTTATTCATGTGTTAAAGGAAAGATATGTAAGTTCATGGAACACTGTGACACAACTCTGGAACTATAACCCAGTGTAAGCAATTGCATGAGAATCAGTTTTCTACCCTCAGATGCCCTGGTGTGCCACACACCCCTGGCACACCCAAATGGCTCTGTTTCACTCCTTTTTCTCCTCAAAGATGGTGACCAGAAGTGACCTACTATCACCATATAGGAAGAGAAAGTGTGTGTGGGGGGAACAGAAGGAGTGGTTTTAGTTTTAGTTTTGTTTTGCACATTTGCATGCATTGGGGAGAGCATTGGATGCATTGGAATGCATTGGAATAAACACCCTAAAACCACTCTAGGGATTTTTTTCAGGGGTTCAAGGGTCTTGGAAGGCTGGTGAAGGTCTTTTGTGGTGTCCATGGGGGCCTTTACTGGCTGCAAAAGTGGATCCAAGGTTGTAGGTGATTTGAGATCAACCCTTTTCCTACTCCTGCCCTAGGTTTTTCAGGCTATATGTCATGCACAACCAAGAGCTGTTTCAGTGGTCCTTGACCTGTTCAGAACCCCTGGACCAGCCTTCTTCAATATTTCAATCTGACAACCAGAAGCCTGAAAAATAAAATCCTCAGACCATATATTTATTAGATATGTATTAGATATGTTTGAATATATAAGGGTAAAATATGTAACAGCAGATTTGTACTTCCTAGCTTACCAGAGCTTGCTGATGCTGTGAGGACTGGAAATGGAAAAGAGAATGAAAACACAATGATAAAACAAAACAAAAGAAACTGTTACACGTAAACACAAAAATGGTTGAAAAGACATAGAATGTGCATAGTTTTGGAATAGAGTTTTCTCTTTACTGGTGAATTTGTATGTATATCATAATAGCCTTTTGTTGCTCACTTGCTGCCACTTTATTTGTAAGAATTTGATATAAAGTTGGTTTATTTGCTTTTTTCAGAGTGGAACCCTAGGCTACCAAGGCTGCATCTGCCTGGCACTGTGTCACTAAACAAGCTGCTGAATTCAGTCTTCTACCAGACTCCATTCATGAACTTTAAAGAGTTGTTTAAAAAATCCCCTTTACAGATCTCCTTGCATTATTGAACATGAACATCTTTTTCTTAATTTTTTTAAAAATTTTGTTTCATTGAAATGTTGGCAGTCCATGCAGCCCCTAGAGAGACATAGAGGTAGCAACTTGGTCCTTGGACCTGCCACTATTGCCACCCCTGCTATATGTAGAGTGCGCATGTGAAGATGAGGAGAGGAGTACTGCACTTGAGGACTCCATTTTGCCATCATGGCTCCACTCTGCCACCTGCTGTCTCTTGGTGCTCAAAGCCCATCATGCACACACACACACACACACACACACACACAGTTGCAGGCATCCCTTTTCAGAACTTGAAGGTGCCACCACAGTTCATTTTTCCCTCCCCTTTCCTTTCATCTGTTTGGGACCCATAGTGTAAAAAAACCATGGAATTCACACAAATCCTAGTTTGTACATCTTCCTGGCTGTAAGTGCCCAACTGAGCCAAAGAGTTCACCAGGCACATCATTCTCAAGGGGATGTCCATAGAGAAAGTTGAATCCAGGTCTGGTTCAGGCATAGCTTCAAGAAGCACAGTGATAGCTTGAATGACAAGGAAAAGGGGATGCAGTAGCCAGGAGACAATTCAATGTCAATTTAACTGATAAGAATTTGATCGGGTCATCAGGTGGAGAGAATAGTCAGAAGAGTTGCCAGTGGAGTATACCAAGACTGAGGTAGCTAGGAGATCAGTCAACACAAATTCCAGTAACGCTGACAGCCAGAAATAAGACAGGCCAAGATTTGTATTGCTTATCTGTGAACATTATTATTTGTATTGTTATCTATGATCATTGGCTGCTCAAGCAGTATTTTTATATGTACTTGTACTCGAGCAACTCCCTTGCACATCTGCCTCTGCTGATAACAAATTACTTTTTAGGTGTCCTCTGTGAGATCCATGTACATCACCTTGGTTGGGTCCTGATGTCCTGCCTCTTTAGATGCTGTATCTCTTTGGGTCATCTGTGCCTCAAAGTTAGCCTTGGCTGCCCCTTACTGGGGAAAGTCGATCTGCCTTGACCACAAGTAATTCCAGAGGAGAACTTTCCACGTTTTCACATTATGATGCGTTATCTTCCATCTAGGTCCTCTCCAACAAGCTCTCATCCTCCAAAAAGGACTTGAGGCATGACAATATATATGAATTCTACTTGGAAGAAATCCAGCTCTAGAGAGTGATACAGCAGAGGTGTCATAACTCACCCCTTGGAGGACTCAGATGATGAAGAGAAGGCAGATCACCAAGAAGCTCCCTCTGAATCTGAGAAGAAAGGGTCTAAGGCAGTAGAGGATCCTGCTTCTCAGCAGGGCATGGCAGAGGCTGCAGATACTGAAGAGGACATGCCCCCATCCTTTGTTGAGAGATGGAGGCAGAAAGGCCAAGGTCTACACTGTGTAAATAATAAATGCTGACCCAATTAGCACTAATGAGACACCTGTGACCTTGAAGGAGTTGCTTATAAATATCGCAGGAGTTGCTTCCCAGCCTTAGCATGCAGTACTTTCTTGTGTTCCTGTTTTGTCTTGACCTTGGATTGACTACATTTTGAACTATTCTGCTTACCCTTTGCTGGCTTATTTATTTGGACTTCTGACCTGCTGATACAACTTTTGGATCAGCTAAAGACCACTCTCATGCTTCTCCTTCACCTTTATCAGATAAGCAGTGACTGACCAGGGCTAGATAAATTACTTGACTACTCCTACACGCCAACCTGCTACTGTGAGCTCTTGCTGACTTGTGTTCTGGACAATAGGAAGGACAACTGTTGTTATATATCTTCAAGTCAATTTATAATTTTTTTTTACAAGATTTATTCAGAGGAAGTTTATCATTGCCTCCTTCTAAGACTGAGAGAGTATGACTTGTCCAAAGTTACCTAGAGAGTTTTCATATCTGAGCAAGGATTTGAATTCTAGTTTCATAGAGTCCTAGTCAGGAGTATAATGGTGTAATATGTCCTCCTACAAATTAGGGCATATTCCTCCAGATAAGAATTCCTCCCACCCTTGAAATTGTCCTTCAGTCCTCAAATTTCTATCACTGCAGCATTTTAAAACTTTATTTGATCATTTAGAAATACAGTTTAGAAAGAGAAGAGATAGGCCAAGTTACCAAGGAAATGTTAACACAGAAAATATAAGAGTTATATGTATGAATGATTTTCAGCATCTCACGTTGCAAGTCAGAGGAATTTTAGTCCATTTCCCCTGTACTGAACAAACAAGGGATAAAAAGCAATGCTTAGAGTTTACAAAGCTTGATCAGGTCAATTGGAGGTCAGGTCAAATTGAAGCTCCTTGTCCTGCCGATATTTGTTTCTGCACATTACTCTACGGGTCAGAGGGGCAACTCTCAAAGGGGAGAAATGCACTGTGCTGAGGTTTGCAAGAAGTCTACATCAAGCAAATGTTAGACTGATACTTTAAGCACATGCATGCACACCTCACCTTGTCCTACCTTGGCATTATCCACATTGGCACTATATTTCTGCAGAGATAGGACTGTGTGCTTCTGTAAGGCAACGGGCTATGCTGATGGTAGCACTGCTACCAGTGGTGTCTTCTACATCAGACAGGCTTTTTCTGAGGAGCCAGACTAGATGTGCTAAAAAGCTACTGAGCAATAGAAATATTGCAAGGACACTGGCAGGAGATCACATTATCACTGAGCCAAGAGCTTTGTAGCTCACAATTCATACCCTTCCTCCCTTCTCCAAACTGTTTCTCTACCATAAGGATTTCTATTCCACCTGGAATAATACCATCATGCATTGGGCTCCATTTGGTTGCTGGAGTATATATAAGAAGATCCAGGTGCTTCCTGGTTCATACATCATTGTATCAGAGAATTGGAACCCTTAGACTCTCTGTGGGCTTCAGTGTTGAACTACAAAGCCACAGTCAGTTTGCTTTACTCACACTCATGGGCTCATTCTTAATTTTGTCTACAGCAGCATAGCTACTGTCATTTCACAGCTTGGAAAATGTGTGTTCATGAGGCATTTCCTTAATACTGTTTTGCTGCATGTATGTTCCCTCCAGAGCTGAGAATATGCTAAATCGAACAAAATAAGGGAGCAGGGGAAGAGTGGGGAGGGGGTTGATGTGTTTTCTTTAAAACCAAATCAGTAGTGAAATGAGAAAAGAAAAAGAAAAATAGAAAACATTCAAAATTCTGCACACAGATCTAAAGTGTAAAGCTGCTTTTAATCAGAATGCAAGTAATGTTGCATGCGCTCCAGAAAGTTTACAACTAAATTACTTGATCAAAGAGCTTGTCTGGCAAAGGAGATAAACCTTCTCTTTAAATAGTAGAGGAAATGAAGCATCCTTTGGAAAACATGCCATTAAGAAACTCACATATTGTGCATGCTCACAGCATGCTACCTAGAGCAAGGGTGACTTTAAATGGAGTTTAGCATGGGACCTGGAACTGGGGATGTTTCAAAGACGGAGAGAAGAAAGATGCCCAGACCGTTTGAAAATATGCAGGATTGAGTTCCAACATCACTGTTCCTTATGGGTTCTCCATTAGTTCTATCTAGAATTTGTTGTTTTTGTGTGCCTTCAAGTTGACTGCAATTTATGATGAATCTATGGCCATTTCTGCCATGTGGAAATGGCCTTTGGTAGGGTTTTCTTGGCAAGATTTATTCAGAGGAGGTTTTCTTTTGCCTTCCTCTGTGACTGAGAGAATGTGACTTGCACAAGGCCCCCAAGCAGGTTACCTTGGCTGAGCAGGGATTCAAACTCTGGTCTCCCAGAATTCAGTGCTCAAACCATTCCACCACACTGGCTTAATCCTATCTAGATAGAACAACTGAAATAAATGAGACTTATTAATCACAACCAATTTAAGTCTCATTGAATTCAATGGGTCTATTCTGAGTAGGACTAATGGTAGAGTAGATCTAGAATCCTTCGCATCATGGCCAAACATTAAGAATTATTTTAATACTGATACTTTCCCCTGGCAAGTCAAGGACACAGAAGGAGCTGGGAACAGACTAGGGGAGTAAACTTTTCTGTTAGTTTCTTGTTTGTGCTGTCCTTGTATCTCTTAGGAGGGGAATGGTCACACTTGTTCATTTCAATTTCCTTTGTAAGCCTGTGCTCTATACAAGAACTCATTGTTTAGTTGTCCAGGGGGGTGGGTGGATAAGCCCCAGGCCAAGGAGCATTAATCAGCTGGGGTGGAGTTGTAGCAGTGGCCCTGGGATAAGTCTCAGATCCCAGGATTTCATAGGATGGAGCCAGGATTGTTAAAAGTGAAATCAAAGTGCTATAATTGTAAAGTGTGAAAGACAGCTTAGTTTGGGAAGAATTTGTTTGATACCTGATTCTACCACCTGCTGCTAGCATGCTGGGACCCACCAGCTAAAGGTCTGTCATGTTTTCCTCTTTTGTAGATCTCCTGCTGCATTAATTTATCACCAATGAACTTAGATAGCAAAACCATGTGTCAGTTATTGGTGTTGAAGGATATCTTGGGTGGCAGATTACAGTCAGTGCCAGATCAGAACAAAGGTTAAAAAGATTTTTAATTAAACTGAGACAAACTCTTTGAAAAGTGGAATAGAACTATATATGGAGCTGTTTCAGCTGAGCTAAGACCCAGATGTAAACTCATTCAGCAAACCAGTGAAGCCACAGACTTTAAAAAAAAAAAAAGATAGGTCACTAGCAGTTTTTTAAAGTGCTCCTATAACAAATGTAGTATGTGTTTGGGTCTTTGAGTGTAGATAAATGAGCCCCCCCATGTGGGAATAGAACACACTGCTGGGACTTACTCAACATGGTACGTTACAGGTGCATTGGTCTCCAAACCTTATAATCTCTGATAAGAAATTGTAGTCTAATACTTCTGAAAGGCTCTTGCTTGAGGCATCTTATACTACTATGTCCCCTGGATGTTTTTTTTTTCTTTAAAGATTGTGAGAATTTACAAATTCACTTTAAATTCACTATAACAAGCCAACCTAATCATATAAATATTGAACCAAAAAATCAGCCAGTGGTGACTTTTCCATTTTGAAAGTGGTGATGTGAGTAAATATGTATAATTGCCTCCTGGACAGGTAATACTTTTTGTGCACAAAGAGAATCCTCTCCAGCATCAGAGATAACAAAAGGACACATATTTTGGGACTCCCATATATTTAAAAGAACAAATGAGGGTGACTTCCTTTTACATTAATGCACTTTAATGAATAAATATGATTTCATTAAAATATAGAACAGATAGATTGTCTAATGAAGATGAAAGAACTCGAATCTTGTGAAGTTTTAAACTGGAGAATAAAGAGTTGCATATATCAATACAACTTAACAGCGTCCTTATTTATTGGTTTCCCATGTTAAAAATTCAGATAGTCAGCCATATTAAGAATTATGCTGTGATTTTAAAAATTATTTCTATTCTTTTTATATTGTTAAACAATTTTCAAGATGTTTATGCACACAACAATGTCAAGTGCAAGAACACAAAATAACTGTTGGTTAATGTATTGTTGCGCCTTAGCTATTTACTGTTTGGTATTATGATGCAATCTTATCCTCAGTGATGGGGAAACTTAATTATGACATCATGATGAAGTTATTATGGCATGGGATGTAGTTACACTGTATTTACATCCCATCAGAATACATTATTATGATGGAAATTCTAAGTTGGCATCTTGTTGGTGACATTTGCACATGGAATGCAGTTTTGGCCTGTGTATGTACTTTTTCAAAACTTGTAGAACAAGATAACCAGTGTCTCCTTCCACAAGAATGCCACCCAGGTGATCCACAACAGTCAGGAAACTGCTGGATTAAATTCTGGGCCCTTAAGCAGTTACTTGTCTTTCTTCCCTACGTATTCAAGGCAGTGTGAACCATTCCAAATGCATGCTTGTAGCCAACTGGTAGCCAAGGAGACAGAGATACATTCAACTATCCCGGATGTTCTTGTGAACATTCCATCTGCTATTTCCTGTATGTACACTGGCAGAGACATACAGTCTGCCAGTGAGATGTAGAATTTCAGTCTAACACATCTAACACATCTAGAGGGGACCAGATTGGTAAAATCTGCATTACTATGGGCCATGAGCACAGAATGTCTCTGCTGTCCCAATATGAAAAATAACAACGGCACACTGGATTTTCTCTTGGTTAGCAAGTATTGGAAGTGTTTCCCACAACAAAGACTCAAGGTAAGTATGCAGCCTGCAGAAAGTGGTCCAGACAGATTTGCACTGTACAGCCTTCAGCACCTTCTCCTCATGAAAAAAGGAGGCCATTTGTGATGGCTCTGCTTGGAATATCCCTCTACTTGGGGAAAAATGGAGTGCATAATCAAAAGAATGAGGTTCACTGTGTAAAATTATATCAATATACTTATGGTACTGTTACTGGGTCATACAGATGCACAGGCAATCACACTGTAGCTGGCATTCTCTTAGGGATATATTCATGCATAAGTTTCCCTTAAGTGTGAGCGTGTCCTTTTTTGATCGCTGCAGAAGTTGATATTCTTTAACACCCTCCACAGTGCCTCAAACCCCTGCCCCTCAATTTTCCATACAGTTGCTGAAACCTCCATCTCCACCCCCACAGATATTCTTGCCTTGTGGTGAGCAGGAAAAATCTGAGAAGCATCTGACTATGTCTATGCAGCCAGCTGTGGGATTATTACACCAGCTGTGAGACCCCTAGAGGATTCTGGATTATCTCAGCACTGCTGTAAACATTTTCACATCTGTGTATGAGAACTTATCTTGACCAGTTTCCATGAGACAAAGAATGACCATTCAGGAGGAGCTTCAGCAGCTGTTAAGTGAGGGGATGGTATACAGTTCAGCCTAGGGTTGATCCAAATGCAGAATGACTAGACTATGCTGAGCCATATAGTATTATAGCTAATGGCTAATGGTTAATATGCACCTTTCCATTTTGCAACAGTTATTCCAACTCGCCACCCAGTGCTAAAGACCAGACATATGGAATCTCTTAGACATCAGCGACACATGTTCAACCATTGACATTGCTGTAACAGGGCTTGTACCACTCTGAACAGAATAGCACCATTATGTAACCTCTGAAAATGAACAATTTCCATCATGGGATTTATACCAGCATAAACCAGAACAGAATTCCAGGAAATATTTGTAGATAGATAGCAGCAATCTTTCTATATTGTCTGTTTACTATGATAAATGAAACAAAACTGCAGGAGTGAATACAGGAAGGTAGTAGTGGTGGAAGTAAAAGAAAAGAGGAGGAGGGGGAAGTTGTCATTGTTGCTGTTATTATATAAACTCATTGTGAATGTAAATGAAAGGCAACATTTGGCTGATGAAGAAACACAGAACACAAAAATGAAAGTTGCCATGCTTTGTCTTGCTTCTCGAAAATTAGCTCAGTACCTGCTGAAAAACATCGTTAATTGCAATGCAATTAAATATAATTAATAAGACACCCAGGGAGTGTGTGTTGTAGAGAGATAATGTCAGCCCTTGGGTGTGACCTGTGGCCTGATGTTATCACACTGAAACCTGTGTTATTGGCAGTCTTGCTGAGCTACAGAAAAAAAATGGTGATGGTGTTTTTAGTTCAAAAGCAGCTTAAAAAATGCCACTTATTTGCAACCGAAAAAGGCAACTCATACTTGCACGTAACAGTGCTTGATACTGAACACTTGATGCCTAGAGTGTAAATTGAGGGCTAAGTGGAATAAACTAACACAATCGAAAAGCATTATGTTTGGGAGGATGTGCCTGCTCTCTGTGATGCTGCATTCGCACATATGATGCTGCACTCATCAAATGATCAAAGTTGCCAGAAGTAATAAAAGAACATGAGAAAATAGGTTTAAACTGGAATTTCCTATACTTGACTATTTTTACCTGGCCACACTGTCCTTGGTACGTTCTGAACTGGTTTCACAGTCATGGTCTACACAAATCCAACAAGCTGTGGCAACTGGTAGCTTTCAGTTTCTGGATTTTCTGGATTTTAATCCAAACTTTAAAGGAATTATCAAGGTGCTTCAATCTATTCCCCAAGATAATTCACACTAAAATGCAGAGTGGTTTCCATATCCCATTGACATTGGAACCATTAGCCACCACTGTCAGCAAAGTTTCTATCTAAGTGCATTTCTGGAGAGCTGGATTCCACTCAAGTCAGTTATTCTGAAATATTGACACAAGTATCACATTTCATTTCCTGCAGACAAGTTGTCACATCTTAGTAGCCAAGCAAATCAAGAGACACTGGGGTTAGAATCATTCTAATGCTGCATAACTTCAAAATAAAAACCTTGAAATAGATCTTTGTTTTAAAAAAATGCTTTACTAAAAAAAAAAATCAAACATAATAAGCATTTTATACAATATTATTTGTTTATTGTGCATTTACCATTCTGTGAAGATTAGTTGTGGCCAAAAAAGGATAGTAAAAATGTAAGATATTGTTATGGTATGTTAATGAGCATGTCTTCCATACAAAATATTACCCACCAGATCTTTCTCACTTGCTGACAGAGGTCTTTTCCACAGCAGGCGAGGGAATTGCCCCGCGCTGCTACTCACCAGACCTTTTGGCTCCCCGGTCCGGTCCACAGCGCTCTGAAGCAGTACATGCTCATCAATACGCGCTGCTCCGACATCCCAAATGGTGGCTTCCGGTTGGTCAAGGTCTCGACCAACCACCGAAGCTCGCCAGCCTAAAGCCCGCCCCCGGGCAGATCACAGGTTCACATTGGTGCGAGCCTGCAAATCTGCATAAGGGAGCAGGCTCGCAGTGGCACACTGCATACTTTTGAAAGACCAGAAAAATCAGGTCTTTCAAAAGCCTGCTGGAGGGCCACTTGGGGTCGTTCCGGACCGGACTGAAGTGCGGATTTCCCTTAAATAGGTCCGACCCAGTCCGGTCCAAGGTGCAGACCTCCTCCTTGGAGGACGGACTGCACCGTTCAAAAACCTCATGTGGAAAAGGCCAGAGTGCTGCAACCTTAAAAGCCAGGAAGCCATTCCACTTTTTGTTTGTCCCATGCAGTATGGCATGGAAGGCTGATGGTGTCAGCAGATTTGGAAAAGTGCAAAACAATATAGTCCATTATGTGAAAATAGCTTGTCATGTACACAGATTATGAAACAGGCAACATAATTCCAATTAGCCACCATTAAAAACCAACCTTTATAGTGGAAGAAAAGCTGTCAATCAGGTACAAAGTTCTCATAAACATGTACAGCTCAAAATATATGTGAGTTCACACAACTGTCTGGAAAAGGCACTCCTTAACAAGGTGTTCTAAAGGAGAAGAATCAAACTAGAATAGCTAAATCTGAGCATCTTCAAATTTCTGGGCACTGACCCTCATATTTATATCCTCAAGGCTCATGAGACTGCAAGTACTATGGAACTTGAGGGGGCCCTCAAACACTTACATCTTAAGTAATCAAACTACTTTAAGTTGCAAGTTGTAAAATTACAATGCTTATTGAGTTTGTATCCTGCTATTTCAAAAGGATAGATTCAAGATAGACTCGAACAAAATCCACTGCCTGAAATTCCATTTACGTTTCTTTTCTTTAAAGAAAATAGCTTCTTGAGTATTGTTGTTGTGTGCCCTCAGGTTATTTCCAGCTCATGGAGAGCCTAATGCAAACCTATCAAGGGTTTTTTTTGGCAAGATTTGTTCAGATGGAGTTTGCCTTTATGTTCCTTTGAGTCGCAGAAAATGTGACTTGCCTGAGGTCACTAGTGGGTTTCCATGACAGAGCAGGAATTCAACCCCTGATCTCCAGAGTCATAATTCAGTGCTCAAACCACTACACCACATTGGATTTCTTGGTATGTAAGAGTTTTGTTTCTGAATTTAGACCTGCTATTTCCTTTATTGTCTTAGAAGCTTCTAAGGTAAGACCTATAGAAAGGGTTTCTGATTTCCCCTACTTAACTAAAAGACCTGAAAGGTCACCATAATACTCAGTTTTTTAACTGTTTCCCCCCAAGAACCAGTAAAAAATAATGTAATGTCACTGCAGATAAATTCAGCGTGTCTCAAGTCTCTAGTCATTATACCTTTCATTGAGGAATTATTTTGAAGTCTGTTAGCAAGACATTCAAGAGCCAAATTAAACAAAAAAGAAAAAAATTGGACAATCCCATTTCTTATCCCTTGACAAGAAAAGTTCCTCTGTGTCTTACATTGTTACTCTAATCTTGCTCTCAGAGTCTGTATAGAAGTTTCTAATAAAATTGATAAATACTTCACCCACCTTCACTGTATTTAAGGCATGGAGAAGGACTCTCATTCCAGTCTGTCAAATGCTTTGCGATCATCTAGGAGCACTACAGCAAGACATTTCTTTACTGATTTACAGTGATTGATAATATTAAGTACTGTATGCATTTTGTAGGACCTGAAACTCGTCTTGAGGGGATTGCATACATTGCTACAAATTTATTTAGCCGTGAGTCAAAAATAGAAGATAGGAGTTTAGCATATTAATTTATTAAGGAAATGGGATGATAAGGATTGATTGTCTTGCTTCTCTGTCTTTTTTCTGTATTAGGATTAGGATTAAGATCATTCTGATGTTTTCTGTGATCTAGGAATTTGAATTCTTCAGATGATATCATTAAATAAATTAGAAAGCTAAAGGGTTAAAAGATCCTTATATATCCTGTAAAACTCTGTTCTAAAACCATCTAATCCTAGTGTTTTATTGTTCTTAAATTCTTCTATGGCAGTGGAAAAGTTACAGCTGCTGAAATCAGTTTCTTCCCAAACAAGAAGATCAACAGTCAAAATACTTTATTGCTACTATCTCACACCAGCACAATTAGCATATATTTCAGCAGGGCTATTGGGTTTGTGGAGAGGATACGATTCAATGGGTTCCTATTTTCAGATGTGGTGGTCTTGTGCTTTAATTCAATGCTTTGAATTGACAGTAGGGAATAAATTTAATATTGTCACTAGTCAAATTGTATGTCTTGATCCTGATTTTGCCCTCTTAAACCTTTTTACTGGATTTAACAAGACTAAGGCCCTTTTCGCATGGCACGACGCACTCACATTCAAGGGCTTAGCGCGGACCGCGCACGCATTTTCCATTTTCAGCTTGAAGCTGAAAATGCTGCGTGGTTGCGCATTGCTCCGGGGCCCCGCGTGCACTTACTCAGGAGGCTCAGGAGCTGGGCCGGTCGCACTTCCTGTCCAATGCAGGCCGGAAAAGGTCCCAGGCTGCACTGCAAAAGAAAGAGGCAAGGCTCTCGCGCGAGCAGGAAGCTCGTGTGGAGCTGAACAGGCAGGGAAGCGAGAGCCTTCCTTTGGAGGCCGCTCGCACGAACACTGCACCCCAGTACTGCCAAAGGGTAAGGTGTGAAAAGGGTCTAATTCATTAAGATCTGATTACCTCCTTTGTAATTGCAGCTAGACAGGAAATTGTGGAACAGTGGAAATCAGGATCAGTATTTAACATAGATGATTGATATAGTTAGCTTATAGAGTAAATCTTTTACAGAATCAAGAAACCATTTACACATTACGTGGAGCAAAAAGAGACAGAACGATAAAAGAAAGCAACCTCCAATTTCTCATGGTTATATGGGGATGAACATTCTGAGTGATCTTTGGTCTTTGTCCACCTGTGTAGATTTATATAGATATCTTTTTTTCTATTTTTTTTCTTCTTATTAGGAAATTTTAAAAATTAAAAAGTTATTTAAAAAAAAGTTTCCCTCTTTTGATTATAGTGGCTTTGAACTAGGCTTAATATTAGTTCAAACCCTTGTTTATCCCTCACAATATTTCATCTCATCTGTATTCATTTCAGCATTAAAAGTTTGATTACTAATAATACAATATTTACCAGCCAAGCAGCTTCCCTCTGGAACTCTGTCTCTCTTTTACATTTTCTGAGAGATAACAACAGGCTGGAGTGGATAGAGTCTAATCTTATTTGGTCACTAGTTTCAAACATTGAGTTGTGAGAAAAATTGCATTACCTTTCCTGAGTGGTTTCTAAATTTTGGTGAGTCCCTAATGCTCTCTGCCTGAGAATTCTAAGAACCCCTCCCTAAACCAAAAATCCCAGGACTTCATAGGACAAAACATGTAAAGTAGAATCATTGTTCTAAAACTATATAGTGTGAAAAGGATCCTCATATGAGGGTTTTTGTAAAATGTTTGCCGATGCAGGGCCCCTGGATCCAGAACGGGAGTGCTATGTGACAATGGCAATGGCTTAAAGCCTGCTACCTACTTTCCACACACTAGGATGCCAAACTGAACTGTCTCTCAAGTTCTATGCTGGCAATTTATAAAACAACTCTGCACTCAAAGCTAGAAGTATGTAATGTGTAGTTTGTCCCTAAAAAGGCAGGAAATAGGGACTAATTAGAACAAATTAAATCAAACAGAAGATGAATCTAGTTCATGATTTCAATTAACATCCTCCACATGACATAGGCAGTGATCTACTTAAAGTTCCAAAATAAAATTCAACAAAATACAAAATCCACAAAAGAGCAATTCTGTTATTTGCAAAAATGCATAAAATACATCAAGCTTCCAAAGCTTCACTGGTTTCTTCATCAGGCAAAGATATTAAAGGTATTAAAAACCATATGGAAGAAAGGTGTTGTGGTTAGAGTCACAGGCCTACATTTTGTCTTAGATGTTATTTCTGTGGTTAGTTAAAATGGTCTAGAGAGATATCCTTGCAAGCACAGACGATTCCCCTTGTTGGCCCTGTGGGAATGGGGACAAAAGGCAATAAAAGATGGGTAATAAAATTTCAATTTCCCTTGCGATCTAGTCTGTCCTGTGTGAAGCAGCTGCCCCTTTCTTAGAGAGAAAACATTGAATTTCTCACGGAGTCCCTGTACTGTTACATCTGAAAATACTTTTTGGTGCTGTATAGGTAAAACTTGTCAATTGTAGTCCAAAGGAAAGAATTATATTTTTATTGGAGGAAAAAGTTCAAAGAATTAAGTCCCAGATCTAAATCTCACTCCATTGCTCCATCATGTTAATGTTTCCCCTGTTGCAGCAAAATATGGTACGAAAGGAAGTTGATGGGTGTTCCTGCATAGCAGAAGATTGGACTCGATGGCCCCTGGGGTCTCTTCCAACTCTATTCTTTTTGTGTTGCAAATGGAATTGAAATTTGGGGTCTCTTCCAATGATTCTATTCTTTTTGTGTTGCAAATGGAATTGAAATTTTTCTACCTGTTTTTTACTGAACATTGGTCCCTGGTCCCCACATGGGCAAGAAAGGGAGTGACCTCTGCCTACACTGAGATCCCTCAGGACCATCTTAATGGATGACAGGATAACACCTGAGACAAAATGGAGGCTTGTGTCTCTCACAGCATTATCCTTCTCCTCCTGTGTGATTTTTAACATCTTTGCCTGATGAAGAACCCAGTGCAGCTTTAAAAGCTCGCATGATGTATTTTCTGCATTTTGGCTGGCCGATAAAATTATTGCTCTTCTGTGGATTTTGGATTTCGTTGTATTTTGCTGCATGTCCAACATAGCCACCCCTAAATATGTTTTCTGGATTTGAAAATACAAATTATTAGGCAGGAAGTTAGTCAGGTGCAAGAAACTACAAAAGTTCAGGAAAGCTCCGCATGCTGGGAACATATGAAGCAGGAGTAGAAACACTTCTGGGCTAATAAAGAGTTAAAACAGCAGCAAAAAATTATATTATTTCTCTAACAACCATGTCACATCCAGAGAGGGGTCAGGAACAAATCAAGGATGAGGCCAGGCACAATATATTAAGAACAGACACACTGGGGTTATATTTATTTTGGGTTTTTTTGTCAGGGCATGTGAAAATGTTCAAACGCCTTCCTCCTAACACAACAGTATTTGGGAATGAAATTATTTGCTTTCTTTGTGGCTGAAGCATCTTTAAGACACATGCCCCTTGCCGATAGATAGATGGATGGATGGATGGATGGATAGATAGATAGATAGATAGATAGATAGATAGATAGATAGATAGATATAAAAAATCTACCTCCGGGATTAAAAAGGGCACAGGTGCTTGGAATCCTTACATACGGTTTTTACATACACACAAATTTGACACAAACGCCAAAGGAACAGGTTTTTGTTGATGTTTTTAAAGAAGCAAATTAAAAAAGGATTTTGATATAGATTCCATTACTTTCATCCATTCAGGCAGTCTGCCAAAATGATTTTAATATAATATTTATTCATCCATACAAGCATAATAATTGATATTTGCAATTCAATAATGCTACTTAACAAATTTTTTTATTTGTTTCTGATCTTCCTTCCCTTCCCGCTTTCAGATCAACAATCCTTATGTCAGCATATCTATTGCTCTAATGACCCTTTCAAGCATCAAAGACAAATATTAATCATGAATCTAATTTTTCAAGTTTTCTTTTTCTCCAATTATAGTTATTTTTTTTGCCAGAAAGGTCAAATATTAAGTTGGGAGAGTTAAACTATTAGAGTTTTGTAGCTGCTCTCATTATAACCTTACAGGAACTACACTGCCTTGTACTAAATGGAGAAAGAACAGTATCTAGGTTTTTGCACAGTGGAACACAAAAAGAGTTTCCTTCATTGTGGCCTTTGAAAACTGGAAGATGTTTGCTTAAAGGCAGACTAAGGACTACTCAGTGTTTAGCTGAGGAGAAACATTTTGGCACTTGGAAAGTAAGTGCCAACCTTTAGACAAGCTGGGCATGGGTGAGAGAAAGGAGGCCCACCCACAAAACTGTAGTTTTGTCAACATGCCGAAAAGCAGAGACCTCTAAGACAAAAGCTGCAAGCCAGGTGATCTGAGTAACCAACTAATCCAACTTTATTCTGTGTAACTTCCAAGGACTGCTGTTGAGTGGAATTACTCTCAGTGAAGCTACTCAGGTCATATTTTTTCCATACTTGCCCCAGGCAACTTTCATGACACTCAGCTTGGCTTGTACCATTTCATTATTCCCTCCCTCAATCCTTTGTCTAAGGAATGCTCTTTTTAATTTCTTTATTTTGCACTGGTTAACAAGCCCTATTTTTATCAGATCAGCTCCAAAGTTGGTGAGGATGATTGTGTTTACAGACAAACAAGGCCTATGTTTTCTCATTTAGAAGTACAATTATATCTGTTCCAAGAGTTGTGGCTTATTCATAAATGTCTTAATAGTAAGCATATAGGCTAAGTTCATGGCTAAGGAAAACATGTATGTCACTCAGTGATCTATATAGATAGAAATATAAGGACAGCTATAAGTGTAAGAGTCCCCCCTCCAATGTATAAAAAAAATGTTTTGTAGTAAAGCTTCCATAATACTCCAGGCAACATGGCTACTGCTGTGCTGGCTAGGGCATACTTTCACTTTCATACTTTCATAAGTCACTTATAGGCTATTTCTGCCCTACACTGTTACAATGCTATTATTCCACTTTCAACATTCTATGGAATCCTGGGATTTGTAGTTTAAGGAGGGACATTTAGAATTCTCAGCCAGAGAGCTCTTTGGCCTCAGTAAACTACAAGCCCCAGAATTACACAAGTGGTTGAAAGTAGAATAATAGCACTACAAAGGTGTAGTGTGGAAATGGCCATACTCTAAAAAACATATTTTCCTGTTTGCGAGCCTTGATTCCCTCTATTTCTCCTTTCCTTCATCTACTCTTTTTGGTTCTTCTCCTCTGTTTCTTCTTTCTCTTCTTTTTCCTTTCCTGAAACTCATGTTTTCTTTCACTTTCTTAAAGTTGTATGTTTATGTGACAACTGAAACTGAAACTTTGAACAGTTTTTTTAAAAAAAGTAATCAGTTATTTCCATACTTTGAAAACATATAAGGAGCCCAACAATATCAGGCTGAGGCTTTCATTAATTCCATGATGCAACATGGAACAAGCAGTCTTTCTAAATGTGGGGTAAGAAGGTGTCAGATGAAGAAATGTACCACAGTGCAGGGTAAAATGTTGTCAAGAAAGAGAAAATGTTTTGCATTCATTAATGCCTGTAATGTAACTGTTGTTGCATTTATCACAGAATCCTAACATAGGAGTAAGATGCAAAACTAATCGGGTATAATCTAGTATATAAACTATAATCTTTAAGCAAGTCAGTGTGGTGTTGTGGTTTCAGTTTTGGACTAGGACTCTGGGAAACTAGGGTTCAAGTCCCTATTTGTTAGGGAAATGTACTGGGTGATCCTGAGCAAGTCACACTCTCTTGTCCTCAGAGGAAGGCTGTGGTAAACCTCTGAACAGATCTTCCCAAGAAAACTCCATAATAGGTTCACCTCAGGATCACTGTAAGTTGAGAAATGACTTGAAAGAACACAATAGCAACAACAACTTTAAAACAGGGCTGTGTCAAGTATTTATCCATTTAAGTTTGCCCATTTCAATTTCAGGGCTGAAAACAGAGCTTACAGTGTAGGAAAAATTTTAATAGAAACTTTAATCAATAGAACATTCAACTTTTTCAAGCCTGTTTGTTTTAATTTTTTTTTTCTGTTGCACTCCCTCCAGCTGTTCTAGTTGGGAAGGAACAGTCCTGGTTAATCCTCTGCCATACAATCTTGTCAGCTCTTTCTGAAAAGTCTCAGTTTCCTCTCTCTTCCTCCACTTTCCTACTTTATCCTCAGCTAATTTCAACAGCTGCAAACTGAACTGACAGTTCCAAAGTAGCTTGCACTCAATTAACTCTGCAGCAAAGAGAGGAAAGGAGAAAGAAGAGACTTTCCTTTCTCAGCAGGCTCAGGCAAAAGCAAACTACTACAAGCCCTACTAGCTTTGAGACAGAACATCCATTGCTATGTGAATCCAAGTTGCTTCTTGAGATAAGCAGAAGGAATACACTCATCTCAAAATGCAGAGGAAGGAGAGAGCCCTGTAGGGGAAGGAGAGCTTTCCTTGGGAGGATTGCCATTGAAATGCAGCACCCCTGGAAGTGTGCATCAGCTGTGTGTGCTCTCCCAATCTATCTTTCTTGCAGACACACAGATTCCTTTCCAAATATCTGATATCTTCAAAATAGAATCAATATTGTGGAGTAGCATTCTTAATTTGATTTCTCTTCCTGATGTTTGTCTATTTGTCTGTTTTATAAATTGGCATAAACCTTATATTTGAAGGCTTATTTGTACTGGTTTTCTTCTCTCCACTTTTCCTTTAATTCAAGAATTTTCTATGTGTGCTAGAGTTGCACAGTGTCTCAGCAAAGAAACTATTTTGTAGAAGCAGAACATTGGGAGAAATTTCACTGTCTACTTACTTTGGGAGAGTTTTTTCTTCTTCAGTGCAAAGTTTCATTCACAGTTGTTGCTGATGTTAATTTTCATCTTTATACTGTTTCTCTTGACAGTGGGACTCAAGGCTGCCAACAACATTTAAAATAATACAAATTAAAGCATTAACAATGCAATCATACACATAAATCTTCTCAGAAGTAACCCCCATGGGGATTTACTCCTAGGTAAATGTGTACAGGACTATAGCCAGAGGCACTCTAAAGGATCATTGGTATGCCTGCATTACTTTATTACTTTATGACAGTCATGCTTTTTTTCCAACAATATCTTTCTTGACTAATTATGTTCCATTTATTTCCTGGAGCTAAAAATACTATGCATTATTTTTCCACCATCCCATTTTCATTCTAAGAACAAGCCTGTGAAGCTACAATTGGGTCAATGTGTTACATGAATGTTACATCATGGGGAAATTGGGGTTTGACCTGACCTATACAACAACACACAACAACAAAAAATGCACACAGAGAATGGGGGTGGGTATGAATAGAGAATTTAATTAGTGGAGCTGACAAAAAGCTATAACTTTGAATAGGTCTGATGAATGCATTTTCACTTCAGAGTAACATATTGTATGATATTATATTTATTGTTAAATCATCATGCTATGTGCATGCCTAGACACAGACAGAGTATTGTATTTACTGCTTTGGATATTTTATTTTCTGTGTTTTCTTCAACTCAGTACATGAATTTCAGAGTTTTTCTGCTTAAAATAGCAACTTCGTGTGTTCTTCCTCATTAATAAATTTTGCCTTCTTGTTGCCTGACTGCAACCTGATGACCACACTCTGACTTAGCTACACATGTCCCAGTTTTCAAACATTTCCACACACTTTTATAGCGCAATGATTGCACTTTCAATCTCCTACGGAATCCTGGGGTTTGCAGTTCTGGAAGGGGCCGGCTGGTCCCATCACGCTATAAGAGTGTTGTGTGGAAATGGCCTTCATCTTTGAAACACTGGAGATTTGTTGTTGCTCTTTGATGTAATTTTAAAATACTATCTTCACTCTTTTCTATCACACTAGTGATCCCAGCTAGTCAGGAATCACACAATGTGAACAGCAGAATGTTATTATGATGTGGTGATATCAAGGGTGGAAACCAAAAATTGTTCCCGCTCTCTATGGGCAAATATGTCCTGTACCTTTCAAAACAATCTTTGGAGGGACTTGATACAAAGCCAGTACTGGTACTGCATGAAAAACACTTTCTGTTTTTACTCAGCCAGAATTTAAATGCAGCAGCACTACATTAGTTTCTGTACAGAAATCCTGTACTCTTTCAACTGTCATGTACTAGCTGTTACCTATTATACTTCCTTCATCTAGAGTTGTCTCTATGAAGGTGAGTTCAGTCATTTTTCTTTTCTCTCTTTTTTCCCCTACTATTGCAAGAAGGTATAGGTTGTTAGCCATTTAGGGGTAAGAGAACAGAGTCTCACTTGGTAAGAAGAATTGTTCAATCCATTGACACAGAAATAGCTATAATTTAGAACTTGGAAAATACCTTTATCACTGAACTTCTAATGTGTCACTAACAAGTGTGAAAGCTCTGTAGAATTCATTACACAATAGAGTGCCCCCATATGAAGGAAAATTCATTTTGCTAAAATAAATTCAATTGACAGATTACTGTAGCAGTTCTGGGAGCTTTGCTAGCTGATAAGTCAAGCCTGTAAATATTGTGAATTTTTTTTTTCTGGTTCTAGAAGATACCATGCATGGTATTAATTTATGTTGCATCATTTAGCACACCGCAGACCTTTCGTCGTCTTCCCCCTGTATTGTAACATCTGTCACTGACTCTGACCCAGCTGCAAAAATGACTAATTGAATTTTTATTGCTGGAAATGTTCAGACTTCTTTTCTTTCTCTCTTTCAGCTCGTGTAATCTGCCCATACGGTCTTGGTTATAATGTGAAGAATCCAGTGCTAAACTCAAAACAAGGTGGTGACCCCCTTCCCACAGATTTTAGGTATACTTGCTGACGTTGTGATATCATCATGAGTTTATCCACATGACATCATTTGCCACTGGCAGAAGGGAGTAAGTATGGATAAGGTGGCTTAACATTACAGAGAAAGGTGGGAAAGTTCTACTTGAGGATGTTGTGCTGTGTCTCTTCTTGTCCATATGAAATGCTGTAAATATATCAGTGTACTTTGAATAAGGAAAATGAATTAAAGCTTACAATTGGAGATATCAGGGTCAAGACAGGCCATCTTGTCATAGCAAAATGGTTTGTTGAGCATTCTCCAATCCCAGTTCAGTGAAGGCACCCATCGTGTTTTGGGTCATATTTTCCAAAAGCCTCTGCACAAAAGTAGCCTCTTTTCCTTTTCTGTAGCTAAGTACATATGCACACTCCCACACATCCACACCCACCCACCACAGAGAGAACAGGTACAAAAAGATAGGCTGGTTGATCAAAAAGATGTGAAAAACCTATCCAAAGCTATCTCTTTTAACAGACCTTGCAATACAGCAAAACTTATCCAAGTTTTGAATTTCCACATTTACAGAAATGTGCAAAAAGGAGTCTGAAAATGGGCAAACTCTAGATAATGCCAACCAAAAAAGACAAAAATCATTTTGCCATCCATACTGCGTAAACAAGGTGTTTTCTTGTTTTCTGTGTGAGGACAAGCCAAGTCTGGATTTGCATCCCTACTTTGAACAAGGCAATGCAAAAGTAAAATCGTGTTATGAAATGTTTGCAGAGGATGATATAGAAGGTGCTGCAAGAAGAGTATGAGGCCTGTGATAGCCAGACTACTCATTGTTAGGGAGGACTGAGCAAGCTTTTTGCTGTTGAAAAACACAGACAGCCTCATCAACCTACCTTGTCCTGGTTCAATATCAAAATGAGAGCATCGTTTTGGAAGGACCATAACACAGTGGTAGAGTGTACGCCTTGAGTGCCGAAACTTCCATATCTAACGCATAGCATCATGAGACAGGGTAAGGGAAGATTCAGGCTTGAAAGCCCAAAGGATGAATGTCTGCTTTGACATAGGGCAGCTTCCCATGTCACAGTGGGCATTAAATATTTTGGAACATTACATTCATTGGGCAAAGGCAAACATAGTATAGAACCACCTGGGAGCTGCAGGCAGTCACTAGTCCTGGACAAGTGTACCTGCAGCTACATCTACAATGTAATCTGTGAAACAGCCCTGAGAAAATATGCATAGAAGTGGAATGGAAATAGCAAAGATAAGGGTCAAGTGATGAATATGAGTCAATCCATTTTACACATCGTCTTAGCTACAATAATAAAGTGGCGGAGAGTTGAAAATAATCCTCACAAGATGATTATTATTATTAAGAAGGAGAAAAATCTTAAACCCCACGTACTTAAAAGTATGCCTCTGCCTTTGTGTCTGTACTTGCACAGAATGTAATCCCAAATGCCTTTCTGCACCTGTTAATGCAGAATGCAGGATTTGCTGGATGAGCAATACTCAGCATTGTGCAGAGCTGGTGGAAATTTGAAGCCGACGGTGTGCTGCTCTTTTCACAGCACATGTAGAAATAAATAGCTTCTGCTCAAAATAACTCACAGTCTAATTTTAGATCAAATATGAATGGGAAGCAAAACAGAATGGAAGGGATGGAATGATTGGAGGTTACAACAGCAATTCAGCTTCTAGTTGAGTCATATGCACATTGCACTGGCTGAATGAGATACCTATTTATATGTCTATGTAGCTATAAATAGCAAATGTGGATAATTAGAGAGATAGCGTCCCATAACCTTCCACTCAAATAAATGCATTTTCAGACAGATAATGAATCCAAGACATTTTTCAGATTATAAGAAATTGCCTCAAATATGTTTAGGAAAGGCGTTTAATGACTTTGAATGATACAATTTGTCACAAAAAACACTCCAGAAATATTGAAATGACATTTCTTTGCAAGTTTGCATGGGCAAAGTGCTCGGCAGTGAGGACAGACCAAACAGCCAATGAACTATGTTCTGTTGGGAGATGACCAAGCTGTTACATTTGAAAACCAATCACACTGCATGGAAAATGGCAGTGTTCCCAACTGAACAATTTCTACTCACCCTAGGAGTTGACATGAATTTAAAAGAAATAGGGGTTTTTTTCCCTTCACTTGAATCCTTACATAAATCCATATTTGAAAAAGATCCATGACTTGGTAGCCTTCACATTCTCCAGATTGAAGTGATGTGCAAACCAGGGTCAGAAAGACAAACTTCCTATTGCGTTAACCATGTCTCATGAAATTCCCTTTCTTGTCTTCCTTGTTTCTTTAAAACTCAAGAGTAAGCATGCAAAGCCTCTATCCATATTAGAACTCCAATGCATGAGCAGGAGAGGAAAATCCTCAAAAGCATTCTCTCTCACACATACACAGACACATGCAATGATGTATTTAAGTCTTTTACTCCAAGTCTCAAGTTGAGTCTAAAGTCTCTACCTTCAGGTCTCAAGTCAAGTCTCGAGTCCTTGAGGATGCTTTCAAGTTAAGTCTCAAGTCTGGGAACTAACTTCATACCCCAGCCTATATTCCAGAATTTCTGGACAGAGTCCAATAAAGTCAGTTTTAACCATTTAAGCAGAGTTGGCACTCCACATTTGCAATTTTGCTATCTGCAGCTTCGGAAGCGGGGAATAGGATCCATCTTACTCCCCATTACTGAAACTTCAAAAGCTTTAGAAGAAAGAATCCTTCTTCCTTAAGCCTGTTACCTAACACATTTTTGACGTTTCCCCTCTGAGAAATACACTCTGCACTCTGAGGGCTCTTAGGAAACATTTTAGAAGGCTCCTCCAATATGCAGTGGGGGCCTGCCTCAAGCCCATTGTCTAACCTATTTGCTGTTCCCTTCTGAGAAATGTGCCCACCTTTTGGGTGTCAGACAGATTGTCATGTGACCAGTAGGCAAAAAGAGATGGAAGTGTTGTTCAAAGTTGTAAGTTTTCTGGATGAATGGGTTATGTTACTGAACCAAGAGCAGCAAGTCAGTCGCTAAAAATATACAAGTCTCGAGTCGAGTCAGTGTATGATTTATTGCCAAGTAAAGTCCAAGTCAAGTCATTGAACCGACTTAAGTCTGACTTGAGTCTGAGTCAATCAGCTCAAGTGCACATCACTGCACACATGTTTTATTTAAAGAAAATCTCAGCTGGTGCCCAAAAGCATGGAGAATTCTAGAGCTGGAGACACAAAGAGAAGGGAATGATAGAGCATCTGTCTTCTTCTGTTCTTTATCTCTGCTCAAATTATTTCTCAGTATTTTTTAAAGAATGTTATTCTCTATCAGTGAACCAGGAAGGTTCATTAAAACCCACAAAAGGTCATATATATTAAGGCCAGTAATGTGAAAAACAATCATAGTAATTAACAGCATAGTAGTACAGCAGATGCCAGCCAGAAACAGACTTCTGGAGCCTGTGCAAGTGTACGCTGCACTACATATGCAGTGGTGGAGGTTCTTGTTGTTGTTTTGGGGTTTTTTGCCAATGTGCAACAGTCATATCCCATTAACAGTGGCAGAAGGAGCCTTTGGCATGCAGAACCATTGCATATGTTATACTGCTGCAACATTCAGAGAGCAGTGTGCGAATACACACTGTGCATGCCCTACATAACTTGTACTACATAACAACAGCCATGCAGACTGGCCTCTGATGCATATATGTTGCCCTAGATTATCGGACAATAGAGGGGAAGCAGAACTTAACTTTACTAGGAGATATGGACTAAAGCAGCGGAGCATCTTGGCCACAGCCTGCATCTGCACTACACAGTTTTAGAGTACTGACATTACTGATGGTACTCTCTGACTCTGTCCTATGGAATCCTAGTGAAATGTTTAACATTCTTGGAATTTTGGTTCTTAGAGGCTGGCAATGGATTTAGAATTCTTTGCTAGAGAGCACTAGTATTATAGTTTGTTAGAGCAATATAAATCTCCAGCAGAGATTTCTAAGTACCAGATTACAAATCCTAGGATTCCTTAGTATGAAGCCATGACAAATACCGCCCTTGTGAAAAGGGTTCTCTGAACATGAGTGCCACAATTGTGAAAGACCAGATCACCAATTAATAATAGTCAAGAGAAACAGTCCAAGTGTGAGAGTATTCACATTAAGTGAAATCTTCCAGTACATTTTTTTTTTTGCACAGAAATACACAGCATTTTTCACAAAAAAACCACAATCTTTTGTACAGAGGACATGTTTCCTGTACAGGAAAGTGTGTTTTGTGCAGAAAACAGTTTCCTGTGCCAAAATCATTTCCAAGAAATGTCATCTTTCATAAATGTACATGCAATTTGTGGTGATTCTGAAGGCAAGCAAAAGTACAACCATGTAATTGCATAAGCATATTTTCCAATCTTGTCTGTGTTGGATATATTTAAGATTTTATTACCAGTTGATTCAAGAAAACCCATCAGAATAACTGGGGAAAGCATTAAAACACAGACCACTTACAAATCCCCACAGCCAGCATAGTGAAATGGTGACATGATGAGTTAACAGTCTGTCAATCTGGTGCAGTTTCAAGTGGCAGCAGCTGAGGTGTGCTTTAAAACAGGGATTTTTAATTGGATTCAAAATCAATTAAAACCCCATTAGAAACATAATTGTAGTAATACAAATCATAAAATAATCTCTTTTACAATAAACTATAAAACCGGGGAAGCTTGGATAATTAATACTGTGTGTTACATGGACAGAACTGTACCTTTCAAGACCAAAAACACAGAAAAGAACCATGTGTTCTACATTCCAGCAAGTTTCCAACAAGGCAACCATCAACTGCAGAAGAAATGGTGAAGAAATTCAGATGTTCAGTCACAACAGTATGTTGTTTTTTTCCCTCAGGAATTTCAAGGTTCGGGAGAGGGTTACCCCTGATGAAAACACTGCTTGAATGTCAAAGAAAGGTAAAAATGTCATGAGACCAAAGGATTCTGCACATTGCCAGCTGAGTTTGAAGAAAATATGAATGCAAACTGTTAGTCAAGCTGTGTTGTGGTCATTGTTGGCCTCTCAACAGTACCGATATCTTGCTGGTGAAGAAACTAGCCTCACAGACTTGGGCTAGAGTTTGTCACACACTTCACCTCATGCTAAAATTTGAGACTAATTTGGTGGCTCCTGCTGAAGAGAAGCAGCTAAAAATTGTTAATTAAAGCAAAAAGCTTTGAAAAATTCTTGTGTGGCTTCTATATACTGCTATGCAGATAGAAGAAAACAAACACTTCTTTTAATATTATAGAAAGGAGATTAAATAACCATGTGATTTATCATGCTTCGCATATAATCATATTGTGCTATGTCTGTATTATTAAATACATATACTACGAGACTTATCACAACATCTGTGTAACCAGTTGGAAAGCTGATCATCTCAGCTGGCTAAGTGCAAGAAGTACATTCACCAAACAGCAGCATCTACTTATTAAATTGGAGAACTGGAGCAACAACAAGATTCTCTATATGGCCGTGTGGTGTTCACTCCCCGAAAGAACAGCAAATGTGCATTGCTGAACGTAAAGAATTTTTTTTTTCAAATGTAACCATGGACAAACTCATGCTTTTTAAGAATTGTTTTGTGGCTTCTCAATTGAAATCTGAAATTTTGGCAGATTCAAGAAAAACTTAACGGTAATTTGAGGCTAATTAATGCTTGCCTGCTGCAATGTGAGAACAATTTCTTCATGACATGACCCCACAGTAGTCCATGGATGTTTGTCTGAAGGAAATCATGTTTGCAGGGCAGTATATCTTCTGTTCAAGCACATTTTGAGAAACATAGAGTCAGATGGAGGGGAAAAAGGGATTCTAAATGATATCTGGGGATGGTTCCACACTAGAGTTTGATACTGTTCCTGAGTTAATGCATCTGTTCTGCAATTAGGGGAAGCATAAAGAAATGAAAATTCAGTGCAAGCATTTAGTCAGACAGTACAGAATTGTAGAGTTGAAAGGTTCCTCATGGGCCATCTAGTCCAACCTCCTGCTCAATGCAGGTTCTCCAGCTACAGTACCCCCAGCAAGTAGCTGTCCAGCCTCTTTTTGAAGACATCCAGAGAAAGAGATCCCATCACCTTTCTGGGCAATTGATTTCATTGCCAAACCGGTCTTATTGTCAAGAAGTTCCTTCTAAGGTTCCATTGAAATCAACTCTCCTGTAAACCTCAAACCTTTTGTAAGGTTCTTTATCATGGCAAGAACCCGCATGGAACATATTCAGCAAAGATTTCCAGCAACATTGTTAGAAGGTTTCCTGATTGTAAAGTTCAGCTGATTTCCTTACTTTTTGCTGAGTGCAGGATAAGATGGTGATGAATAACTTACATGTAGCCCCTTGAGCAGCCCGTCACCAGTGGCTTTATTTCTTTTCCTGTAGGAGGCATCTAATTACTGATTTTCTGTTGTTTGTATAGCAATATAATGTTATTACACAATAATAAATGAAAAGAGAGAGAGAAAATCTGGAAACAAAAATTTCACCCCATGTGTGTCTTCACAGGGGCAATTAAGAGAGGCTATTCAAAGAGCAATTAATAGGCTAACCATCACCATTTCCTAATACAGGCTTAACAGGGAGCAATAACAATAGGCTGACTCTGCAAACAGGAAGTATTTAATTAAAAGAACAAGAGACTTTAAACTTTATACTAGACAGCCTAGTGCTACAATTGTATTTTATGCCTCCATATACACATATGCATACGTACATGTGCTGACAAGAACATCATCTGAATGATAAGCTTAATAAAGGGATTGAGGAAAGGCTGGCAATTCCAAATGAAATGGCTTGGGTAACTTGGATCCCAGGTTGCAGATGAGGACTAAAGGCTGTATCTGAAAAGTCTGGACATTGTTGTTTGAGGTGATTGTTAAGAGTTTAAATAAATTTTCCCTAGCTTTTTCTACCATTCTGGAATATTTAATTCTTCCAATATTTGTATTACTGTTCATGTTTAATGTAACATTTTTCTTTGTGACAATGTGTTGTTAGAAACATTCATTTCAGGTGAAGCATCCTTTTCCAATTTTTTTCTTTTTCTTTTTGCCAATGATACTTGAAATAAGTGTCCCTGTAAAGATTAAGTGCATAATTTAATTGTCCTTGTATCTGATGGAGAAAAAAATGATTCCCCACAGCAGCCTATTGACTCCTTCAACCTTGCCTCTTGAAACCTTCCTGAATGCAGGAGCTGAT
The DNA here is from genome assembly GCA_948472985.1 of Iguana delicatissima. Classification (NCBI taxonomy): domain Eukaryota; kingdom Metazoa; phylum Chordata; class Lepidosauria; order Squamata; family Iguanidae; genus Iguana; species Iguana delicatissima. The sequence continues at coordinate 918,455 of CAOKZL010001002.1, read as the reverse complement.
ACTGCAGGTTTTGTATTTATAATGATTAATTAATTCTGCACTAAGCAATGTTCCTGACTGCACGAACAAAATCCACTTTAGAAAACATAAATGACAGCCTGCCTAAAATAATTAACACCAGCACTGATAGAATTGGGGATGTTTCTCTCCACTTTATGCTGGTGTGTTTCAAGAGACTGTAATTACAAAATATTTCTCCCAAGTAAAAAGGATGGCATTAAAAAAGAAGCATGATTCATATAAAGAATATATGTTACGGGTACAAAGCACTGAAAAGAAAAATGTTGACTTAAAACCCAGATGTAATGCAATGACTTCTAGTAATTGACTGGGGATGTTTTTCTTTTCTTTTTTCCTTTTTATCAAGACAAGCATGCCTCAACAGTTCATCTTTCTAGAATTCTTAAATACAGGCTCCGATCAAGATCAAGCTGTGACCATTTCACTGCACATTATCCAGTGGCTCTGGGTGGAAAGGTATCAAAAGACCCATTCAACCATTTTAATAGGGACCAACTATCACTGTAATGTAATAACAATACGTGTGAGTACCTGCATTGGCAATGTATAGAGGAAGGCTCCCAGCATACATATTTCAGTCCTGCTAAATCAAGGGGAAACATGGAGATTTATGTTTCAATGATTATAACAATGCTTTTCAGCACAGACAGTTCACACACTTGTCTGAGAATTACTGATTAATAAATCTGGTGTTGGGACAATGGATCAATGCAAAAGAATAGACCAAGCTGACTTGCATCAAGATGCCAAGAGTATGCATTAATGCATCTATACGGGTAGCTTGTACATGAGCATCCCCGTTCATTTGATAGCAGTGTGATAATCTTAATGAATCAAGTTGTTTTACACATGAACAAGCCACATGGGCATTCCTTTTGACATACCTGTTTTCATACAGGAAGGAATACAGCTGAGAGCTTGGAAAGTTGTCCCAAGAAACAAGCTTGTTCTTCTATTCATGTTCAGTCCAATAGGCAAACTATTGTTGTTACTTCCCATAAAAGTATGTCTCTTTACTTATTTTAACACATGCATCTCAAAGTATTGTTTAGGTTTCAGCATTAAAAAGTTTCTCTTCCTAGAACCCAATGGAGGTTGCTCCTCACTGAAATCCCTTTTGCTTTCCTTAGAATCTATTGTCTTTTTTGGAACCCAAAGCCAGATTGTGTGAGATATACATGGATTCTTCACAAAGGCTGGTGATGGTCCAGGAAGCCTCCTGGAGGTTCTAACAATGTAATTAGTGGAGGTACGATATAGAGCTGTAGGATTTTAGAGCTATAACTTTAGAGCTCACTTGTGCTCTAGTTCTATACAGTAGATACAGAGAGTGCCTCCGTATTCTACCTCTATAGCGCAGTCGTGGAAATCACACTTACCAGAATGTTATTAACCTTTCAATGAAGCCAGTGTCATACTGGATTGTGGTTCACAGAAAGACAGCAGGTTTGATGAAAACCAAAAGTTAAATGGGAACAGTCATTCTTGTTGCAGGTGAAAAGGAACGTCTAAGGGCCCTATTACATTCATGAAGGAGGAGATAACTGCATTTGGCAGTCATTTGTGTCAGAACAGACTAGTCCCAAGTAGCATGTTGTATTTTGACACACTACTTCTGAAGTTTGGTACAGATTGGGTTACAAAACCCTGTTTTGAGTTGAGCCACCACTTTACTGATTGCCAAAAAGGCAAAGGAAGATACAGCTGTGCATAAAAATCACATGTGATAGTTTCTACATATGCAATTGTAAAAACGTCATTCTCATTGCAAAAGACATGCAATTCATCTCCCCATAGCGGGGAAGAGGGTGGTTGTGTGACTTATCTTCTGAATCTGCTGCTTAGGTATGATTTATCGGTCCACAAAGCATTCCCATACATTAGAACATCAGCTTTTCCAGAAAGCTTTCTAGAGCACTACCAGCCATTCAGAGAACCTCTGTATGTCCCACACAGTTTAAATTTCTCTCTGCTTATATTACTTCGTCTTTAACCCAGGCTGTTTCCACTCTAGACTGTTATAGCACTATTGTTCCACTTTCCACGTAGCCCCTAAAGTGCAAACCCCATGATTCCACAGGATGTTGAAAGTGGAATAATAGCATTATAACAGTCTATTGCGGAAATGGCCCCAGACGTGGACTGGATTGACATTCAAATAGAGAACACCTTCAGACAGAGCACTGTCCTCTGTGAAGTCAGCCAGATGCCTTTGTGTTGTTCATAGGCCTGTTTCTCAAGATACTGCTTCTCCAAATTCTTTTTTAAAGGATGGCAGAATCTCACAAACTGGGCCTCAATGTTTGTTCCAACACAGCAACAGGACTCACAAATGGGCAGTGTCAGTGGAAAACCTTGTAGTGCTTTGAGATTTGTTTGTTCTGATTATTCCATTACAATCTAATGAGGCTCTTTATACCCTCCAACATTTCACAGATGACAACAGGGACACATGTAGCCAAGAAACATCAGAATGTGGTCAAAATGACAACAGTTATTGATGAAAAACAACACAAAAGCTAAAGAGGCTACAGCAGTTTCTTTCTGCCGAAGCCCACTAGGAAGGACAAGACTCCACTCCCTTCCTCTTCCCCCTGCTCAGTTAGTTGTGGGCAAACTACTTTTGATCTTTGAACTCAGTTTGCAGCAATTGAAGTAAGTTGAGGACAAAGGAGGAAACTGGTGGAATAGAGAGAAACTGGGACATTTTAACAGCAGGAGAAAAGTGGAATTACAGAGGATGTTGTCCCTGGAAAACCAGGATGCTTGAAGGGTACAGAGGAACCATTTGCATGATCATACTGGTTCATATACTTTTTGCCTTCTGTGGTCTTTCATTAGTCAAAACAGTCCCTGCCAAATCAAGACCGTTGGAAAGTATGTCTTATTTGGCTGTGATGCAGAAGAGGGTCTTCTCTGTTTTGACTCCCACTACTTCAGAATAGTCTCTGAACTGAAATTAGGCAGGCTTCCAGTGTTTTTGCTACCAGCTGAAGACCTATCCATTTCCTCAGGCATTTTCCTGGTCATCTTCCTAAGTTTAAACTCTCTCTGTTACCCTTAATAATTTACAGATTTTATCCTTTTTATAATTTTAGCATTTTTTCTGTTCTGTTGTATCTCTTGTTATTGTGAACCATTTAAAAATTTTTAAAAATGAAAAGTGCTTTTCAGCTTTGGAAAGAAATACCAGGTTAACATGTACAACATTTTAGCCTTTATGATTTTTCAGGTATTTTTCAGCCACTAGTATCTACAGTATGGCTTGCTGGTGGGCATATTTCCACTTTTCCATGTATTTTCAAATATCCAAGAATGCTTCTTATAATCAGAAACACAATACAAGAATTCAATCAAATATTTATTGGTTGTGACTCTTGATCTCAGAAAACATCCTTCCAGTTTTGCAGAAAACATTATTATATATTTATTCAAGGATTCGGTTATTTAGGGGATCTTTCTTTTTTTTTCCTTCTGGCCAAATGGCAATGCCTGTCTCTGGACCAGTTTTTTTTTTAATGCACTCACTTAGTGTTTAAATGCCCAGATGACCCAACTCATGCAATATAAATAAATGTGACAGGGCTGGGGAATGTGAGTGTTGCATTTTCCCATGAATATCTAAGCAGATTATACAAAATTACACTACAAGTGGATGCTGACAGCTGGAGAACACACAACACAGAAAAGCTGTCAGGCCATGTCTCTATAAAGCATTTCCTTTTGTGAATAAAATTATTTGATACTGTCATCAGAGTTCTCTCAGTCAAAATATCCATGCTCTAACTTCCTATGATATTCAAATTTGTAGGTACAAACACCAAGCTTGACTTAGGTGAATTCTTGTTTTTTTAAAAAATATTTTTATTACAATACTCATTTTGAATATATAAAACAACAAAAAGGGACTACAAAGACAGACATTAAACAAACTAAAAACTACACTAACAAAACTAAAGATAACTAAACTGAATTAAGGTAGCATAAAAGGGGACTGGAAATATGTAGAAGTGACTTCCAACTATCCAGCCGTTGGTTATGGTAACATGCAAAGTATACTTCTAGCTTATAATGCTATCGCACTCTTGTGCTAATTAGTAATAATTATTTATCGATTAGTCTTCAAAGCCAAAAATTGAATTTCTCCCCCAAAAGACACTTAGGTGCACAGTCAATTTATAACCTTTCTTAAACTTACACAAAGATCCTTCCTGAATTAAAATAGTTAACTTATCCATTTCCGCCAAGTCAAGCAACTTCATCAACATTTCTTCTTGCAGTGGAGTAGCCACACCCTTCCATTTCTGTGCAAAAAGTAATCTGGCAGCTATGATAATCTATTGAAAGATTCTCCCAAGTGTTTTGTCAATCTGGTCATCTGTCAGTCTCAGTAGAAAAAAGTCAGCCTCTGGATCATCACCCAAAATTTGTTTGCTTTCCCACATGTCCATCAGATGGGGAAAAAAGGTCCCCTCTTTCTGCTCACAACTAACATTTGAAGAACATTTGAGACAATATTTCTGGTATTAACTATCACCAAAATTCTAAGATGATAATAAACATTTTAAGTCTCTTGACCACATCTTTTCCCATTGTTCCATTTGAATACGATAACCCACATTTTGTGCCCATTTAGTCATTCAGTCTTTTACTTGCTAATCTTCTGTTTCAATTTGCAAGAGTACTTATACATTTTAGCAATTAAATGTTTCTCATCAGAGCATAATTGTTTTTCAAACTCAGATTTAGACATTTCAAAGTCAATTAAGTTCTTATTCATTTTAAAATATTCAGTCAATTGTTTATAAATGAATCAATATATATTGTTACCTTCTTGAATTTCTTCTTCATTTGATTTCACTCTTAATTGTCCGTTTTCCATTACTAACAAGTCCTGGTATGTTAGCCAACTATATTTAACAGTTATTTATTTATTAAACAAGCCTTCATGTGCTGAAACCCATAAAGTCATTTTAGAACATATTCTCATTGTTTTTGTTCCAAATTCCTAATATAGCACATTTAATATATTCACATTTGGTCTAAGATCATCATACCATTAAAAAGCATGCCATCCAAATAAATTTGAAACTCTTCTAGTTGTAGTTGTATTTCCCTTTTCAGAATAATACAATCTTTAAGCCAAACCAAACAAAAAAATATAAAAATATAATTTCAGATCTGGAAGATCAAGTCCTGCTCTTTGTTTTGCATCTTGCAAAACCTTAAATCTTATTCTCAGTTTCTTCCCTTTCTAGATGAAATTCAAGATATCTTTGTGTCATTGTTTAAATGCCACATCACTGTTCATAATAGAAATTGTCTGAAATAAAAACAGCATATTTGGTCAAACATTCCTTTTTATAGTTGAAATCCTACCTAAGAAAGGAAGTTTCAACTTAGACCCTCTTTATAAGTCTTGCTTGTTCTCATTCCAGACTTTAACATAATTGTTCTGAAACAACTGAATTCTGATTTTCAAAAATAACACCTAAGTATTTCACTTTCATGACAATCTTAAATCCTGTTTTTTTCCATCAGAGACCTTGAGTCTTCTTTTATTATGTTTTTAGTCAACATAGCTGTCTTATCTTTGCTTATCTTGAATCCAGATAGATACCCAATGTCATTTAAAATCTTGAATTGTATCCTTACAGAATCTAAAGGCTCCTGTAAAAAAAGAAATCACTAAATGATCAGTAAGTGCCCTTAATTTAAATGTTTACTTCTTTGTGGCCACATTTTCTCTTCTTGTCTAATATTCCTATTCAAAACTTCTAAAATCAATGTAAAAAGTAACAGTGAAAAGGGACAGTGTTGTCTAGTCCCTCTTTGTATATCACTACTTTTACATGTTTCACCATTAATCAAAATCTTGGCATTCTGAGAGAAATGTATTGCTGTAATCTATTGGATAAAGTTATGTCCAAAATTCATCATCTTAAGGATCTCAATCAAAAATAAACAGTTCACATTATCCAAGGACTTCTCCATATCCAAAAATAATAAGGCCCCTTGTTTCTTGTTATGAATCTAAAAATACTCCATTATATCTGTCGCACATCTTATGCTATCTTGCATCAACCCCTTTGGTAAAAATCCATACTGATATTCATGTCTTATCTCTTGGAGAACCTTCTTCACGTATTCCATTAGGATTAACGTAAAAATCTTACAATCGTTATTCAAAAGTGAAATAGGTCTGTAATTCCTAGATCTGCAACATCACTTTCAACCTTCAGTATCAATGTAATATCTGCATTACGATGACTGTCTGGTATTTTACCTGTAAGTGTAATTATGTTTATCAATTGTTGAAGTGGGAGATACAATTATTCTTCCAGATTTCTGCAGTAAATTGCAGGAAAACCATCACGGGCCAGGGCCTTCTGAAGCTTAAATGCCTCAACCACTTCTGCCACAGTAATACATATGATTAAATTTAGTCTCTGAAAGATCTTTAGTAAATTCCATAAATCCAGATATTTTTCAATCTTCTCCTTTGACACTCTTTGTTTTTTATAAAGTATTGAAAAGAAACTGGAAAAAATCTTCATTATTCTATCACTGTCTGATGTCAATTTCTTTCCATCCTTAATCTTTAAAATCAGTTTCTTCTCTCTGTCTCTCTTCTTAACTTGTAAGCAAACATTTCTCTGATTTATTTGCCAATTCAAAGAATTTTGGTTTGGAATATCTCATCTTTTTCTCTATGTTGTAAACCATATTCATGGATATTTGTTTGTAAAATATTTGCCTAAGGAGCATTGATTTAGCTAAAGTATTCTTTAAATTTGTCTTATTTGTTCTTAATCTCATCCAAAATAAATTGATTCATCTATTGTCTTTTCCTTTGTAATTCTGCATTCTGTCATATAAAAAAGGCTCTTTATAACTGCTTTTACTTGCATCCTAAGCTACTCTAATATCCCTATTTTAATTCCCCTTTTCTGCAAAGAAATTTGTTATAGTTTGTTTTGCTTTATTCAAATCGTCTTCACTTTTGAGTAGGGCTTCATTCAATTTCCAATTGAAGTGACTTTTTCTCTTTTTAGAAGTCAACAATATTGGATTTTGATCTGAAAAAAAAATCTTTGGCAATATGTCCATATCTTTAATAATATTAGCCAGTGATTTAGATGTTAAAAACATATTGGCTCTAAAGAAGGATCCATGTCTTTCTGAAAAGAATGTGTATTCTTGTGCTTCTGCTTTCTTCAATCTCCAAGTGTCCAAAACTTTCAAATTGTCCATAACTTTTTAAAAAGAAAACTTGGGAAATTTTCTTAGATCAATGTTTTCTTTATTTTTTCCACCAATCTGTCAATTTTAAGGTTGATTATGCCATTCCACTCTCCCAAGAAAATTCACTTTTTATGGGAAAGTTCTAAAACTTCTTCCGATGTATTTTTTTTAAAAGAAACTTTATTCTCTGTGGGAGCATAAACTCCCACAGCCAATATATTTGTCCTTGTTTTTGTATCATCTCCACCATAGCATCCATTTTTATCCTCCAATTTTTTTCTGCATTCAGTTTTGAGTACACATAAATCACCACCCCTCTTTTCTTCTTGTCATAAGGTGAGGTAAGTTTTTCACTCAATTTAGGATTTAGCAAATATTTATTATCTTTTTTCCTTGTATGTGTTTCTTGTAAGAAAAATTAATTTCTGTCCTTCCCAATTTTGATTTTGATTCCAAAATGAGATTTTTCTCATTTTTCAAGCTGAATTATCCCCTCTTATTTTCCAAGAGAAGAATTTTAAAGCCATTTTTAGGCCTTACCAGAGTCCACATCCACATTCACTTGAGCACAATCTTCCTTTTCTCCATTGCTTTTTTCCTTTGAACTTTGAATCAAAGTCCTTTCTTCCTCTTTCTTTTTAGGGATTGCCCCTTCAAATTCCCTTCCTTATTTCTCCAAAAATTCTTTCACCTTTGAAATCATATTTAGGTTAAATCTTCTCCATCTATAATGCAAGACAACACCTTCCAAGTTCCCCCATCCAAAGAGTATCAATAATCTACAGATTAGGGACTCTGAGAGTCTTCTTCTCAGAATTTGAGCCAGTACATCTTTAAAGATTATCACATCCTTTCCATCAATCTGGAGCTTGTTTAAGTAATGTTGTTGAAGAATTTGATCTTTTATTCACCTTCTCACAAAATAGACAATCACAACCCTTGATAGATCCCTTTGTCTGACAACCACAGAGTCTGGATCAGTGATTCTCAACCTTCCTAATGCTGCGACCCCTTAATACAGTTCCTCATGTTGTGGTGATCCCCAATCATAAAATTATTTTCATTATTTATTTATTTATCTATTTATTATTTATTTATTATTTAGTTAGCTGGTTAGTTAGTTATTTCCAACATCGAATAGAGTGGAAACACTGCCCTAAATCACTGCTCTGGATAGACTTCTAATGCCTAAAAACTGGTAACCCTCCCCCTTTTTGTAAAGCACAGAAAGCATCCATCAATGCCAGAATTAAGGCAGTAGTTCTAGTTCTGAATGTTAGGTTTCCATAGTTCAAAAAGCCAGTCACTCCCAAAGGCAACACCGAAACAGCCCACATTTTACACGAGGGACTCCACCCTGACTCTAACGAGGCTAAAATCTGGTATGTACATTCTTTTATTACCATTAGTGTCACAAGTTGATATTCATACTATTTTATTCCCATTAATTTGATTTTTCACCTTTTAAATATTTTTTTAAAATGGATTTTTAATTGCATGTATCTCACCTTTCCTTCTCATCAGCCTTCAAGAGCTCAACATAAAAAAAAAGACTTGTTGGCTCAGATGCCCTGTTATCAGGCAGAAAAGAAAAAGGAAGTAAATGTTTTCAATAAGCATCAAATAAAATGAACAGCAGACTAAAGCAAAACCTTCACTACCGGACTTTCCCTCCCTCCCTCCCTCCCTTAAAGGAAGCGTGGCTGCCCGGATGCTCTCACTCCCACGTCGCATGGGTGCCCAAAGCAAATGTGCACATCCATTCGCTATTCCTTTTCCTCCCTACCCCAGATATGAGGAAAGGTGCAGGGAGGAAAGGCCAGGGAGAGAGGAAAGATGGTGGTGGCATAAGCAAACGTGTTTTGTTTCCCTCCCTCCCTCCCTTAAAGGGAACACAGTTGCTTGGACGCTCTCACTCCCACATCCCACGGGCGCCCCTTCCTTCCTCCTTTTTGTCCCTCTGAGGGCTCGAGAGTGGGGTGCAATACACACTATAGCCCCTTGACCACACTACACCCGCAAGCCCCTCTTGCTCTCTCCACCTCCAGCTCCACCTCCGGCTCCTACAACGCCTCCCCATCCAGCAGGGAAAGACGGGGAAACGCCCAGCACGTCTCCTCTCCCCTCCTCCCAGCGCGAGGTCTCAGAAACAGTGCTCCCATTGGCTGTGAGGCCGCCTTCTTTCAAAAGGAGGTGAGGCAGGATAGAGGAGCAGCGATCCCTGTGAAATGGTCATTCGACCCCCAAAGGAGTCGCGACCCACAGGTTGAGAACCGCTGGTCTAGATAATACACCTTGTCTAATTCACAAAGAAAATCTTCTCTTTTAATTTAAATAAAATCTCCCAAGGCATCTAAAACTCTTACACAAAGGTCTTTATTCTGCATCTCAGTTATGCTTCTAATCCAAAGATATCTTTTCCTTTCTTTAATATCAAGCAAGGTACAGTAGAGTCCCGGTTATCCGACGCTCGGTTATCCAACCATCCGGATTAACTGACGTCGCGGTGGCCTGGAGGCGTGGCTGTGGGCATTTCGGCACCCCCAGACACCCCCCGACACGCCCCCCGACACGCCCCCAAAATGGCGGCCGCCACGGGCATCCGGGTAATCCAACCTTTCGGTTATCTGACCCTGCGGCCGCCTGTTTGGGTCGGATAACTGAGATTCTACTGTAATTGAATCTTCGTTCTGCTATTGGTCAATTGATAACTTTCCTGTATACATTCCCATTTCCCAATAATCCCACTTTTTTATTCATTTGCTTCAACTCATTGCCAATTTTATCCAAAGAGGTTCTTATATCTTTAAGTTTTGTTTTCAAATCCTGCTTTCATCTAGTTCATATCCATTCTCAGTCTTTAAATTTCATCCATAATAATTTGATTTGACTCTCTCTCTCTTGGCTGTTCAACTGAGATTCTTCTTTGTAGGTTTGCTATCTGAGCCTGTTTTCTAGTCATGGTCATTTTGACAAAATTGTAATGTAGAAGAGTAGGGGACAAAGTTCTTTGTCCTAAATGGCTGCTGAGCTTCCTTAGGTGCCAAACCTTTTTTTCAGGAAGTTAAAAGAGTTGACCAGGCAGCACTGAGTCCATGAAGCAGTGGCTGCAATGCAGCAGGGTGCTATGACAATCCCAGTCCTCTCTGATCCATCACACTTTGGAGTGGGGTCCCCTAGGTACCTTGATCAGGATATTGGACCTCAGGAGCAATCTTCTATGTATCCCATACCTGGGAGGTATTTTCAGCCAGTTTCTCTATCCCAAACTGGCTCCTGCCATGTCCAGGATAATGCTCCTCAGTGGACTTACTAAGGAACACTGCCACATGGTATCATTTCCAACCCAGTTATCCAAGTGAATTCATTCTATGCAGGAATTCTGCATTGCAAGTGACACATTCTGAAAATACACCCCCCTCACCTGAAATTAAAATGTATTACAACTAGCAGAAACTGCAACAGAATGTTGCAGTGTGTTCCTTTCTCATCACCTCAACACAAGTGCTCCTGTTCAGCATCCAGTCAGTATGGAATACAAATCTTCTAAGAATGTTTAGGGCTCACAATGGGGAGAGATGTTTTAGAAGGGAAACAAGAGAGAGAATGCTATAACATTTATTTGTTTATAAAATGTTTTTATTTCATCCTTTTGTCATAAGGTCTCAGGGCAGAAAACAGATAAAACAATTTAAGCAATTCCATATTAAGATCAATGAATAATTTGAACAACATAAAAATGTATTAAACAACTCAACAATTTAAAGTAGCTGTAAAAGGCAAAATAAACTTTAAAAACCATGTACATCAGGGGGAAAGTGCAGCCCACAAGGTCCATGTAGGGCCAGGGTCATTTTGTTACCCTTAGGCTCAGTCAGGGATCAAAAATTGTCTTCAAATACTCTCTGGAGGTGTGTGGGGGGGTCACCACATTTTGCCCCCTGGACCATTTAAGAGCCCTTGTCAAAAACATGAGGGTTGACTAGATTAGTCTCTTCTCAATAATTTTTATAAACAAAAGAAATGAAACAAAGGGCGGGCATTCATCTAGCCATTTCTGACCAAACTAGGCACTGCATTAGATGTAAATACCTTGTCTGCATGTGTAATTCCTCTGTGTTTACATTCCAGTAGTTGCCTGTGTCCTCACAACACACCACCTATATGGCCTTGCTATTGTCTAGGGCAACCAATTGGTAGACAAGGTTCAGTGAAAGGCAGAACAGAATGGTATCCAAAGGACACTGATAAGTTCTACTAAATACCACAGAGGGTCAGACTTTCAGCTGCTTATGGTGGATGAATTAATTTTATTATAGGATCTACTGCAGAACTACACACTGTGTGTGTGGGGGTCATGTTGGCCTTCCATGGAAACTTGAAGAGGTGCACCCCATCATTGCTTCCTTAGGGACCATGGAAGGCAATTTTTAATTCTTTAATACTTCTTAACCTAAAACATCTCCGCTGCCACTTAGGAGCCAAGAATGACAATTGTACCATGTTTTGGGGCCCTCCTAAGCTGTTCTATTGGCTTTTTTTTTTAAAAAAAAAAGGAGAAGAAAACCAGGTGTCAACTTCCATTTTACTTCCTGATTGGAAAAATACCTCTCCTGGGCTTAAAAGTTCCCCCCATAAAGATAGTAAAATTTCGAACACCAGTTTGAGTAGAGGGGAATAAATGCTGGAAGGAGGCTTAAGGGCCTCAAAAATATCATGGGGATTACCCTTTCCCCACTCTTGATGTGATCCTCAACTATAGCCTGTCTTCATGGAGAAAAATCTGGGCATCTTTTTATACTATAATGCTGGGCAGGAAAAGCCTGCTTCCCACATGAGTGCTGAGAAAGTATGAAACAGCTATAAGTCCCTAATGCATCCTTGTGAGGTTGGTTCTTATGCTTCTCCTTCGTTCCATACTTCTTTCTATAATAAGGGAACAATTAAGATTAAATGGATCAACTAACTTGTGCAGAGTCCTGAATGCCTGCAGATAACTAACAGCATTGCTCACAGACCTTAAATGGGATAGTTAAGAGCAGAATAACTCAGTTGGATTGCAACTGATTTTTTTTAAAAAAAATGTAATTAACTTTTGCATCCAAAATAAACTTGATTGTTTTCAGTTCCGAGATACAAACACCATGGGAAGGATGCCCCTAACTCTCTAGTAATAATCAGGTTCCCTTCAGTCTTGCTACCAATTCATGTAGGGATTATGTTAAAAGAGAGAGAGAGAGAGAAACCCTCTTGAAGCAGCAGTAAGTCTGAGTAGCAACATTTACAATGATCTATGGACTTCAAGACAGATGCTAGCTAAATCGTTTTTAGAAGATGCTACATGGGAGGTGAGGAGCAACAGTTTGAAAGCATCATCTGAAGAGACTCCACAGCCTGTTATAAAATAGCTGCTTTTATAATATGCTCAAGTGATCTGCCCTCATTCTATCATCTGTTTTCCTTCATACAAGAGGTGCCAAGTACAAAATACAACCAAGGGGAAAAAAGTACAGTCCGATTTGTCTTCCTTTCTCCCTTTTTCTTCTCCATGCCTTCTGCTCAGGAAGACCTCTAAGGCCCAGGCAGGCCGTCTCAAAGAGAAATGACAGGACGGAAGGAAGCACAAAACAGATGAAATATCCTCCTTGTGCTCAAAGTGAGAGTGGGAATCACCCCTCTCTGCCTGTTTGTAACACCTGAAGAAGGTGCACAAGATGGGGATATACAGTTGAACTCCTCACCAGTCTCCATAGTTAACTACCTGTTCTTAGTCTCTAGGCTAAGCAATTGATGAATCAAGCATCATCAGACACCTGAAACACTCACATAACAGGGAGATATCTTTCTCTTCACTATCTCAGATAAGGGTTGAAATTCCTGAAAAGACCATATTGATCATAGAACCATGTTCTAGGGTGCACATAGATTCTACTGGCAGTGCTCCCAACTAAGGTAGCTGTGGACAGTTGAAATCTATGGTGTGCATAATGGAGTAACCATCACCTTCTCTTTTAGCAATAGCAATAACATGTGTATTTCTATACTGCTTATCAGTTAAGTGCTCTCTAAGCAGTTTACACTGTATAAGCTAATTGCCCCCAACAAGCTGGGTACTCATTTTACCGACCTGCAGAAGGATGGAAGGTTGAATCAACCTGGAGCCCGGCAGGATTGAATTCACAACCTTGTGGCTGCAGAACCGGCATTTAACCACTGCACCGCCAGGGCTCAGTCAATACATCCTCAGAGTTGCCTGCTCTTCCTTTCCTTTCCACAAAGACTTGGAGGATATATTTAAGCCCAAATATGTTTGTGTTCTACCGTTCCTTCTGGTCGTGTCATATTTTTCTAGTAGCCAGGGTGCCAGGAGTACCTTTGTGAATGATACTAGTTGTTTCAATGTTTCATAACACTCTGCTACAAACAAAATAAATCTAGCTGTATTGGTGTTTCACAATATCCTAGCTGTTTCTGCTGCCTCCCAGTAAGCTTTTGGAAGCAGAATTATATTTTTGCAGTTTCAAGCAGCAGTGGGATTTGAGAGGGTGAAGCACACTGCCTCCAGTGGGATCCCTTGGGAACAACAAAAATGAGTAGAACTGAGCAGGAGCAGGACATACATACCCATGGGCACAGTCAACATCTATTGTTTTTGTTTAGATCAGGATTGTGGGAGAAGTGGGGCTTCCATCCCACCTCTGCAATGTTGGGACAGAGAAAATGCTTGTTACTTGACTTCTAAGTCAAGATTGCTCCCTCTCGTGTCCCTTTAATCCTGATGAAGATTTCTATCCCTCATCATGTTAATAGTGGGGAATTGCAGTCTGTTTCCTGCAACCCAGTTCAGCTGCTCAGAATAGTGGGGAAGGGTAGTGTTCTAGAGACTCTGTTGTCTGTGTGATTTAAAAGCATGGTTAATAGGAGACTTTATCCAGCCTGTGGCATCCCATCAGGCCTCATATAAATCGCTGAACTATCTTTTGGACTAGAAACCTGATACTGTTTAAGCATGAAGCATTAAGAGGTTTATTCACTCATGGCTGTTATAGATGCCATGGCACTGGCATGTTACTGATGTATGCATAATATTTTTGCTACACTCAGGCTATAGAAGTTTAAAATCAGCCAACATACTAAAACTGCACCCGCTAGCTCTAACACGCCCAGTTACAGCTCCTCCCTAGGGAGAATTTATACCTCTGGTATAAATTCATGTGGAATTCATAGGAGGGAGGGAGGTGCTGATATCCACTTGGTTTGGCTTTCTAGACAAACATGTGAATTTGAAATCCCTAACTTAAATTGTAAATCATTATGGAAATACAATATATGCTTCTAGGCAGGGGGCCCATCCAGATTGCCAATGGCAGTGTGTAACAGAATTCTAGCTCAAGACATTTGGAAGGCCAGGGGTTTCCCACCTCTACTTTAAAAAAAGACTAGCTGAGGGGATTTACACTGCTATTATATCTGACTATTATACCAGCTTAATTTTTTATGGCTTCCTTCAAAGGATCCTTGCAGAGGAGTGCACTAAGATCTTTCTATGAGAGGCTTTTAAACCTCCCTGTTTTCTTTCCCAGAGCAGCAGAATTGCCTATTGCAGGCTGTTGTGTCTACGCAGAGACTGGGCTACTTTGGACTATAACTCTCAGAACTTTTTGCACAGCATGGCTAATGGCATTTCTGGCTGGAGGATTCTAGGGGCTATAATCCAAAAAAGTAACTTTTCCAAGTCCTATTTGCAGTGCATGTTCTCTGCTGCCAGAAGCTTGTTGCTCTTCTTGCCAAACCTCTAGCAGAAGAACAGGATGCTTGCTTACTTGAGATCAAGCTATTGTATGTGATATATATATAGTCTGGGATGGCTTTCTCCCCCGCCTTTAACAAGATTTGACAGCTTCAGGAGCAAGAGCATCAAAGCAATTTACCACAGATATTTTTTGGGGGAACAGCAATACCGAGATTCAGTTCACCCTATACATGCCATCTTCTTTCTTCCGGATAATGGGGACTTCAAAGACAAATGAGGTAAAAGCAGTTGAACTCATTGATTGATCTTTGTCTGGAACATTTAAAAGAGAAACCATGCCTCCCAGATATTGACTTGAAAAATAGTGTTCTGCTTATGTAAGCAGTAGTATGCAGACAAGAGTGATATTTCTCTAGCTGTGTCAAATGCTTTGGAACAGTTCATGCAACTTTTAAATAGACTTCAGTAGACAATCACTTGATCCTATTACCAAGTGTCAGGAGAAAATCTGACCCCATTATATTTTTAAGGAAGAGAGAGAACTTAAAGGAAGCACTAGGTAATTTTAGGAACTAACATACTTTCTTACTGCTTTGCGTTACAATATGGGCATGCAAAACTAAGGGTAGAGCTGTAATACACATGTTACCAATTGTTACAATTTTTTTCCCCTTCCCACATGCTGTTTCCTTGACAGCTGAGAATTTGCCATCAAAGAGATAATGGCTATTTCCGCACTACACTCTTATAGGGCGATTATTCCACTTTCAACATCCTATGGAATCCTGGGGTTTGTAGTTTAGGGAAGGGCCACCTGGCCACTCTCTAAACTGCACGCCCCAGGACTCCATAGGATGTTGAAAGTGGAATAATCGCTCTATAAGAGTTTAGTGTGGAAATTGCCAATGTTATTAAAGAACTAAGAGAGCTTCATCTTTCAACGTTCTTTTGAAAAGTACCTGACTTATAGCAAGAAATGCAGTATGGTGCAGTGGATAGGGTAAATCTGAATGTCACTGTTAGGAAACCACTATTTTCTAACCAGCCTATCAGGGCAAAGCTAAAGCAGAGGGAAGTAACACACCAATTTATACCTGGCATGTTATCTCAGGGACCTACAGGTCAGTTGCTTAAACCAGAAGCTGGATCCGAAAGAAAATACTACCTCCTTGGTGACAAACATGACAATAAAGGCATTCAAGAATGTGGTTTGAAAATAAATGATTCTCCAACCTACTAGATTAAAGCAAGTCTAAACCTGGTCATTGCTTATATGGGAGTCTATTCCCTTTGTTGTTTGGTGTGTGCCTTCAAGTCATTTCAGACTTATGGTGACCCTAAAGCAAACTGTCATGTGTTTTTTTGTGGCAAGATTTGTTCAGAAGGGGTTTGCCACCATTGCCATCCTCTAAGGCTGAGAGAGTGTGCCCAAGGCCACTCGGTAGGTTTCCATGGCCAAGCAAGGATTGAACCATGGTCTGCAGAGTTGTAATCAAACACTCAAACCACTATGCTATGCTGCCTCTCAGTCTACCCCATAACTTAGGTATATAGTGCCTAAAGTTCCATGGACATGAATATGGATTAGGATATGAGTATATAAATAGAAGAATAATACTAATAAGGTTTCTACAGAGAGAAGCAGGGAGAGTGAGAAGAAAAGAAAATGAAATATCAGAATGTTGATACACTCTGAATCTAAAGGATAAAGCAATATGTTGGCAAATTAATGCTGCATTTATGGTGTAAACATGTTTATAGCCCCCAATCGCAATTAGCTGCCTCAGATGGAGAGCCATATTTTCCTCAAAAGATGTGTGACATGTGCAAGAAGGCTTGGCTTCAAATAGACATCAGCTGTGTGCAGGGAAAGTTTCTTCTAGGGGCAGATCTCCCTTGTCAGGTAAAGGGGCAAGCCTCTTGAAAATTCATGCATACCAGGCCAATTTTTAATCAAGATCATTCAACACCATTAAACTTAGTATATAACCATGTTATTATATGTTTTAACAATGATCTCTGAATACTGCTTTTTCTCTAAGGAACTCCCAGAGCCATGTCTTTAAAACCTCAAAAACAATCCTCAAATAGGTTGAGCTGTGCTTCCAGACTTGAAATAGAAACATCACAGTTTCAGAGCAAGCCTCGTTTCAAAAATCTGAGTCTATTAGGTGGAAGAGAGGGTGAGCTTGTGTTCTGCTGCTCCCAAGGGTAGGACTTGAATCAATGGATTCAAATTACAAGAAGAAAGGTTTTAGGTAAGGATGGCCTTTGCAGTCTCTTGTAATTCTCTAATTCTATGATCCTTGAACTTCTATATGCTGTGTTTATTTGCAGATCATAGCCTTCTCCAGGAACAGAGCAGGGAAACTGATGCAAGACAGAGCTTACTGCAAGTGACAAGTAGTGTGAAGTTCTCTAGTTTGGCTGTCTGGAGACACACACCAGAAGCCTCCTGACCTTACCAGAACATAGGATCAGTAGTTTTTGGCTCTGCACTTCATACTCAACATACTGACCTCAGGGAGAAGCTTGAACTGATAAAGATGCTTTCTAAATATATATATTGGCCCTGTCATTCCCAGAATGACTAAACTGAAGCTGTCACACTTTGGACACATCATGAGATGAAATTAATCACTGGAAAAGGTGCTAACATAAAGTGAAAGGTAGTAGAAAAGTGGGAGACCACATCACAGATAAATTGATTCAAACATGGAATACAGAGCCCTGAGTTTGCAAGACTTGAGCCAGGTTGTTGATGACCAAGCTCTTGGAGATCTCTCATTATATTGGGTTGCCATAAGTCAAAGCTGCCTAGATAGTAAATAACAACTGCCAACATTAACTTCAATACTGAGGCCATTTCAACATCCTATGGAACCTGGGGTTTGCAGTTTAGGGAGGGGCCTTTGAGGCTCCTCCCTAAACTGCAAACCCCAGGATTCCATACGATGTTGAAAGTGGAATAATAGCGCTATAATAGTCTAGTGCAGAAATGGCCTGAGTCTTCAAGAAGCTGTGAAATATTGATGACCTCACCTGCATGACAGTCCATGGGTTTCATAAAACAAAACCTATCCTTTTGTACAAGGCCTACATGCCAGCCATGGACTGAGCTGCACTGGCTGTCTTGCTGGATGCCACACAACTCTAAAATAATTGTCACTGCTGAGGCTAACACAGATGTATATTGAAGGTATGAGTGGTACAAAACAGAACAGAAGAGATTCCTAGATAAATACAGAAAAGAAAATTGCAAAGGCCACAGTGACACATGAATGGATAAACTGAGAAAATCTGCAATGTTCTGAGCACCTTTTAAGCACTACACAAGCATGAGATGGAATGAAAGATCCTTTATGCTAAGAACTAAATATTGTTCAGTGATAAAAATAGCTCTCTTTTCCTATTAATAGATAATAAACAGAAGAGACATACCCTGTGGGTGGATGGCCTTATCAGCAGGGAACAAGGAGAGGAAATAATGGAAAGGAAATAATACTGATCGACTCAGAGGGATGACTGGAGTTCTTGCATTATACTCAGCAACCATGATATATTTGCAAACAACTATCTCCCAGGTCTGTTAAGAACAGGACACTTTAAGGAGAGCCTTTCCTAATCAGAACATCAAGACCAGCCAACCAAAAATCTCTCTTATGGGAAGGCAATATTCTTCCCCCATTGTCCTCCAGTGCTGATAATCAAGACACCTATGACTTTGAGGTGGCATATCTCAATAGTTAGTAGCCCTTGATAGATCTCTCCTCTTTGAATTTCTCTTCTTCCTTTAAAACCATCTGCATTAGTGGTCAGCATCACATCTTTTGGCATGGATGTCAATTAAGAGATACGGACCAATTCACTTTTGGGGAACCAAACAGGAAGATACAAATGCCTCAGGAGAATCTATCAAATTCAGATCTGACCAAGGGAGGTCTATAACTGAAAGAACAGAGGCTGAGGAAGTTCAAGCTCAATATAGTGGGAAAGGTTTGGGGTGACTGTAATAACCAGTAGTACTGAGTGCCACTACAACCACCTTGAGAAAGTTCCCTAACTAAACACACTGGCTTGTGCATTCATCCTCCTGATACGAAATTTTAGCATCTCCTTGGATGTGGAACAGTTCATATATGCATATTCATTAGCTGATGTCTGCAGCTAGAAGCAGTGACTTCCATATGTGAATGACCCCTTTCAATCAATACAATAAGCTGAATTTCCTATTTTTTCCTGTGACCTCAAACACAATGTTTCTTGCTGGAGTTGCTGCACACAATCAGTTGCAAGTTACTTAAAGCTGAGCAATCAAGTGATCCATAGGCCTATGCACAGCAGCCTGACATAGATTATTTCAAAAGGTCAGAAGTGGTGCCAAAAATAACATCAAGAGGAACGAAGGTAGAATTGACTGCATCCTAGCCTCCACAGCAGCAGATAATTCTCAATTTCTGGGCTTTAGTTTGAAACTTTAAAGGGACTATCCAAGATACTGAACCTACTCAGTCAGGGGTGGGGGCTAGGACTCAGCACTGTGGATAGCTCCTTTATAGCTCAGGCTAAACCCTGGAATGGATTCACCACAAGTGGGATTCCACTCTGTTCTTCAACATGCATGAACCCTATTGAGACATTTGGTACCTGTAGGCACTGAATGTGTGAAGAAGCTACTGGGAAAATACAAGGCTAGCTCTATCCTTCTGACACTATGCCATGTGCCAACCATGCTCCCCAGCTAACACATTTTCAGTGTCTGTCTGAAGTGATCACTTCTGTACATGTAGAGCTTCCTTCACAGACGTGGAAATCCTGGTCAACCAGGATTCCCATTCCTATTGAAGAGGCCTTATTGGATGTACAAGTGATCTGCTTCAAATTGACTCCAACATGCACATTGATTCAAGCATTACCATGCAATGAACTCTGTGGTTGTACTCATATTTGAATGAAGATCACAATGATACAAAGCAGCTATTCTAAGGTAATGTACCACATTAGACCTCATGGTTATGATAGAAATCTATGTAAGTTCTGGACACAGGCACACACTTATACTGAAGATAGGGATAGTATTCAAATTCTGTACAAGACAAGGGAACATTTCAGATGGGAGAAGAAAAAACAGGCAATAAAAGGGCAGTAAAAGACACACTTTTTGAGGTCTCTACCTCCAACAAAGGTAAGACTATATTGGGACTACAATTGACAATTTTTACCTATACAGCACCTAAAAGTTTTTCACGATGTAACGGTACAGAGAGTTCTTGAGACAGCCAATGTTTTCTCCCTAAGAAAGAGGCAGTTAGTTTTGCACAGCACAGGTGTGCAGCCTGGATTTCAAGAGAACCCACTTTGCTGCTGCTAATCAATTGAAAATTTATTGCCTATTGTTTACTGCCCTTTGCCCCTGGTCCTCACATGGCCAAGAAGGGGAATGACCCTGCCTGCATTGAGATCCCTCAATACCATCCTAACTATTAACAGGAGTAATATCTGAGGCAGAATATTGGCATGTAACTCTAACATTGTTATTCTTCTTCTCCTGTATAATTTTTAACATCTTTGCCTGATGAAGAAGCCAATGAAGCTTAAAAGCTTGCATAATGTATTTTGTGCTTTTTAGTTAGCTCAATAAAAGTATCACTGTTTTGTGGATTTTGAATTTGGTTGTATTTTGTTGCATGAGCAACACAGCTACCCTTGAATATGTTTCAGATGTGAGTGGTCTGCTATTCTGAATTTGCTTTTAATGTGGATCACTTAATGGTGCCAAATAATTTGTCCGCAAAACCCATACTCCATGAATGGTTCTGATGCTCTTCAATCCTTTTTGTTCCCTGCTTGCTCCTGCTTCTCAGTGAGATTTAGGTTCTTAACCTTCTCTCTTTGCCCTCCACGCTTCCATTTAATCCTAGTAAACCATGTGATCTCATTTAGGAACATCTGTGTTGTTATTTGGTTGGATATTCCATTCTGATGCCATTGGCAAAATCACATAGGGTATCACAGCAATAGTTTTAAGCAACAGTATAGACAAATAAGAAGAGGAAAAATGCAACCAAGAGCTGTAACACTAAAACAATTAAAAATGTATAGATGTCCCTCACTTTTGGATGGTCTGCTTTTTAACATCAGCTCTTTCAACAGTAACCAGAACTGCTTTTCTCCTCCACTCTGTTCATCCTGCCCTTCTCAAAACCTCACCCAGTCAGAAATGTCCTCATGGAAAAGGGTATGGATCATTGCGAGGTCTGTGGAAGCCTACTTCATTCAAAAACTCCCCCCTTATTCTGCCCCCTCCCATCGATCCCTCAGTCTTCCATTTCTCCCATCCCATGAGCACTAGTTTCTCCCATTTATAGCAGCTTTGCCACTTCCCCAGCCATCTTAAAGACTGCGTTCTGCATTTCAATGATTTTCAGGTTTCAACAGTGCTCTTGTCCCTAAACTGTCAAATAAGCAGGAGACACCTGTGCTCAGAAAGATCACTGAAAAATGTAGATGATTTTCAATATTCTCAAAAGGAACCAATAAAAAGCTAAGTGGTATTCTTCACCAGTAGTTTGCCATATGAAACAACTGCATGTTGTTTCACTGAGGAATATACAAAAATCTACAAACATTTGCTAGTGTACAATCCAAATAAATGGCATGTTTTATGGTACAATATGAAATTTATAATATAGAAACCTAGCTTTCCACTACAGCATAAAATCTGTGTGAGCTCTGCTTTCCCTTTTTAAGTTAGGGTGAACATTCTACACCATTAACATCATTAACTTCTTTCTCGCAACTGCTCCACTACCTATTACACTAAAATAGAAAAACACAGCAAGCTTCTAATGCTGCTGAACAGCAAGAATTCCTTATAGCAACTCTGGATAGAGAGAACCAAAAAGAAAAAAAAAGACTCCAGTGAAAATTATTCCAATAAGTATAAAATTATTATAAAACTGTCACATTTCTAATATTTCATATCGCTCCTGACCATAAGCTCTGCAGCTATAAAAGCAATATCTCTGTCTCTTCAATGTACGGAAATGATGGTTTGCATTCTGCTGGGCTTATGATGGTAAAATGCCTTTAATTATGTTCCAGACGGCTGTTGGTAAGGAATTCTTAAACTCCCGTCAAGGTCAAAGCTTTACTTTCTTGCCGATCCTGAGATCATCAATCTGTGATTTCTATTTCGCTGACATAATATCTGTATTATTCTTGAGAAACACTATATAACTGTGTAGCCCTCAGAGGTATTGGATAGCATCTACTGTCCCTAAAAATTTAGATGCAACATGCTGATGTCTCTTTCTCCTTTACTAGTTTTTAAAGGTCAGCTAGACTGAAATCTAATATATCTGCTTTTTTCATAGGTGAAGAGAGAGTAACATTATATTTTGGGTCTGGGGGGTGTTCAGTTGGGGTCATGAATCTCAAGCATATGATAAGCAACAGCAACATTCTAAAATGTTTCCAATGACTCATTTTAACAAAAATGAGAGGGTGGAATGATTGGTTGCCAATCACAGCTGTAACTGGGCACCTTGAGAGGCCCAGCCTCTCAGTGTAGTTTTCGTTGAATTTAAACGATTGCTAGCTATTCAGCACACAGTAATACACTCTTACTCCCAAACCATTAATTTAAAGTCTGAGACACCAAAACTGAAAGAAGAATCATCTTCATGGATCACTGACCTTGTTAACAAGTATAAAACAGAATAAATTGTCTTAAAGTGATGCCTACTAGCTTTGCTGGTTGGAAGGGTCTATTAATATATTTTTGGTATGGTAAAAGATTATAGTTACGGGATGACATAACCTTGTCTTTTTACTGGATATCAGTATCATTATTTTCAATATATTCTTTTTTGTTTTCAGTGCGCTCTTACACATGTATCAATAGTCTGGTGTTCTCAGCATTCCTCACCATTGGCTATTGCTGACTAGGGTTGCTAGGACTTGCAGTCCAGCAATATCTGGAGAGCTGCAGAACTTCCACTGCTGTTTAGAAAGGTTAATATGTTCAAACATCTTAACTATCCCTGGAAAAAAAAATCTGGTTAAATGCTACTGAGATAGAAGTGAAAGAGAATTAGAAAAACTACATACCGTAATTAAGGTTCTCTTAAAATTCTGTCTAGCGCCACATCAGGACAGTTTTCCTGAGTTATCTGCATGGATGAGACTCACTGCACAGCGCTTCCTTATCTACTCATTGCCTGCCTTCCAATGGGCTGATGATCAGGTGGAAAGTATCAGATTGTAGAAAAGTTACTATAGCTCTGAAAATCTACAACCAGCTAGCTGGGAATTCTAGGAGCTGTGGCCTGAAAAAGTAACTTTTCCAAGCTCTGAGTTCCCTACTGCTCCTTTCCTTTACAAATTAATTGCCATTATCTAATTTTCAGTACAACTAAACATAAGATGGCAAAGTACAGCCTTGAAATCCCAACAACCCTGGTCAGCAATAGCCAATGGGGAGGAACACTGGAAGTTTCAGCCCATTTTTCAACTGCATTCCCCCACAGCCAACAGGGCCAATAATGAGGAATGCTAGGAGTTGTGACTCAGCAACATCTGGAGAGCTGAACTTCCTCTAGCTCCGTATTACATCCCTAAATCCCTAAAAATCTTTTGCTCTTCCAAAAATTCACTTTACTCCTCTGATTTTTGTAACACCAACAAACAAATCCCTCTTTATTTTTCATGCATGCTTTTCAACCTGGCCAGCTGTTTCTCTTCAGTATTAAACCCTAGAGACCAGCCCTGTGCATTAACACATCTGTTCTCCAATATTCATGTCTAATTTAAAAAGGTAAAATACTAAAGGCACTGAATAGTGAAAAATGGAAACTGGCCAATTATCAATCACCCTCCAGTACTACAATAAATTCGTCTCTTATACAATCTGCAGTAGGGAACCATACTTTGTACAAGTTTCATCTGTAAAATTGGGCAGGAAGATAACTGGACAGTAACTGTGGAATGTTTTCACTACAGCATCCTTTCTCACCCTAGTGCCTGTTCGATATGATTGACTGCAACTTAGGCCATTTCTGCACGCGGTGAGGGAATCGCTCCCTGCTGCTACTCACCGGATCTTCTTTGGGTCCGGTCCAGTATGGGGCGAGGAGGAGCAGTGTGTGATCACAGATCACTGTGATCCAGCGTCCAAAATGGCATGGGTCATGACCAACCGCTGAAGCTCGCCAGCCTAAAGCCCACCCTCCGCAGATCGCAGGCTCGCATTGGAGAGCAGGCACGTAACGGCGTGTGCCGGCATTTTGAAAAACCTGAAAAATCAGGTTTTTCAAAAACACGCTGGAGGACCACTTGGGGTTGCTCCCAAGCGGACTGAGGTGCGGATCTACACTAAGTAGTCCGGACCCAGTCTGCTCCAAGGTGCAGACATCCTCCGTGGAGGATGCACTGCACCATTTTGTTTAACCTGTGCGGAAATGACCTTAGACCATTCAGTACAGATTATAGGAGCTGTAGTCCAACGCATTTAAAGGGCACCAGGTTTGGAAAGACTGGTTTAATATCTGAGTAGAGCCAGGAAGACACAGGTCTACATCTCACTCTGCCATGGGGTAGACTAGCTGAGCTTGGTTCAGTTACTTTCTCCTAGGCTAGCCAACACTACAGGATTGATGTGAAAGGATCAGACACTCTTAAGAACCACACAAGCTTACCAGAAAGTGAGGCAAGAAAGGTTGGATAGAGCGAGGTTGGGTGGAAAGGACACAGTCCTGAAGAAGTAGTCACAGCAGAGTGGCTCAGACATCATCTGACGGTAGCACAGAGGAACGGCAGTCTGGCATACCATGTACAATGTACTACATCCAATGTGCTACAAGGGGTTAAAGCGACGGTCTGTGTTTCATACCCTGAAGGGGGTGCATAGACAAAGTTGTAATGGCTTTCCCACAGAAATAACAAAGGAGTCTGGAATGGGTTGATTGTGTCCAGAGTAACAAAATATTGGTGGGAGTCATGACAATTTCTTAATGTTTGGTCAGGTATAGGGAAGATCTCCACAGGGCAGGGTCAAAGGATGATCTTTGATTCCTCATTGATCTGGGCAATTTGTCTCTCATTGTATTTGGAAACACAAAGACCCTGCAGTGTTGAAAGGACTGGCATAAACCCGTTAGTGTCAGGTTTTCCTGACCAATCCTCTCTGAACTTATGACCTGAACATGTCTTAGTTCAGCTTGATCTCACAACATGCTTTCCAGTCAGTGTGACTTTGATCATGTTTTTCAGCCATCAATATACCAGTTATGAAAATAGCACATCCCACAAGATGGGGGCTGTAGGGTATGGTAACAGGTAATACTAATATCACCCATTGCTGGGTAGATGAGGGCTGCTACCATTTTAAATAGCAGATATTATATATGGATTCCTTCCTATAACTAAAATATCTAGAATTCACAAATGTAACATGAATTTTCTTACTAGTAATTAATATTAATTAAACCTGAGGATTTTAAGGTGTGAAACTCTAAAAGAACCGGCAGGATTCAAACTCCTGTTTGTCAATTTTTATTTGAAAACAGCAGGAGAAGTTTTGATCTGAACAATATTTTGCCTGAAACCATCCTGCAGATTGTTTTGTGTGGCTGTAATTGCAAAAAGACAGCTTTGGTCGAAGCTCCTGAACACTTTTTATTGCTAATTTTGGCTGTAAACCTGTGAATTAGTTACTAGTAAAACATTAGTGAATGGAGCAAAAAGGACCCATCTGTTTAACATTACAAAGATGTCTTCTGGGCATAACATTTTAAAACAATGGCGCTAATTACTGTATCACCTATTTATTGAAGAAAAACCACACAAACACCCTTTCCTTTTCATACTGCTACCACCTATGCTTCAAAAAGCCTATGTTTCTTTGATACCTCTTTTGCTTTAAAAACATAAGGCAGTTTAAGGCAACATATATGAATAACACTTGATGGAATAAGTGCAGGATTGCTGGAAAAAAAACTTACCTATCACCAATATAAGATTTTTGATTAGGGCCCTTCCTGCTAGGATCACAGGAAACCAGGCACCCATTAGCCATTCTATGGCACACCTACAATGAGTTTGTGTTCACCATTATCCACAGTTATGCAGACCATACCAAAACAAAACAGTCAGGCTTCATGTCTTAAAACAGTGGTTCTCAACCTGTGGGTCCCCAGATGTTCATGGACTTCAGCTCCCAGAAGCCCTGAGCATTGACCATAGTGGCTGGGGCTTCTGGGAGCTGAAGTCCACAAACATCTGGGGACCCACAGGTTGAGAACCACTGTCTTAAAAGGTGCACGAGCTTCACAGTGCTGGGAATAGTTGAACATACTGGATTTGTTTCATTAAGTTCTTTCTTTGTTTGAAAGAACTGTCCAAAATTTGCAAATTTCATCATAAATTCAGATGAAGGAACACGAGACTAAAAATATTTGGAATGTTGCAGAAAGTTAAACAGTTCTTTTTCCACATTCCATACCCTTGATATTTTCCAGCCTTGCCTAGTATTTGGGCCCTCCTCTGTATTTGTCCAACTGGACTGTCCTGGTGGGAGTCACTTACCTCATTGCATGTGACTGTGGTGGCCATCAGCCCAATATTGGTTCCCCTAGCTTGCAAAACTCACCCACCTCATTCGACACTGAATCTCACTATTTGAATCTGAAAAACTTACCTTTCATTTTGACTGTCTCAGAAAATTAATTTGTTCTGTGCTTCAGTTGCTGTCTCATCTATACAGGTGCAACTTAATACAATACTGTTTATGGTATTATTCATGAACAAACTAGCTTCAGATTGACAAGCAGGTTCCCTTTTTGATTATTTTTTTTATCAGTAAAAATGGTTAGTCAGTCAAGACATTGACATAAACCATATTTCAATTGCCAGAATTGGAAATGATAAAACATAAAGAAAAGCCATCAACAATAACATCCTGTGAGGAATGTTTTAAAAATCCTTGAGTATATTTTTGTAAAAGCCAAACAAACCAAAGCAAACAATCAAACCAAAACAAAGTGCACACTAATGTCACTAAAATTACTGGAACTAAAAGAAACAGTCCTCCAAAATTATTCTTTAAAAGTAGAATGGTTGCAGATGGCACAGTGAACTGCTGGTTGTCACTGCTGGGTCAGTGACAGTCAAGAGCAGTGGTTCTCAACCTGTGGGTCCCCAGATGTTTTTGGACTTCAGCTCCCAGAAGCCCTGAGCATTGACCATAGTGGCTGGGCCTTCTGGGAACTGAAGTCCACAAACATCTGGGGACCCACAGGCTGAGAACCACTGGTCAAGAGGCAAGTATCCGTAAGTAATTTAAGGACTGGGATCAGTGTAACAACAAAAATCAAGAAACTCCACAGACCTATTTGGCCATTCCCCGTGGCTGAAACCAAGGCGTCAGGGCATCTGCTATTTATCTTTCTGCCCTCTTCACATATGAAAGGGGAGAAGGGACAATTAAGATGGATTCCCTTGTGAGGATCCCAGCACTCTCCACTTTCCCTCCCTGAAGTTATTCACTCTTTGTACTTTTCTTTCTATTGTCCCTACTGTTGGAAATTTCCAGCATTCTCTCTCTCCCCCATCCTTGTTTTAGAGCAAGTGGGGCTTAGGTAGCATAGAGTTTCTTTTTCCTTTGCATGCCAAAACCTTTCTGCTTTCTCATCTAAACTCTTACCATTTGCTCTTATGTAACTTAAAGGCATGGTTATAAATACCTTTGGTATCCAAGTGACCAGACCATGTAACCCAGGACAGTTTCTAGGGTCATTGGTCTTACAAAAAGACCCCACTTCTTAGACCTCTTCCTCTTCTCCATTTTTACTTCTTCTTCATTCTCTCCAACCATGCTTTGCATCTCCATCAAGAAGGTGGTGAGTTAAGAATGAAGCTACTATCTTACCGAATCTATTCATTAGCTAGTTAGTGTGTAGGCTCCCCAATACGTATGTAAATGTAAAAGCCATTAGTAAATTTTCTGAAGTTGCAACCTGAAACTGCCTGCTTTGTACTGTTTTCTTGGTTTCAGTTCAGGGAAGCAACGTGGAGATTGGGGCATGCTTTTTCTACTACTCTGCTAAAATAAGGCTGACTCCTAACTGTTTTAGCTTTCATAGAATTTCCTGAAAAGGGTTAACACCCTGGGAAACTCTAATTCCCAACATCCACTTCCAGTTCTGAAGCAGTCTGGCAGGAGTGACCATTTTGGTGACAGATGAGAGGAAGGTACGTTGAGGAAAAGAAGAACTGAGAGCAGGTCTAAAGGCACTCTAAGCAACAAGCTCTTTCCTTTGCATCCAACCACTGTCATTCTGGTGGAGTTCCCCAAAGTGAACTTCCCATGGGACAGAGGAATGAGTGGTAGTGAGGACAGGCTGCAGCACTGATGTTCCAATCAAGGTCAAACAAAATAATTATAAATGTAAAATAAGAATATTTGGGCTGTAGGGGCTTCATAAGGCAGGGTATGAGAACGAGAGTAGATTGCTAAACTTTAGGGCTAAAATATAATCCAGAACTGCCCCTGATTCCTAAGATCCTTATAATTGGGTAGAATCTCAATCTCTTTCTCTCTGTATCAAAGATAAGAAAGAATAGAATACTATTTTTAAAAATGGGGAAACAGTGATTCTTTCGTTATTTATTAATTTGATTAAAAACTTGTACAGGCTACTGGGCGGATGGGCAATAAACACAGTATTTCATGAAGAAAGGCCCTCCCCCACTCAGGTCCTCAGATGGCTTTCTCTCCAGTGGAAATACATGAGAAATATCAGCGTATATCCAGACACACAGTTACAGTAGTATGATTCAACTTTAACTGTCTTTTA
Organism: Iguana delicatissima; assembly: GCA_948472985.1. Taxonomy (NCBI): domain Eukaryota; kingdom Metazoa; phylum Chordata; class Lepidosauria; order Squamata; family Iguanidae; genus Iguana; species Iguana delicatissima. The sequence continues at coordinate 889,580 of CAOKZL010001002.1, read as the reverse complement.
GCGTAATCCTATGGAGCTCTGGGATTTGTAGTTCACCAATCTACATAGCATTCTCTGCTAGAGAGCTCTAGTTCACTCCCATGAACTATATCACAGAAGCTCATTAACAGAGAATACTAAGTGTGCCACCAAATACAAGTCACAGGGTTCTGTACAATGGAGCTGTGACATTTAAAATGGTTCACACTTCTATAACAGTGTAGCATAGATGCACTCTATGTTTCCCACTGGAGTCTTAGCTTTTGTCCTACGCTAAGTGCCTATTTCTAGGCAGTAATATAGTAGGGGGCTATTACCTTCATATCTTATTAGTAGGCTTCCTGCATGCATCTGGATGGTCACTATAGCAAGTAGGATTGACTTTTGACCACACCCAGTAGAGCTTTTATCATTATCATATTACAAGGCATATGTGCACTTTTGAGAACAGCATAGTGTAATTGTACGAGCACTGGGCTACAACTCTGGAGACCAGTTTTCAATTCCTCACTCAGCCATGGAAACCCACTGTGTGACCTTGGGTGTGTCACATACTCTCAGCCCCAGAAAACCCCATGATAAGTTTGCTTTAGGGTAGCCATAAGAAATGACTTGAAGGCACACAACAACAGCATCTGCATCTGGGCTAAAAGATAGATGTGTGTTTAATACATGGATAAGAAATGTGTGGCCCTTAAATCTTATTGGACTGCATCTCACATCATTCATCATCATTGCATCTGAGGTCGATGGGAGTTGCAATCTAACAGTATTTTGAAAGCCATACCTATGTGGTTGAAGGATTTAGCTCAGTGGTTCTCAACCTGTGGGTCCCCAGATGTTCATGGACTTCAGCTCCCAGAAGCCCCAGCCACTATGGTCAATGCTCAGGGCTTCTGGGAGCTGAAGTCCATGAATATCTGGGGACCCACAGGTTGAGAACCACTGATTTAGCTAGATTTGAGGCTGGTTTCCATAAGCAGGTGATCATTTTATTCCTTGGGTTCTACCACTTTAGACAGTGTGTACGTATGCTCACTTAGTAGAATGGCTAAAAAAAACTTTCTGCCTATAAAAGTACCAGAGATTAAGCCACACTTTCTCTGAAATCACTGCTTTTCCATGTACAGGGAAGGTTACAAAAAGAAAAAAGAAATGTTTAATCCTATGTATGACCCATTGGCAATCAAGAGTGGTACAGTCCTGCAGCAAAGTTGCTAGCTGGCATACTGTCTCTGTTGAGAGGACCCAAAAATCCAAGCCATCATTTATTTTCCTTGTTGCACTGGTCTGGGAAATACTTTACCATTATCTCTGTCAAAATTCCCACCAAGGCCCTGTCACCTCAAATTCACTTTGTATAGGAAGGGGTAAATTTCACTCTCTGTGCATATCACATAACCCTAATTATCCATCTCTTTATATTAATGATAAAATAATACAATCTCCTATTTTCTCTAATTAACTTTATTAGGAAGGCATTTTATGTGCCTATTTTTAAAAAATGAAATTCCATTAAAAGTCAGCATATCAGATCTTATTAATTCTATTACATTACAACATGAAACATTTCATCACAGAAAGGGTAGAAAAAAGAACTGAATCAAACCGTAACACTAAGCTTTGATAATATTGATTTTTTAAAAAATAACCAGTGCATCTGCTTTCCTCTTTCTTACATTTTTTAAAATAGTCTGTGAAAACTTTCCTGCTATGAAGGGGGAGCATGCTTTACTCATCAACAGAAATCAGTTTATCATATTCCACTTCAGAAGCATTTCTAATGTATTCCTCTTTCATTCTTCCTAAGAATACAATGGAGTACTGAGGCCTCCAAGAATTCCAGTAGCTCAACTCATGGTCTCTAGTTTTAATTAATATATGATTTGTATAACTTCTATTAAAACAATAAGAAAAGTGGTCTATAATAAAAAGATATAGATATTGCAAAAAAAAAAAAAGGCAATAAAAAAGTCCTTTCTGAAGTTCAGGTAGAATCTCCTTTCCAGCAATGGATTCAGGCTGCAGGAAAGGAGATTCCACTTGAACCTCAGGAAGAACTTCCTGATGGACAGAGCTGTCCAGCAGTGAAATATACTGCCTTGGAGTGTGGTGGAGTCTTCTTCTTTGGAGGTTTTTAAGCAGAGGCTGGATGGTCATCTGTTGGGAGTGCTTTGATGAGTGTTCCTGCATGACAGGAGGTTGGCCTGGATGGCCCCTGTGGTCTCTTCAACTCTATTATTCTATTATTCTAATAATGCACCTGTAAACACAGCAATAAATAACACCAAGAGGCAGCAGTACTAGAACTCCAGTAAAACATCATGAAATGACAGGATTGAAAGTGAGCTTGATTAAAATAAGTCAATTCTTTTTACTTTTGTAAGGGTGGGGAAAGGTACTAAATGAATTATACCCATTGCATCAAGAGAAATAAGGATCTCTTCTCTTCTTCTCAACTTCCCTTCCCTTGAACAACACAGGATTTATACAAACCCTGCATGGCTGACCTGCTCCCAGACCTTCTGCTACCAGCTCTACTTGGTTTTGCTGCCACCACTCTGCTATTTCCCACTTGTACGCATGCTTCTCCATCTCTTCCCTCTCCATCTTCTTGGCTTTTGTGCTTTTGCAACACCCTCACTTTATTCTGGAATCAGATGGAGGAAAGCATAGGATGGGCAAGACAGACACTTGCAATAAGCACTTGCATCATCATTTGATCAGAATAGTGTCTAGATATTTTGCTCCATGTCTTGGCTCCTATAAGGGCTAGTAACTTGTTTTTCAAAAATGTAATCTTGCAATGGAATCCAGGAAACAGGTACCAGGTTGAATACTAGATTCCAGATAAAAATCCATCCAGCTGGCTGATATGGAAACCCTTCTGACCTTACTGAAAATATTCACTTCTCAAACATGTATCATCGTAAATTGCATCCTACTCTCTAGCACAATTCTCTCTGTTCTTCCGTATCCCATGGCCTCCAATGTGTACCATTACTTCCTTAAACATGTATGTGACTTCCTATCCTCCCTTTGACTTTTAAATCCTGTTGCAAACCCCAGTTTGACCATCTTGCTTTTAGTTTAAACTGATATCTTTGAAAAGAAGCATGTGAAGAAGAGGAGGGCAGAGAGGCATGCTGGGAAATCGGTGTTTTGAATCCAAGGACTGTCAGCCCATTAGGCAAAGTGAGACAGACTGCCATAGGAGTAGTGAATTTGACCCCTTCCCAGAATTACCTGAAGAAAAGATACAACCATGCATTCTGCTTTGTCATCATTTGGGAAAGGGAATGGCGGCTGCACCACCCAGCTCTACATTTTCTTCCAAACTGTTTTGTAATCGAGGAGGAGGGGGAGACCTCACTGCTTTCTTACTATTCAGCTGCTTCCCCAGATGTTATGCAGTTACCCCAATACACATTCTAGGGAATTCATTTATTTAATTCATTTAATGGGACTCAAGGCTCAGCATGTTTAAAAACAATACAGATTAAAACTATAAAAAGTCATGAATAAAAGTAAAAATAGAAGAGTTATCTAAAAAGTAGTTAAACAATTTATACAGTTAAACATTAAACTTCATTAAAAGACCATATACAAACCTTAAAAACAGAACTGCACAGCACTAAAAACCCCATCCCAGTCAGTTTTTTAAGAATAAAAATGCTTTGACCTTCTGATGGATGGAGAGCAAGGATGAGCTCACTGTAGCTTCCCTAGAAAGGGAGTTCCAAAATCTGGGAGGAGCACTGAAAAGGTCCTCTTCCATGTTCCCATCAAAGAATCTCAGGAGGGTGGTGGGACAGAGAAAAGGGCCTTTCCAGATGATTGTAGAGTTCTAAAGGGTTCATGAAGGGAGGTAAAAGTCTTTAAATAGCCCAGACCCAAGGTGTATAGAGCTTTATAGGTCAAAGCTAGCACTTGGAACTGTGCCTGGAAACTAACCAGTGGTCAGTGATGTGTTGCAACAAGGAACATGTATGCTCGTTGTAGCTAACCCCAGTAGACAATCTTGCTGTAGCTCTTGGCTAACAGAAGTTCCTGAGCATTTCTCAAAGGCAGTTCCACATAGAGCACATTACAGTAATCCAAATGGGATGCACTGGTGTGCACCACTAGATGCACCAATGCCTGCACCACTGCAGCTAGATTCAGCTCTTCCAGAAATGGGTGTAGTTGGTGCACAACCTTTAGTTGTGGAAATGCACCCGTGTTACTACTGAAAGCTAGGCCTCCAGGCTCCAAGGTGAATCCAGGAATACTTATGAACTGTGAATCCAATTTTTCAATGGGAATGTAACCCCATCTAATACAGACTGAATCCCTATTTCCAGATCTGTCTTTCGACTGACCAGAAGCACCTTTGTCATGTCTGGATTAAGCTTGTTCATCCTCATCCAGTCCATCACAGCTGCCAGACACTAGTTTAGCAGAGGAATAGTTTCCTTGGTATTTTGTGGAAAGGAGTAATAGAGTTGGGTATCATCAGCCTACTGGTGATACCTGATCCCAAAACTCTGGACAACCTGTCTCAGTGGTTTAATGTATATGTCAAATTGAACAGGGGAACAAAACAGAACCCAAGGAAATCTGCAGGCTAAGGAGTTGAGCAGGAATCCCTTAGCACCATCTTCTGAGAGAGCTCCTCCAGGAAAGAATGGAGCCACTGTACAGCAGTGCCTCCAAGCCCCAACCCAAAGTGGTTACTCAGAAGGGAAGAGTGATGTACTGGGCAGTACCTGACAGCCAGTGCATTCTATTGAGCTCTCCATCCAAAGCCATGCCCACTGGCTCACTTGTGTGAATCAGGTGTGGGAATCACACAGCTCATGGGCCTCATGAGGTACTTTGGGAATGCAGTACCGCCCCAGTTCTCCAAATGCCCTAACATGCCTCCAACAGTAATTTTGAGTGACTTTGTTTTTGGACAAAAAGAAAGTTACCTTTAGACAATTTTTTAGAAGTCGACCTGTTTCATATTGTTTCAGAGAACTCCCTACCCAAAACAGCCAAAAACAAACAGCCCCTCATAGATATGCTTCCCTGCATAGAATCATAGAATTGTAGAGCTGGAAGAGACCACAAGGGCCACTGAGTCTAACTTCCTGCCATGCAGGAATACACCATTGAAACATTCCCAAACAGAGGGAATCCAGCTTCTGTTTAAAAACCTCCAAAGAAGGAGACTCTACCACACTCCAAGGCAGTTCCACTGTCGAACTGCTCTTACTGTCAGGAAATTCTTCCAAATGTTTAGACAGAATCTCTTTCCCTGAAATTTGAAGCCACTGCTCTGTGTCCTAATGTCTGAAGCAGCAGGAAACAGGCTTGCTCCATTCTCTATATGACACCCCTTCAAATATTTCAACATACTATCATGTCACCTCTTGACCTTCTCTTCTCCAAGCTAAACATACCCGGCTTCCTAAGCCTCTTCTCATATGGCTCCACAGTTTCCAGGCCTTCTGTAATTTTGGTCACCCTCCTCTGGACATGTGAATGGAATGGATATGTGAATGGAAATGGGTGGTGGCGGCTTGTAGGTCATTGTAGAGATAGATCAGAAACCCTTACCTGTTTCACCATCACTACTTAGGCAAAAGAAGAAAAAAAACTTTTTCAAAATGTAAAAGCATGTTGGAGCAGGCAAACAATATTGGATTGCTAAGACCTTTATGGACGTGACACAGAGAAAGTTTTCACTCCTAACCAATTTGAACCCTAACCATTCTACTTACTTGGAAGTAAGCTTTACTGCTACTGTTTTCTTCCTCTAAATAGAGCTTGGGTTCCTAAATGAAGGACATGTAAGACAAACTAGAGTCTAGGTGTACTTACTTATGAATAAGCCTCATTATATTCTATTGGTTGTCTCAAACTGCAAACGTGCATTAATACGGGTTGCCAGACAAGGGAGGCTGTGTGTCCAGAACAAGAGTAGGATTGGCTGTAATCTTATACCCACTTTCCTAGAAGTAAATTCTACTAAAACTTCAAGATTTACATCTGAGTAGACATGCATAACCCTGCAGTGTAAAACTGCAACCCCAGGTGTGCTTGAGAGTAAGCTCTTACTAGATACAGTTGGACTTGCTTCTTCATTAACATGAATAGGATTGCTCTATAAATAATGAAGTTTAAGACAATTATGTAAATTCCAAATCCACAGGAATCTTTTCTTTATTGGGACCAATCATCATATCATTGGGAGTGTCAGAACTCTTTGTTTAATTAACCAAAAGAAGAATTCTGGAAAATTCCAAAGCTTGCTCAGGACTTAGTAAAATTTTCCCTGCTCTTAATCAAAGCAATACCTTGCCTCTGAGCTTCTACTGTCTCCCTGTCGGGGGGCAGGGGGCTCCACGTTGCCCGTCAACATATGGCAAACCCCATGAATTTCATTTCATTTTATCGACCTGCAGAAGGATGGAAAGCTGAGTCAACCTGGAGCCTAGCAGGATAGAACTCACAACCTTGTGGCTGCAGTACTGGCATTTAACCACTGCGCCACCAGGGCAAGGAATACTCAGAGGTGGTTTTGCCAGTTCCTTCCTCTGAAATACAGCCTACAGCACCCGATATTCAGGGACAGCCTCCCATCCAACTCTAACCATATCTCATCTTGTTTAGCTTTCCAGATTAGACAAGATTTGCTACCTTGAGGGTATTTAGGCTATACTATCTCCCTGCAGCTTGTTAATTGCCCTTCAATGCAGGTGTCTGCTTTCTCCTGATCACTTGTCCTCCCTGCAGCTGGAAGTTTCCTTCATTCAGGAGAAACAGTAGAGGAGAACATAATAGCATAGCAGTCCCCAATACCCTCTCATAGCAGCACACCACTCTGTTTTCAGATTTTCTCTTTTTGCTTCCTGCAGGATATTTGCTTCACTGTATTCCATCTCTTATTTTGCTTTTGGTAAGCAGAATGGAGGCAAGTGTTGACTTACCCCGTGCTTCAAGGTAGTGAAATGTCTTGGACCATCCCTGTGAATCTCATGGAGATCTCCCACTCATAGAGGAGAATAGTTACTCGCAACAGAAGCTGTGACAAAAGGGGAGCAGCTAGCCTCTAAACTCCCTTGTGTGTTTCCCCCTCCCCTATGTTTGTAATATCTCAATAAGGATTGCTCACACTTACGGCTTACTTACTCTCACTCTCATCACATCATTTTGCTCCCCAAAATAGTAAGTTTCATGAGAATAATACTCTGTCTACTCCCCTCTCTCTTTAAATTAGTATAAGTTAGCAACACTGGTGCCGGCGTACCTTCTTCCATATGTGCCTCCCCTTTTTACTGATCTGCTATAATGAATTTCTTTGGCACTCCATCACTTGCTGTAGTTAGATTCCCCAAGTGTGGATCAGAGCCTTTTTTCTGTTTTGATGACCATCCTCTGGAGCCCTTAGCTCAGAATAGCAGATTGTCTACTTCATATTTTCATTTTATCAACAGGCAGAATAGGTACATATTCAGAATGCCTTTTATCAGATTCTTCTGGTATTATACATTGTTCTGTGATGTAGCTTTGTTTCTTAACTCCAAGTACCTCACCAAACTGCAAATCTCAGGATTCCTGCAGAAGAAGCCATGGCAGATAAAGTGGTATCAAACAACTATAATTGTGCAGGGTGAGTATACCCTTTCTTCTCATGTACCACATAGCTGGAAACCTATGTAACAGTTGGTATAAATCAATAAGTGAAAGCTGCTATATAACTGCTATCTAATTAACTTTATATAGCATAGTATCTTTGAATAAGAATCTTCCACTGGAAAATCAAAACGGAATTGAAAGAAGTGCAGAAGAGAGCGTTGTTTTACAGATAGCACAAAAATCTATTTCATAAATTAATAAGGGTCACTTAGGGAATGAGTCTCTCTTCATTCTTTCCCATCTTGTGCCATGTGTTGTCTCTGCTTTGTATGGGGATTCCCTTTTGTTGGCATCTGTTCCAAGTGCACAGAGCTGCACAAATGCCTCCCTTAATGCAGGGAATAAGTTGGATTACTGATGTACTTTCAAAAGCCTAAATTCAATTGTTAGTCTCCACTAGAGTAGACCCACTGGTATATCAACACTTTCATAGGTCTCATTGATTCAGTGGGTCTGTTCTAGTTGTGTTTAACAATTGGATTTAAGGTTTTAGGGATTTCTAATCCACATCTACTTTGGAGTTTTCTCCTAGCTTGTGTTTTGTATACTTCAGCTTTAAGCAGTAGGGCTGGAATTTTCCACCCTGTTGCTATTTCTATTTTAGCCAGATTTTTTTTTTTTAAAAAAAAAATCCTTTTAACCAGTTCTGAACCCTCCTGTGAAGCTAACTGCTTGTCCTAACAAAAGCACTAACACTTCATAAGTGTGATAGAGCCAGTTTGCCTGCTGCTGGGATTCCATGTCAATTCCCAGGCAGTAATTGATATGCTGTAATGTTTTCTTTATCATTACTGGACAGTGGAGACTTGAGTTTTTAATGATTTTCTGTCACCACCTGAAAGTGATAAGGCCTACAAGCAGCAATAGCAGAATAAAGGATTCTTCAATACCCCACTGAGGAGATACCATGTTCTGCTGTTTTTCCCAGCACATTCTACTGATGTGCCTCTAGGGTGCATGCAACCTAAACATTTTGGGCTTAAGCTGAGAACCCTCTATTTCTCACAGAGCCATTGTACACAAGTGACATAATGTAGGCAGGGGACAGCTCTCAGGGGCTAACTGACAATGGCAGAAACTTCCAGCTTGCCAGAGACAGAGATGTTCTTATTTGACTCTTTTAAGAAAGACAGGCAGAACCATTCTTATTTGGCTGTTTTATGAAAGAAATTCTGAATGAGCATAGCTGGTGAAATATATAGGCTATGTCAGGAGAGTGAAAATATCACCCAACACCCAGCAGAATGACTTGTAGTACATACCTAATTGGCTTAAATTGCTTATTTGGGTTTTCCGTAAGCTGCAAATGTAGGCCATATAACTTGTCTAGCCACAGCTGTTTTCTTTATTCAACATTTTATCGCCTGGGAAAGAGGTACAGCGCCATAAATTATACATGAAAGGATGAAGAATTTCTAGAGCTTTGTGGCATTTCTTCCTACACTTAGTACTTCCCTTCATGTAAGAAAGAGAAAGGAACAGATGCACTCATCCTTCCATTTTGTCTCTTCCATCCGTGCAGCCGAATAGGAGCTAATGAGAATAGATATGGGTCTAGAATTAAAAGCACAAAGCATTTGTGTGTCTGCTTGCATAAAATGTTGGTTCAGGAAAGATGAGGAAAAGGAAGGAGGATGGAACTTGCACGCAAAGGCCAAGATCTTATTTACTGCTGGCAGAGCACAATTTCACCACACTCCAGACTCAGCTCAGACTTCCTCCATCTTCTGTTTATCCTGCTCTCAGATACCCTTTTCTTAAAATTTATTTTTATTAACATTTTCCAAGAAACACTAAAGAGATACCAAATACATAAATGAATGCATAAAAGAAAAGGGAAAAACAAGCAATATCTCAGCAAACATAAAAACATATGAATTAAAAGTTAAAAAGTAAAAGAGAGAGAGAAGTAAACAGAAAGGAACTGAATTTCCCCTTCCTTTAGACAGAATATAGTCTACCACTCAATTCAAGTCTCTCAAAATAAATTAGATAAATCTAACCTTCATTTCTTTCCTCTACCCCAATCCATACTTTCTAAAAGAAAAAATAAACTTATATATTGATATGGAGCCACCTATCTGTGAGGCAATCCGGTACAGCGTGCATTTTATAAACTGAAGGAGAGCACCTGAGTCTTTCTCAGTTCCACCAACATAGATGGTTGCAGCCTGAGGTAGAATGGCGAATGGTGACCTTACAAAAGGTATTTAAAGATCAATATAAAGGCAAATTACCTTGGAAGAAAAGGGAGGAAAGCTCTCAAGCATTTTTCCTCATGTCTAGCAGTATACATGGATAAATGCCATAGATAAGGACCTTTCCACACTACACTGTTATAGTTCTATTGTTCCACTTTCAACATCCTATAGAATCTTGGGATTTGCATTTTAGGGAGGGGCATTGAGAATTCTCAGCCAGAGAGCTCTTTGGCCTCAGTAAACTACAAACTCCAGAATTCCACAGGATGTTAAAAGAGGAATAACAGCAATATAACAGTGTAGTGCAGAAAGGCCCTAAGTCCAAAAAAAGTACATTGAGTCCTTTTTATTTTCCTGTCACCTCAAACCTGCTGCTCAAGCTGACTGCCTCATTCTATCTAACAATAGGACTGGCCCCGGTTATTCAAATCAAGTCAAATTTTGTTTGCATCCACCCATAGGCCATTGGAATTGCAACAATAAACCAGTAGACATAAATCCCCACCAATGGCACTGCTTTTCCACAGTGGCGAGATTGCGTGCTGCTGTGAGGCAAGAGGCTATGCGTATGGCAGTAGTACTGCTGGAAGGGTCTCCCATGTCAAACAGGCTTTTGCCGAGGAGCCAGATTAAATGTGCCAAACAGCTACTGGGCAGCAGGAGTAGTGGCAGGGGGGATGACCCTGGCAGGAGATCTCTCGCACAAACACAGTGGCACCATAGTTAATCATTAGTACTGCACAGAAGATGTCATGATAATCCCTTTCTGAATGTTTTTTACCATGAAAACCCAATGATGAGACAATCCAAAATGAAACAAGAGATAGTACCAGATGATGACAGTCCCAGGTTGGATGTCCCATCAACAATCTACTGAGATACAGCAGAAGATAACTTCGAGTAGCACTGTGGTTAAGAACACAATCCAATTCAAGCTTAAAGGACATTCATCTATTTCTCAGATCCAAAAGCTGTACAACATATATGACAGAAAAATTCAGTGGCAAGAATCAGGGGATGCTAGACATAGTAAAACAAGAAATGGAAGGTATAAACATTGCAATACTTGGGGTGAGCAAGCTAAAGTGCACAAGAATGGGACATCTTCAGTCAGATAATTACACAACCAGATAATTACACAAGAAATGAAAAGAAATGAAATGAAAATCTATGAAGATTTTTTTGCATTAATTGGCGAGATGTGGCAAAAAGCATCCAAAGAATATCATGCATAGTCTGACCTAATAACACCAGGAAGACTTAAGGGAAAACTCATCAATATAATTGTAATCCAAGTTTATGCTCCAACTACAGAGGTACAAGTAGAAATTGAAGGATTCTGTATGGGAATCCAGGAGGAAATGATCACATACCAAAACAAGATTTTTTGTTAATCATAAGCAATTGGAATGCAACAGTAGAAAACAGAGCAGAATCAAAGATGGTACAAAAATTTGGTTAGGATCAAGAAATGAAGCAGGAGAGCAACTGTTTGGTCAACAGTTTGTTCATTCCAAAGACATTCTCCAAGCAACCAACTAAGTGACTGTATACACAAACATGACCTGATAGCTAAGGAAGAACAAGCGATCTCTTCCACAAGATCCAAGACATCAAAGGGAAATTTAAACCAAGAATGGGGATGCTATACAACAAGCCAGCCACACATTGTATGACCAAGCACAAATAAAAGGACAATGGAAACAATATATAGAACAACTATATAAAAAGATGAAAAAATGAATGATTCATTCAAGAAAGAACCATTAGAAGATGAATCTACAATTTTAGAAAGTGAAATAGAAACTGCAGTTAGGGCACTTGGGAGAAATAAATCACCAGGAACAGATGATTTATCAATAGAGCTGCTTCAAACTACAGAGACATAGTTCTAACTAAAATCTGTCAATATATATGAAAAACAAAAGAATGGACCACAGGTTGGAAATACTCAATATATTCCAATCCCCAAGAAAGGAGATACCAGAGATTACGATAACCAGAGGACCTTTTCATTAATTTCCCATGCAAGCAAAGACCTGTCCTAAATTCTACAACAAAGACTGCTATCATATATGGAGCAAGAAATGTTGGATGTACAAGCTGGACTCAGGAAGGAAAAAGGCACTAAGGATCATACTGCAGACATACATTGGATAATGGAGTGCACCAAATAATTTCAGAAGAAAATCAGCCTCTGCTTCATAGATTATAGCAAAGTCTTTGATTGTATAGATCATGAACTATGGCTTGCCCTCAAAGACATGGGTGTGCCATATCATTTGATTATCCTGATGTGTAATCTGTAGTCAGGACAAGAGACTACTGCCAAGACTGAAAACTGAAAATCAAAAGGGCTCCCAATTGGCAAAGGGCAAGGCTGCGTTTTACCATGCTATTTCTTTAACTTGTACATTGAGTGTATCATATATAAAGCAGGAGTGGACTCTGAGGAAGGAGGTATAAATGTTGGAGGAAGGAACATCAGCAGTTTAAGATATGTAGATGACATTGCACTACTAGCAATAAATAGCAAAGACTTTGAAAGATTACTGAAGAATGTCAAGAAGAAAGTGTAAAGGTAGGTTTATAGCTGAATATTAAGAATACAAAAACAATGATCACATATTATTTACATCACTTTAAAGTAGATGAAAAAACACTTAAATAGTTCAAGATTTTCTATACCTTGGCTCAGTTATTAATGAGAACAGAAACTGCATCGAGAAATCAGAAGATGATTAGGGCTTGAAAGGGCAGCTATGAAGGAATTAGACAAGGTCCTAAAGTGTAAAGATGTATCATTGAATTCTAAAGTTAGGATTGTCCATGCCACCATGTTCCAGTTTCTTTGTATGGTTGTAAAAGCTGGACAGTGAAGAAAGCTGATAGGTAGAAAATCAGCTCATGAGAAATGTGCTAGTGAAGAGTTCTATGGGTATCATGGACTGCTGGAAAGACAAATAAATAGGTCCAAGGGCAAATCAAGCCTGAATTCTCCCTAGAAGCCAAGATAACTAAACTGAAACTGGGTATATAATGAGAAGACATGACTCACTAGAAATTGCAATAATGCTTGGTAAAGTGGAAAGCAATAGGAAAAGAGGAAAACTGCATTACAGGTGGATACAGTCAATCAAGAAAGCCACAGCCTTGAGTCTGCAAGTCATGAGTAGGGCTGTTGAAGATAGGGTAACTTTGAGGTCTCCCATTTCATAGGATCACTGTAAGTTGGAGTTGACTTGACAGCAGTTAACAAGAACAAACACACCCAACATAAAAGCTTATTAGCACCATTATAGGCATCTCCCACTTACCAGACAGGTTACAGACCAGAGTTCTGTCAGAAACTGGAACTGGTTGAACCCATGTACTGTAATGTAGGGGCATGAAGGACTTACAAAAGTTCACTTGGGACTGACTGCACATACACTGCTTGCAAAGTCTCTCAGCTGCCTAACACCTTTTTTCATGTCTCATCTCACTTTGCAAGCTGTGTGTGTGTGTACGTGTGTGTGTGAGAGAGAGAGAGAGTGAGCAGGGCTAAGTGAGCCTCTGTAGGCAAGAAGAACTGAGGAAAAAATGGAACTCCGCTCAAATTAATGGAATTTGTCTTTAATCTGGAAGCACCAAGAGAGCAACTCATCAAATAATGGGGCATAAAAAAGTAGGGGCTTCCTGTACTGGTTATTCACATGCAGCTGCTAGCTATGTGGGGTGTTCGAGGGAACTATGCAACGACATGGAGGAGACAAAATCAGATAATGAAGGAATGCGGAAATGGGAATATCAGAGAATTTTGCCTTACAAGAAGGGTAGTGATGGCTAGATAGGCTCCTATCACAACTCTTATTGTTGCTAGAGAGGTATATGAAAGACCCGCCATTCTGCCTGACACTGATTGATACCCAACCGCTTGCAAAATCCACCAGTATGAAAAAACTTCTGGATCCCCAGAATGGAATCTAGCCTGTGCTAACTTCCAGCAAGTAGGACTATCTTGGTATGTGTAAGGAACTCATCTTGAGAGGGTCATTTTTCATAAAAGCTTTCTTCCCATCACTGAGGCAAACAACTGAAGAGGAACTGCTTCTGTATCAGTGGTGACAGTTAAGTAACTTAGGCCATTTCCACACGGGGGTAAAACCCCGCGGTGCAACGACCGGACACAGAGGTCGTCCTCACCGCGGGGTGTGCTAGCGCGGTTGGAAAAGGTGAGGTTCTACACCTCAAACCGCTGTAGCACAGCCACAGGGGTGGCGCTGCGAGTTTTATAAAAAACACCTTCCCAAGTGGTTTTTATGAAACTCGCCCGCGCTGCTCCGTGGCAGCTCCCAGTGAAGAACTCCAAAGACGTGGTAGCGCGTCTCTGCAGATCTGCCCGGGGGCAGGCTTCTGGCTGGCACGCTGCCCTGATTGGCGGAGCACTGCTGGAAGCCGCCGGCCACCATTTTGGGCGCCGCCGAACGCCGCCGAAATTCGGCAGCATGTAGAGCAGCGAAACCGCGCTCCCCGCAGGGACGGAGCAACATGCTACCAGGTAATCTCCGCCCCTGCGTGCGCTGCCCCGTTTCGGCCCCCCGTGAGGAAAGGGCCTTAGTCACATAACAACTGAATGAAGTAGCATATTGATTCTCTGATTTGCTGATTACATCAGATACATTTTGTTATAAATGTATAAATACATATAAGTTCTCAAAAAAAAAATTCCCATCAGGAAATGTTCATCATCTTCTTACAAAAATAAATGAATATGCTTCCTTCTACTAAATTTAATATATCAGAGTTTAAGCATCCAATGGTTCAGTAAAAGAAGGGAAAGGAGTAGCTGTTCCTTCTTTGATACACAGTTCTTCCTTGTATGGATTCTAATCATGTCATCTTGTAGAACTCTGGTAATGAACATCTTGCTTCATACTATAACCCTAGCCCACTCCTTCAGAGCACAGAACATGGCCTTTGTTTCATTACTTCTTAATTCCAGAATAAATGTTGCCGTCACTCTTTTATAGAGTTATGAACAGTGCCTTTATTTACTTGGAGAGTGCAATTTTCTCACATCTGACAGATCATTGCTCATGCTTTTCATTGTCACGGTGTTGGTGAAATGTAGCGTAAGCTTTAAATTTTCAACCAGTGTCCAATCAATAAGAAGATCCTACCATCCGAATAATGCCATGATATTTGACCAAAATCTATTCAACTGGTTCATTCCTTACAAACGCCATCTCCCTCAAAATGAACACAGTCTTGTACTCTGACATGTTTTTCCCTCACTAGCTGCATTTTGATTCAGCATTTCTAATGAATATATTTGAAAATGAGGTAGCTGATTAAATAAATTTTATGTGCTATATCAAAACAGTCATATTAACATTATTTGTGACAGCAAAGTTCTAAGTAAATTCAGGGAACTTACATATGCAGTACATTTAACAAGAATAGGGGTTTTGGAAAAGCATAAATCTTGGAGGATGTCAACATGCCACAAAAATGATATGTAGACTTTCTTCTCCATATTTCCATGACAGGAACAAAACTTGTTCCTTGGCTTGACTTTCAAATGCATCGAATTAGTATCCAAACCAGAATTTATTGCTAATGCAATAGCTTAGGAAAGCAGGGCCTGTAAACTGTAATAAAAGGCTCCTATATCTCTGGATCTCAAGATGCCCAATCTGACAAGACTATGATTATGCGCTCTCCTCTTCATAGCTATTTTTCCTTCAGCCATATTGTTTAATTTGCAGTCTCGCTTGAGCAATGAAATTTTCTTTCCTGGAAGATGTCTTCATTAATAAAATAGAGCCAATTGCCAAAAAGACTGCCCTGTAGCTTACTGGGCATATTGTATATTACCTGATAATAAGATGGTAGTGGGAACAATTGATACCTGCAGCATAGCCCAACTTCCCTTTTATAGCCCATGAAGCAAATCAGGAGGAGAACATGGGCAGTTCCACTTGTGTCCTCACAAACATCTAAAATATAATTAGAGAGATGTCCCTCAACTTGTCAACCATTCACCTTTTGCACTCATTATTCTTCATTTCTAAATGTTTAATTGAAATCGGCAAATTTGAGCAAAGAAAAACCTTATGTACTTGAAAATCAAGCTCTTGTAAACAAAATTTTGTAATCACAGGTCAAAGGGTGATTATGGAATTTGATGAGCCTCTGGTCATTTTAGAATACTTTGAAAATGGATGTATCTGATAATTTTAACAATTCACATGCAAAGTTCACTGCTTTAAACCTCAGATATTGTATTCATGGACTTCAGTATTTTTGACTTTTTTTCCCGTTCATATTTTGGAGGCACCATTGATAATAAGGAGACAACTTATTGTCTTTGGAATTTGCTCATGTTTGGTGGTGTCAAGAGTTAACATCTATTTTTTTAAAAAAAAATCATTTCTAGTGGATAATAGGAAGTGCCACATTAGTAATATAACTCAGATATTTTCATTAAGTCTCTATTTCAGATTTGGTGAAATCCTAAATGGAAACAGATTTATTCAGAGATCTGGGAGATATCTGAATTGGAAAAAGGAGTCTTGAATATGAGCTTCTTCCAAAACTTTGTTAGTGAGCTGAATCAATACAAGCAAGCAAAAATCTCTTCCTGCAGCATGAAATTTGACACATAGTTTGGTCTTTAGGGACTACAGTTCTTGCAAATTTAGTCCAGTTCTGACAATCAGAAAAAAGGTTGTAGCCATTTGTTGATGTCCAGCTGATAATCACTGGGAGGCATGAAGATCTGGACTTCAAAACTGAGATCTGGATTTAGATTCCAGTTTGACTGCAGACTGAAACTGAATTGGTCAGACTGTGAATTGGTCTAAGGTGAATTGGAATTCAGCTTTTTTCTGAATTGGTTGTGGTCATCAAACTGCTAGTCTACTATTATAAGAAACTGATTTAATCTCCATCCAATCTGTCACTACAGTATAGTAAATATCATCATGTGTTCATGGCACTTCAAGGCAAAGTGGAAAAATGGAAAATTCCCCTCCAAAATTAATAAAAGGTAATAATAAAAACTGTGTGAGGCAGTATCCAAGATGGTTCCTATAAACTGCTGCGGTTATTTTATTCTACCAATACCCTAAATGTCTAGAGATCAGGGTGGACAACTTGTAACTATGCAATTCCATTCATCCCTGTCCAGGATAACCATTGCTGAGAGGTGATGTAAGTTGCAGTCCGGTAATATCTAGAGGATCACAAGATGCTCACCTCTGGTTTAAACTGTGTATAGTTTGCCACATATAAAGATGAAACCAATGGAAATTGATATCTGAAATAGATGTACTGAGCAGAAGAAAAAGAAAGTAAGGCCCCAACAAATTCCAAGTATTAGTATAGATTGAACCTAAGTCTGGGTTAACAGGAGCAGAAATAACAATCAATAGTCCTTAACTTTAAAAAAAAGGAGACTGGGGGCCCCAGGTGCTGAACTGCAACTCCCATAATTCCTAACCATTGACCGTGCTGGCTAGGACTCATGTAACTTGTAGGCCAATGACAAGTAAAGGGCTGCAGTTGCCTGACTCCCTAAGGAGTGCAGTGGAACATGCTCTCTCAGGAACCCTTGCAGCTTTATTCTATGTCTCCTTGCTGCATACAACATCGCAAGATCACTTCACGGAACAAAAATGACAATTAAACTGAGCAGAGGTTGTCCATAGATGTGATTGTTGTACAGTCTATGATTTTACTGTACTCGTGTTCTAAACTTGTATTGCTAGTTAAGCTTAAAATCTGCCCCTGAGACTAGGAGCTGAGTTTTTTGTTTTGTTTTGTTTTTGTACATCTGTTTGTTCTCTCTCTCTCTCTCTCACTTTATTTTACTTTATTTTTTTTTAATTTTATGTTATTGTGGTAAAGGTTAACAAAAATGACACAAATAGGAAAGTATTTTCTTTGTAATTTGTTGACATTACCTTTCATTGCTGCCTGTAACTAGGGAATCACTAACAGGCTGATAACTGAGCTGTTTGCAGTAGTTCATGGCTGATATTTTTTTACCCAGAATGTTCCGCAATATCATTCCAGGGCATTCAGGGTGGAGGGAATTGCATCTCCATTCCATTTCCCCACAGAATGTCCTGAACTGAGGCTAAGTCAACATTATTGATAAAATATGGCAGTCATAAACTATTGGGCTCATTGCTGGCATTACCAAAGTTGCACATGGCAATAAAAATTAGAGTTTTAAACAAACCTTTTTTAAAAAAAAAAAAATGGTATACTCCCCATCAGTGAATCTTTTAAATATAAATATCTTTAGATATTACCACTTTACTATATTAGCTATGCATGAATATGTATTTTACAGATGTCAATTTCAGAAACTGTTTTTTTGGACATATGGCCAGTGTTTATATACATGCCTAGCCCATATTCATAACGTATGAACTCCCTTTTTCTTTTTCCCTTTCATTGTGTTTGCAGTTTTAAAAAAGTTTTTTATTAAAAATATTTTTACCAACAGTTCTTCTCACTCCATCCAACTCATCTTGAGTGGTTCCTGTCCATATCAGCTTCCTTTTCCTGTAGCTGTTGTTGGTCTTGTAAGGTATTCCTCAGCTTCAGAAGGCTTGTGGTCACAACACCATTTCTCTGTGCAGAGTCAAAGCTAACTTGCTTTCATTGCATTGCATTGCATCTTCAGATATGATGCTCATTGTCCCCTCCTAATGAGATCCACACATTTTAGGTCTTACTCTGAATGGAAAGGCTTCAACGCTGAGGGGGCACAGCAAAGCTATTGTCACCAGAATTACAGGAAACTGCCTGTATCCCTGCCTACATGATCTCGTCTTCTTCTAAACCTTCCCAGCATTCCCACAAAGTGCCTTTTTGTTTGTTTGTTTCATTAAAGGTGATCCAAACAGGATTAAATGCAATTGAGTGTCAATAAGAGAGCACCTAATAGTAGACCTTGTTATAAGAAAATGGTTTCTCAGATCATATAGGATTTGGAAGCTATTCAGAGCCTTCCCCCCTGCAAAAAAAAGAGAGAGAGAAAGAGAAAGAGAGAGAAAAGAAAAAAAATTGTGAGGAAAAATGACTCTCAGAGTCACCCTCGCACTTTTGACAGTGCAAGCAAATCAGTTCATCCTCAGTAAAGTAATAACCACATATTATTTTTTAATGAGTAAATATATATTTACAAGAAAGCCAAAGACAGTTAGATAGGAACCAATCACAGCTCTTACTGTTGCTGGAGAGGTATATGAAAGGCCCTCCATTCTACCTGACGCTGACTTTAATACCCAACTGCTCGCAGAAACCCCCAGCATAAAAACGTAAGGTTGGATGTCCAGAATGCTAACTTCCAGCATGTAGGTTTCACAGGACTGCCTTAGTATGTGTAAGGAACTCATCTTGAAAAGGTCACCTTTTATAAAAGCTTTCCTTCTCCTCACTGAGGCAAACAATTGAAGAAGAGCTGTTTCTGAGAACAGAAATACCAGGCTATTTGCCTAATGTTGGATAAAGACATTAGAAACAATGCTGCTAAAAGAGAAAGTGTACTCCAGCTTCAGCTATGGAAGAAGTAATCATGT
This sequence comes from Iguana delicatissima, assembly GCA_948472985.1. NCBI lineage: Eukaryota > Metazoa > Chordata > Lepidosauria > Squamata > Iguanidae > Iguana > Iguana delicatissima. The sequence goes on along the minus strand of CAOKZL010001002.1, from coordinate 870,157 downwards.
TTTGAATGCTTGTATCTGTACCTGACAGAGCTTCCAAGTACTAAATATCTGAGCTATTTGGGAAGGAATATGTCCTCCTATTGGTAACAAGGGTGCTATATGTGTCCATGTAAACTGGAAGACTATACGGCAACTCTAGATTAGCCAAGCTTACTATCAGCACGAACACACTAGCCAATTGTGGTTATCATCATCATCACCACCACCACCACCACTTTTCCAGAGTTTGCTACATAGTTAAAAACAACTTAAAGGCACACAGTAACAAAGTACACTTTGGAAAATAATGGATTAATTTAAACTGACCTTGGCAGTGGGAATGAGAAAGCTCCCAAGAAATTTCTTGAGAAAAGTGAATGTCACATCCAAAATACTATCAGAAAGCACAAGCATAAAATACAGGGCATTCAGAGGGTTTACCCATCTGAACACATTCTAAATAACTAGTAAACCTATAAATAAATCAATGTTGTACAAATATTATCTATCTGTAATCCATATTTGCATTAGCTTTGGCATTATCTTGGCCAAATACCCTAATTCCTGATGTTATTTTCTGATTTTGACCACACCCAGTCACCAACCGCTTCGCTCAGATCTTCTAGATCAACAGTGTAGCTTCCTTGATTGAATCAATGCACCTGTAGAGCAGTCTTCCTCTTTTCCTACGGTGTTCCGGTTTATCAAGCATTAACATCTTTTCTAATAAGTCACATCTTATGACATATCATAAGACAATGTGACTTATTCTAAAAGATTGTAATGCTTGTTGAAGTGGAAAGCAGTAGGGGAAAATTTCAAGTATGTTGATTTTCTTCCTATCAGCTTTCTTCACTGCCCAGCTTTCACATCCACACATAGAAATCAGAAGTGCTATGGCACAAATGATTCATGTATACATTTTACATTACATATCACTAGCCCCCAGTCAAGGTTGTTTTTAGAAACATTTTTACTGGGAGTTTAGTCCAAAACATACCTTTCTCAAACTCTGCCAAGTTCAAAGGGCCTTTTAAGTCGAACAAACATTCCCCGATCTGAAATGTGTTTGCCATGAAGCTCACAATCTCAGTTGCCATAGCAGTAATAATGCACATCAGCCTGTTTGCTTAGAAACATATCACATAAAGTTTTAACAGAGGTTCCTTCTTAGCTACTAAGCATACTTAGGACCACAGGTTTATAGCCTGACCCTATGGATATTTACTCTGAGGTTACTCTTAGTCCAAGCAAGGGTGCATAGATTTATCCCACTGATCACAGAGGGGAAATCTTCATGGTAATTTCCTTCTGTAAGATCTGGAACTTCAAGATGAGACATTCATTTTGGTTTTATACCAGAATATCTATGGCCATTCCTGCCCTACACCATTATAGTGCTATTATTCCACTTTCAATATCCTGTGGAATTCTGAGATTTGTAGTTTACTGAGGCCAAAGAGCTCTCTGTATGAGAATTCTAAATGCCCCTCTCTAAACTGCAAACCCCAGGATTCCATAGGATGTTGAAAGTGGAATAATAGCACTGTAACAGTGTAGTGTGGAAATGGCCTACCACTGTCTGCTCAACTTTAAGTCATAGCAAGGCATCAGTTCTTGTGGTATCTGGTCCTAGGGATATCTCCGTGGAACTACCTCCATGGAACTACCAATTTCAAATTGTTAGATCACCTAGAACTTTGAATGCACTAGGTTTTGGTACCCTAGCTCTGCTCAAGGGAAAAGATGAGTGCAGGTGGAATTTAATCTTACTTCCAAATATCATTAGATTGTCTCTGTGTTTGCCTTTGTTTCAGAGTTCAAAATTCCAGTGGTGTTAAAACCTTCAGAAGCAAGAGTTGTGAAAGTTTTTGGAGTGGCTCAGAGAGTCTGTGAGTTGTAATCCAAAACAGCAGTTTCTGATACACAGATATCGTATTGCCAAGTGAGGAAAGAATTGGGAAGAGAAAAGAGAAGTGTTAGAAAATATTACTGAAATGATTGGCATTGTATGGAGAGTGAATGTTGCTAAATCTTCTACATGATATGATATATGTATAAAAATAAAACTCTTAAAGAAAGCTCTTAAAGAAAAGCTGTTGATGGCAGCAAAGATTTTGGATGCTAATACAGGGAAATCTATTGACCTACCACATACTATAGGTTGGCTCAGTAAAGCTTTTTATACAGCAAACATTTACAAATTGATTGACTTTATTTCTATGTATTGGACATGAATTGCATTTTTTCCATAAATAAACACCTTTTAATATACACATTTTTAATAATTACTGTAATTGCTGGAAGAATATTTGTTGCTTGTACCATTGAAGCTTAATTAGTTACAGTTTGAAAGAGCAAAAGTAATCAGTTGCCACCACAGACACACTGTTGATCATCCTTTCCCCATTTCTCAAAAAACAGCTAAATTAGGTTTATTTGTTTTGTTACATAAAAAAAAATACAAATGCTATAAGTCATTTACCTGGAGTACAAAGAGCACTCTCCTCTTGTCTACTTTGTAGTTGTATCCACACTCACAACACAGCAAATCACAATTTGTACCATGTCGTATTCTTCCTCCACTATTTATGAGGGCCACATGTCCCCAATTATAAAAGTAAGTAGAAGATAAAGTTATACCTCAAAAGTATGAAATTATCTCTCATCATATTGCAATTGTAATGTAATGTCGTTATTTCTTAGTTACTTAGTTACTGTGTGTATCACACAGCCACTCATTTGTAATGAGATACCTCTAGATATTGCAATGTTATTACCCCATGTTTTACCAATGAATATCAGGAAATTTTGGATTGATTCCTTTTTGAGGAACACTGTAGTTTGATCTTCTGCATGTCCATTTGGAATACATTCCACAGAGTTAAGAGGATTTACTCACATTTAAAAGTGTGCATGGGACTACAAATTAAACTTTAGGTTGGTTTTTACAATAATTGAGATCTAGTCATCTTATATTTCTCCCACAACACCTTTCATCAAAATGTTGGGAGAAATGTAAAGGAGAAATGTTTACTGTGTATTGTGTCTCTTTATGGTTTCAGTGCAACACCGCATGAACTTTTGCTTATGTGTAACACTGACAATGTACTAAATATCAGAAAGGTAAATGGATAAGAAGTTGAATGTGCAGCAGTGATATAAAAATAGTGGACCACAGTTGAACTGCTTACCTGTTATCAGTTTCAATTGTATTGATGTTAGAATTCACAAAAGGTTTCCTTGTATAATGCCATTAAAAAGGCTTTGTATTACACTATGGCCTGCCTACCCCAACACATTATATCTAACAGGTATGTGAAAGGCAAAAACAGGATGCTAAGGTGATGGGTATTCACTTGTGATTTGATTCTCACAACTGCACTGATTTGTTCCTCACAACTGCATATTTAAACCTTGGATAGCCACCTCACTGGCTCCAGCATGGATGCCATACATAACTCAAGAAGTGGGGTCTGGTGACATATTTGGAGAGAAGAACATGAATATGTTTGCTTAACTCTGACATAAAACCATTCACAGCTAGAGTGATGACAGACCTCTTTTATCTTTAATAGTTGTGTGGAAGGGAGGTTTCAGCAGGTGAAGTTTGTGTGTGCTTAAACCTGTCCTCTCCCTTTCATGTGTTCACCCTATTCACACCTCAGTAGACCAGAGGAGTCATATATATGCAGTAGTTAGTACTGATACTGTTTGATACTCTGGATATGATTTGCTGGCTTGACAAAATATTAACCACCACTAGAAGACCATTGGCAAATAAGACATAATCTGTATTTAACAGCAAGATGTGCCACTAGCAACAAATCAGATTCTAATAACACAATATAAGCACAGATGATGTTTTGAAAAGAGTTGCCTGCCCTTTCAGTCATGCTAGAACAGGCTAGAACAAAATAAATGCCATCAGTCAATCAATCAATCATCTATTTGCCTGCCTGCCTGCTTGCCTGCCCGCCCACCCGCCCGCCCGCCCGTCTAGTTCATTTAGGGCAACAGTTTTTACTGATACGCAGTGCTATGCTGTAATATTAATTTACATTTACAAACTGCTTTTCTATTTTTTAAAAAATCACTGTAGTGTACAAATCACACACTTATGAAAGAAAACCATCAAACTCATGAAAACTGTTGAAACAACAAAGTGACAATACAGAGACACAGTGCATTCTACAGTTTGGGAGCAATGCAGTTCTTTGCAGCTAATAATAACTTCAAGAGGGCTTCTCCTGAAGATGTTAATGACTACACATATTCATCATGAGATAGACAGTCCCTTAAATGGTTCCACTGATAGGGTCATCAATGGCTATTTGTCAGGATGCCTATAACACCATGTCCAGTATAAGACACTGGATGTTTTGTATCAGTGTAAAAGATGGTGTACTTGCACTCATGGCCTTCTAGCAGGCTTCTCATGACCAACTGAATGGCCAGTCTTTGAACAGAATGCTAGACTAGATAGCACATCCTTCAACATTTCACAGATGGAAATTGGGACACCTGTGGCCCAGCAACATGACAGTGTGGTCAAAATAGTGCGACCAGGCAATGAGGAGGCAAAGGTTATATTAAGCAGAGAAACCTCGGAACATTTGCACTGAATTTAGAACATCTTGGGGGGAAAAAAAATCAAAATCAGTAAATCTCATATAGGCATGCCTCTATATAACAAAGTCTCTAAGAACAAATCCTTCTTTTATGAAGGCTTTTGGGCACATACTACTTCCCACTCTTCTGACTTGGTAGAAGAGAAAAGCCCACAAGCAGACTTGAAGCGACAGTGGTGAATCAGCTCCCTCCCCAAAGGGACTGGACAGGGACTAATCTATAAGTTGCTAATGCTGATTTACTGGAACTAAAACATACCTGCTTACAAGTAGAGCAGATTAACTTTGTCAGTGGAGAAAGAAATGCACAGAGAGAAGAAGCGGTTATTGGGGATTTCCAACACAGTAGGACATGAGTAAGCAAAGAATTTTGAGCCTTGTACAGACCACTGAAAAGCTTCTTTCAAAAGTGCAAGGATGCCTCTCTTGGCTTTCTTATTTTATCATGCAACATCTCATTGTAGCAATTTAAATGAGTTCTGTGTGGCTTCTGTTAAAGCACTCAGCCTGAGTCACTGAAAACCTTTAGGCTACATTTCAGAGGAAGGAAGTGGCAAAAATACTTGTGAGTATTCCTTACCTAAGAAAACCCTATGAAATTCATGGGGGTCGCCATAACTCAACAGGGCAATAGAATATTGGTTAACCCTTTGTGTTTAAGCTTTCAGTGGCTGAGGCTGAATTCTATGTGCACAGCATGATTAACAACAAATATATTATTCTAAAAAGCCAAGTACTTTAATCAGATCCACTCTACAAACTCTGTAGCTGTACAGAGTTTGTCCAATGCAGACAAGTCAAATCCCAGCTTCCCCTTAACATGACACTCATGTGGTCACCTTGAGCCAATCGTAGCTTCTCAGCCTAACCTACTTACTTAATAGGGCTGTTCTTAGAATAATAAGTAATATGAGGATTGGACTATGACTCTGGGTTCAAATCTCTGCTTTGCCATGGAAATCCACTGGGGGAACTTGGGCAAGTCATGCACCCCTGGCCTCAAAAGAAGGAAATGGCAAACCCCCTCTGAACAAATCTTGCCAAGAAAACCCCATGATAGGGTTGCCTTAGGTTTGTCATAAGTAGGAGATGCTGCTAGGGTACACTATAAGCAGAAACAATATGCTCCAGGAGATTAAATGGAATACAATTAGTTAAGAAATATAGTTGGAAATATGTATATTTAAGGCTACAACCCTGTAAGATTTATCTAAGAGTAACTCCCATTGAACTCTTTGGAGTTACTTCTGAATAGATGTGTGTATGATTGCATTATTAATGTAAATGGAATATTGCTCTGCAGGAAGAAAAATCTGTCCAAGTTAAGTAGACAGTGAAATCTCTCTCATTGTTCAACCTATACAAGATTGTTTCTTTACTGTGGCATTGTGCTGTCCTAGCATGTACAGAAGATTGGTAAATCAAAAGGAAGGAGAGGGAGAGAAGAAAACCAGTAATTCTAAGGCTCAAAATATAAGCTTTGTGTGAATCTCAAAAACAAACAAAAATCAGAATGGAAGAGAGGAGAGAAAAATCAAATCAGGAATGCCTCTTTGCAATTCTGATCCTGTTCTAGGGAAATGGGGAAGGAAGTCATATGTCTGTGAAAAAGAAAGATTGAGACAGCATTTGATGGACAGTTTTAAAGGTTCTGTAATTCAAAGGGGATCTTCTCAGGAAAGTACTTCTTAAGTGGCAGTGCTCTTCTCTTTTGCTTTTGACAACATGTGTTTATTTCTTCTGCTTAAGGAGCAATTTTGTGTCACACAGCATAGGATGGTCTGTTCCAAAGCTAGGATACCCAGCAACAGTTTACTTTCGCCTGAGTCTATTAGGAATGGGCAAGACTCTGCTCCATCTTTTTCTCTTCTCCCTCCCGCTGAGTTGACTGAATCTGAACTTAGTTAGCTTACAGTATTAGAGGACAAAGGGAAAACTAGAGGAGAAAGAAACCAGGACATTTTTTCAAAAACAGCTGAGAAATTGGGACAGCAGAAATTATCAGTGTCCTCCTTGCTAAACTAGAATAGGTGAAGGGTATGAGATAGATCTTTGGTATAAGAGCAAATCACACATTCTCAGCCTCAGAAAACCCTGCGATAGGTTTGCCTTAGGGTCACTATAAGTTGGAAATGACTTGAAGGCACACAACAGCAAATGATCTAACAGGGCTTATCTTATATTCTTATGGGCTGCCCTTGAGAAATAATGAATAAATTGTGGGGCTCCATGAAGTTGCCTTTCCAAAAAAAAAAAAAAAAGAGGTATACAAGAGGTGCCCAACTTCTATTTTCACACACCCCCACAACATATACCCACACCACTTCTCTTGATCAAGCTTTTGAGAATAGAAATATATTTTGTTACACAAACTGATCTCTTATGGACACTCCTCCATATACTAGAATGTGTACATCATGTACACAAGCATACAAATATTCAAAGAAAGGTTAAAATATGGACTATTTTTTTTTCTTTTATTTGCTTTTCAATAGGCAAATTTATCTTCAACCAAATTTATGTATAAACCTTTTGCTACAATTTGATGATCTGGTAAGTTACCAGACTGGATAAGATTACTTTGAGATTGCATTTGCCTCCTTGGCTAGGTAGAGGAAATGTTTAACATTTTTTTTACTTCCCACTGAAGTACTCCCATATTAAACTGAATTCTGTTTTTTCCCTTGACTTTTGACATTTTTCTGCAGGTCTTTCTAATTCCAGCAGAGGCAAACTTCATATTTCTTTTTGAAATAACTTCTGTGACACTGTTAGTCTAAGGAGTGTGGAGCAGGTGGAATCTGTAAACCCATCACAGTGTTGTATATGAGAAAGGACTTCTTCTCTAACCCTCTTCGTACAATTCACATATATTTTGCTCTCCATCTGACAAAATATAATTATGTGCTGAAAAAAGTCTTGTACAGCAGAAGATAGTAAGAACTCCATTTTCCAAGGAACTCCCCAAGCTAATTTTATGGAAATACCATGTCTCATATGGGAAATTTAAAATATTTCCCAGATTATTTTCTTTCCCCGCTCTTTTAATAGAATTAGTTTCATGTACTTGTAGTATGTTAATAAGCAGCATAAAGTACAAGCATTTTATTTACTGAAATTTCACTCCAAAGCTTCATTTGAACTCCTCTAAGATTATCACATACATTCAGCTTTGAAATAATTAAATTTTACTTTCATTATCATTTTCTCAGAGTTTAGTTTCCTATGACATTTATCATAGTTTGTGCTATGAATTATGGTGCTCCAAGGGCAATTACATGCTAATGTATTGGCAATTGTGACTGAATCTGGCACTCCAGGTGAAGTATATACCTGATAATTAGAGACTATTAATTTTGTTTTGTTAGATTTATCATTTGGACCTGTGGTAATGAAGCACAGACTTCTGTTTGCCATGTGATTTTATCACATGACTTTAAACAACAGCTTTTAGAAAACAGATTTTCACAGTAGTTACTGACCAATATGTCGAAAATTAGTTTGAAGAATGGATTAATTATGCATACACAATGTGGTTGCTCTTTTATAGTTAGAAAAACGTTAACGAAGAAAATCAATAATCTGCTCAAGGAAAAGAGTATTTTGGGGCTTGCAAACATTTTTCACATTTATAACCTCTCTGAAAATTCTGCAGAATCCTTGGGGACAACTTGCAAACCTCACAACTCATTTCCTGAAAAGTTTTCACTCCATTCCTCTGTTTTTGTATTTGCTTTCTGACTTGGTAAAGTTGCTGCACAGGTAATTTTACTGCATTGTTTCTATGTGGTATATTCTTAGTTTGGGGTTTTTTCTTTTTTTACATTCAGATTGTTTGCCTAAATAGGAACTTTCAAATTCATCTTGAATTTGACTTTTAAGAAGAATACGCCCCTGACTTTTTTGGATGAGAAATTTATACACAATGATTATTTACTTGTCTGTTTCCCATGTCATGAGAGATATTTACTACATTAAAATCAATCCCACATAACCAATTTCTTCTAGCATGGAAAATGTATCTCACCATACATGGATATACCCAAACAAAATGTTTATGTGAAAATTTACCATATCAAAAAGTAACCAGCAATCAGTTTCAGGTGAATGAAGCAGATACACATTGTTGCTGATCCCCCCCCCCATTAACTGCAGGACTTCTGGTTCATTTGGCTATTTTACTTATAACACTCACAACATCTGAGTGGACTTTGTCTTCAGAATTAGCCCATGTGAATAAGCTAAATGAGATGGCTATACACTTCACTGCAGTGCAAATATTCTATTCAATTGTAATTGCAGCCCTGCTTGACTATAAAGGCAGTTTAAGATCAAGAGGCAGACTCAACCAGTTCTTTACCAAAATCCCACAAAGACCACCTGGGAATGGTGAACTACAGCAAATTTGAAGCAAACTATTCTGATATTTTGATTGGTAATGGAGTCAGAGTGCTGTTTTTAAAAGCAGAAGTGCTGTGTTGTTAACAGCCTGCTCCAAATCTCTAGTTGGGTGATTCTGAACCTGAGCATCTATCATCTTACGGCAAAGAGAGACAAGTAATGTGTGGTAATAATTTGCTTCAAAGTGTGATGAGTCTTCAGAAAGTTATACCTTTGCATTACAACTCCCAGAACTCAGAAACATTCTTAGAGCTGTTGTTCCCTTGACTGATACACACACAAACCTTTCTAGCCATTGCCTCCTCACCATTTAGCCTAAAAGTTAACATTGGGAATGTGCATGTCTCTCTGGTTTGTATGGATTCCAGTGTATGATTTTATGTTCCTGAGAAATATTTTTCTACATCAGCTGTTCTGGAGTTTTATAGAAATTCTTTCCTGTGTATATGCATGAGTGGGGTGAGACAGAACGGCCTTTGTCTTCAATTTATGCAATAGATTTAAAGGACTGTAGTTTGGGTTTTAAAGCTCAGTGAGGTCTTGTTTAAGCAACCTGCATAGGGTCTTTTTTCTTCTTCAACAATTATTTTATTTCCTCTGCCTGGTGAAAATGGTGGATAGCGCCTCCTATGTCAATATGGTCCAGGTTTTATTCTGCACTTTAAATAAGCTATTCAAGGTATTGAACCCCCCACCCTTAAACTAGGTTCAGAATCTTGGATAGCTCCTTTAAAGTTTGGACTAAAAACCAGAGCAGATTCACCAGTGTATTCACATAGAAACTACTAGCCACAAAAACCTGGTACTGAAAATAATCTTTTTTATCTAAGTCATCAGAAAAATACAACCTCAAAAGCAGTGACGAATGTGTCCTTCTGACATTTATGCATCTTGATATTAAACATAACAATTTCTGTCCTGAAGCATCGATACTGGTGCAGTTCCTAAAGTGCCTCCATTTGTACTGAAGTAATATTAAAAGTGAACCTAAGTCATTAAGAATGCAGTTAAACCTGTGTATTATGCTTACCTGAGCAAGGATTTGGCCGCCCTTCAAAATTTCAAGTGCTGACAGCCTTGGGCCTTATTCACTCGGCAGGCCTAAACAGACCCTCCACCTGGTCAGAAATCTCCATAACCGATTTTAACAAATAACAGTTGGAGAACCCAATTTTATCCCTTTCTCATTGTGCTGCCATCTGCCCATTTGTTCATCCTCTGGAAGCAGCTGGACTCTTCTTGCAGCAGCAGAAATTCCCAGGGTTGCAGAAACATTGTGGTGCTTCTGTTGCTCCTGCAGGAACCACCTAAGTGCTGCCAGACAGTGAGTGGCCCAGTAAGAAGGAGCTGGAATGCAGTTCCTTCATTAATCCCATCAGAAGAAGTAGCACACAGAACCTCTGGAGGCCTCCTTTGCAAACTAGGTCTGGGTTTCAGCTCTGATATTTGCTGTTTTAATCCCAATCTAAAAAACTTCTTATACTGAGGGGCTACTTAGAAAAATTGAGTAAAATGGTCCAACTCTGCTTGTGCATTTTGGGGAGCTAATTTCCATTATCAACTACATTTCTGGATGACAGATAAATACATATCATCTGTTTTACCGTTTTTGAATCAACAGACTAAAAAACACAGCTATTCTATTGCACTGTGATGACCTTCTAGACTGATATGTATATTATCTTTGGATTTAAAGTATAATTAACAACTTTCCATTCAGTGTTTAACAGATTCAACTGTTTCTTTGACGGTCAAAAGCTAATCAATCTTGTTCTCAAATGCTAATACAAGCAATTAAAAATAACATTAATTGAAATACTGCAGGGGCTAGCTGGTTTCCCCCTCCCCCATTTAACCTCATGGCAACACTAATTTACTGTACTAATTAGTGAATTGCCCTTTGTATTATAAAACTTTGGAAGAGAGAGATGTCCTTTAAAGCCCAACAGAGAAGTACAGATGGCCACTGCACTTTTGAGGGGGTGGGGTGTACGCCAGAATTTGGAATATTTATTTCACCTGATAGGCCAAATGTGCCTGAGTATATTATTTACAAAGAGAATATTAATACTGCTTTGCTAAGAAAATATATAGCCTATTTGTCCCATAGTAAAACAAATAAATATGCCCACTAGGATAAATAATATTCTATCCAGTGTCCTAATTAAAGGAGGGGAAACTCTTCTATCTTGGATAATAATATAAGAGGATAAGGTGCATTGTAAATAAAGATACACTGTAAAATCTGAGGCGGAGGAACTGCTTAAAATACAAATGAAATAAACCACAGACATAAATTAATTTTAAAGTTATGTGATTTAAGAATGTTTATTGTGCAATTAGATAGTAACAATTAGCAGACAAAAAGAAGACAGAACAGAATTTATAATCCTGCATATGTTTACTTTAATTCACTTTTTGTTAAGTAAGTTGACTTTAATAACAGTGGGATGCAACTCAGCTCTTTTAGCCTTTGCTCCTGCGTAAGTGATAGTATTTTCTTTGCCAAAAAAATTACCTGCAACCCAACATGAAAGGCATCCAGGAATCAAGGTGCCTTTGATGCAGGAAGATAGAGTGCATAATGATTATACAGTTGCCTTTACAAATAGGAAATCTGTCTTTAAAAAAAAAAAGATGAGAGACATTCAGTTTGCTTCTGAGAGACATTATGTCCCCTGCTCTTTCACCAAACTGAACTAAAGCTGTGCCTAATTAGCCTATACTTTGTTCATGGCTTTATTACCAGTGGGTGTTGCATACATGCATATTCATCTTTTGATGACTAAAACATTAAGCAATCACTTTTGCATGTCTGAATGTACCATGTTCACACACTGGCCAGGCAAAAACCCATCATTCCATGGCGGGTGGAACAAGCATGTACACTCCTTTGTACTGCACATGGAAAACATTATGTAGGAGTTCCAGTTGCTAAGGTCCTAGCTTTTCATTAAAGAACAAATGTGAGGACACGAATTGAATCTGTCTATATTGAGGTCCACACGCATATTGTCCAGGGAATGCAAGAAAAATCAGGCATGTCTGCCTATACCAACACAGAACAAATAGCCCCAGCTAGGGAGTCTGTTTCTCACGACCAACAATATTCCCTTAGTTCTCTTCTTCCTCCACAAAGCTTCTCATGTTTGCATTGTGGCTAAGTTCTTGGCTGGATTTTCTCCACAGGAATGGAAATGAATGGAAGGTATTCAATTTTGCACAAGACAGTAAAGACGCTGCCTGGTGTCCCTTATTATAAGGAATGTCCCCCTATTTATGGGTTGGAAAGATTTTCCTGTTATGTAGGTGAAACAAGGTATCAAAGTATCCTGTATTTTGGAGACCAAACCCTTCCAAAAAGCTGGAATGTGTGTATTTATGAATGTGACCAATAGGTTAATTTTACAGACAAATACATGGCTAAGTGAATTGAAATCAATACTTTTGTTTGGTATTCAGACAGAACACAAACTTGTTAATAATTACTTGCTGACTGTCAACCCGCATGTCATGAATTTTGAATGTATTGCTATTTTGAGAACCTGGCAACATTAGTGAGGTGATAGTGATGGCTACCTCTTCCCTTCTCCCTCTGCTCTCAACCACTATGAATGAATTTTGCTTCTGTCTTCATCAATAGTCTCATCCTGGCTTGTCTTCCTTTGTCACCCAAAGATATGAAAGAATGTTGGAAGAGTATCACAATTATTGCTGTGAAATATGATTATTGCTGTGCAGTCAAAATCTTCCTCTAAAATCTGGAAAATGAATAATGGAAATACGTAGTTTCTGTCAGGATATTTGTGGGTATATATGAGTGTATGCATGAGGTGAGGAAAAGAGAATTTTTAAGAATCAAACAGCACTTAAACAAGTCTGTTCCGGCTACTAGAAATATTCAGTTAATCACCTAGCTAACATATTTATTTAGCACACCTAACAAATATTTGTTGGTTACTTTAAGCAGAAATAATATCATCTCCAAGACGTTAGGAAAAATGGGGGAAAGTTCTAGATATACAGAGCTTACACTAACACCACACAGCCTCAGACTGTAGGATAATGCCTGGCAGCATTCATCCATTTTGGAAAATTCCATCCTTTGTATTCTGTAACTACTACCTTGAGTACAGCTTTTTTTCAAAGCAATAAAGGCAAATAGAAGCTGCACCACCTTCCTGTAATATTTGAATATTTCTGTTTATTAGGCATACTAATATATGGAGAGAGAGAGAGAGATACAAAGATGCAGGTATATTACACGTACACACAGTCACTCATGATTCTCAGGACAACCCAATTTCTCTCTTAGTTTCTCCGCTTAATACAACATGTCAAAGGGAGTAAAAGGAAGTCTTTATCCCAAAAGAGCACCTTGATGTACCATTTGCACAGGTAAAATAGATGTGGGGTTCACACAAAACAGCAGAACAAAGCCAAGCAATCTTAAGACACTTTAGACTTCTAGTCTTTTGTGAACAGCTGCAGAATGTAAGCACTGTAGTTTTTTAAACTTTTTTTTAAATCTAAGCAATCTGCCCTGTATGCATTTTTTAAAAAATATAAGAAAGATTTAACACTTTATAAGATTATGCCTTCTATTGTAAAAATTTCCTTTATAGACAGAGTCTTTTAAAACACCTTTTCTTCCATTGTTAGCATGGGGAAGTGGCTATTGGGATGCAAGCTTTTTTGTTGTGACAAGAATTTTCTCCTTGCTTCTACACACAGGTGAAGAATGGGGTGAAGAGAGGTCGTTTCTCAATACACAAGGCCTTTCCTAGCAGGGGCTGGACTTGTCCCTTTAGGCACAGCCCTGGGCACATTGCCTGCTCTATCTTAGAAGCACAGTTATGGCCCCCTTTTTTGCACTAACTTTATTACTCTGTCGACAGCCCAATCCCATGTTTTTTTTCCCTAAGCTAACCATCATGAGTACGTGGCCCTGCAGTGATTCTCCAATTGCTCTGAACCAAGTTCTGATCAAAATGACATTTCCTTGAGAGAAACTTAAATAGCTCCCAGGCAGTATATTTACGCTCTCCTTGTTGCTCCTTCACAACGAAGCACTTAACAAAAGCATTAGCTCTGACAGAGGAACAGAACTCATTTGCTAGCCGTTTGTACAGTCAAAGAAGCCTCAGGAGGTGGGCCTCTGAAGTCCTGTTTTTTCCTTTCTCTGCCTCATTCCTTGGAGGCTCACATAGGCTGTTTGGACTTTCCAGTTCTAACTATTTAATGTGAATTAGTGTGTGTTGATGGGAGGTGTATTCTTTTTTCCTGAAGTAGCACGGGCAGAGTACATTGCATAGTGTGTCTGTAATGTGCCTTCGTCTGTCAACTTATGGTTATCGCATGGATTTAATAGGGTTTCTAAGGCAAGGAATACTCAGAAGTGGTTTTGCCAGTTCCTTCCTCTAAAATATGCTGCACCTAGTATTCATTGGTGGTCTCTCATCCAAGCACTACCAGGGCTTACTCTGATCTGCTTCTAAGATCAAACAGGATCTGGTACCTTTAAAGTATTTAGGCCCTCCTCCTAAGACTCTTAGCTTTCCTCCTCATCGTCTTCCTCTGCTTTCAAAAAGTCCCAACAAATTTCTTGCCTATGTAGTCAAGAAGATGATGACAATATTTATTTAGATCTCATCTTTTTCTCAAACCAGGACTCAAGGCAGCTAAAAAAAACCCTTAAAACCAATACATTTAAAATTCACAGCACACAAAAATTCAATACAATAAAAAATAGTTAAAACATGCCCATGAAAAAAAGGAAAAAAAACCCCTAACAAATATAGACAAACCAGGACATTAACAAAGTCTCCCCCCCCCCCCCGAGCAATCAGCACTCAAAGGCCTACTGAAACAAAAATGTCTTCACCTGCTTGGAAGGATAGCAAGGATGGCACCAGTTGAACCACTCTGGGACGGTAAGTCCAGAATCTAGGAGCAACCACCAAGAAGGTTCTGTTCCATGTTTTCAGCTGATGTACCTGTGAGGGTGGTGGGACACAGAAAAAACCTCTCCAGAAGGTCTTTAAACACAGGTAGACTCATACAGAGGGATACAGTTATTCAGACAACATGGACTGAGCATGAAATATAAAGAATGCTTTAAATGCTTTAAAATGTTGTCCACAGAAATTTCAGAAGCCAGAGGGCTGGCAGAAGAAAATTTCCAATGGCCTGGGAAAGGATTCAGTGTCCCGCCTAGCTCCTTGGCCCTACCCATATATTGCTTCTATATAATATATGGAACCATTCTATCCACAAACAAAAGATATTTTGAAATTCACAGAAAATAGCAATGTAGCACTTCTGTTTTTTAAACTAAATATTCTTTTATGTCTGCCTTCCTTTTTATGTAGTCAAGACTGGAAATGCTTGGCTCTGGTGGCCCCCTCATATAACCTTGTGGGAGACCTGCAAACTTCCTTTACACTCCAGAGGAACTGCTGAATTTTGGTTTCATGATCACTCAGGCATGCCATTTGCTGGTGATTGTTCCCTCCCAATTTCCCAGCTGCCCCCAACAAGAAGAGACTGTGCCTGAGATCATCAGAGGCAGAGCAATCCATAATGTTAACAATGTACAAAAATTTTAAAAAGGCAATCAATTCTCTATTTATTTTTATAGCGAAAGCACTTAATTATTCTTTTAATATAGGGGAAAACAAATTAAGAATCTAGATTACTTGGTGGCTTTCTTCCAGGTTCTCTCTTCCTGGAACAGAGGTACTGTCAAGCATCCTACAGTGAATGTTCTGGGGTTTTTTTTGATTGATACTAATTAAAAAACAGTATTTTTTTTAAAAAAAACCAGGGATTTCATAAGTAACCCATTGTGTTAACAGGCATTTAGTACTTCTGTGATTTCATCAGTCCATTGTCCGCAACGACTTTGGCATATTCAATGGCTGATTTGTAAGGAACTCGAGGGAGAGCTGGATTTTCAAAGTCTATGTGGAAGAGTCCAAAACGACAGCTGTATCCAGAAGTCCATTCAAAGTTATCCATCAAGGACCACACAAAGTAGCCTTTCAGTTGGACGCCATCAATGTAAATTGCTGAAAGAAAGGAATAAGGGGAAAACCCAGTTTGATTAATTTTAATTATATTTTAATTATATTTTGTCTTTCTTCCCTAGGACTCAAAGGGACACATATAGGATTCATAGGAAGTCACTCATGCACTGAATTTTACTGAATTTTAAAAAAGAATATTCTCTCATGTAATTTCCCATCTTCCTGGGAAAGAAGTCTGTTTGGTGTCTGTTGTTGCCATCTTGTGTATTAAAATGTAGACTGGGGTGGGCAACTGTTGGCTGTTAGGGGGCCATATCAGCCCCCCAAGGGACATCCAAAGACCACACCCTTCCATACTTCTATTTAAAATAATCGTCTTTGCCCCAAAAACTTTCTAAGGGAGTGTGGGAGCAATTTTGCATTTTTTCTCTCAGCCCATTTCTGGCCCAAAGGAACAAAACAAAAACAAAAAAACAAAACTGGAAGTGACTCAGAAGTCAATTTCAGGATTACTTCTTGTCAAAATACATCCCGTGCCTCCTAGAAGATATTTGGGAATATTTTTCTCCTCAGAAATATTTGGGGAACATTGTGAACTCCAGGGTCACATTTGGAGCATAGGCCACAGTCTTTCCACACTTGATATGGATTGTGTAAATCAAACAATGGCTAATTTCACAAAATATTTGTCATCCATTGGTCAAAATGGTTACAAAGATGATTAGATACTACCACTGTAACATACGTTTTATTCACAGAAATAATTCAGAGAGAAAGGGGAACATTAGATTTACTCTATAGCTGAAAAACTTTCACATGTGGGTAATTTATGTTCAAAAACGGTACAAACAATCACAACTAGCAGTTATCAAAATGGCAAGACTTCTTACTAAGCTGTTCTTGTTTATAAAAGAAACTTTTGTTCTTTCACATAGGGTGATCCCCCTTCCTCCAAAAATCTCCTTTCCCTTATATACAGCTGACACACAATGACACATTTAACTACCTCCATTTTAAATTTTTATATACATTCCCAAAATTTGATAGGCATTTCACTGCAGTTTCTGTATACCCCCTTAGACTAAGAACCATCCATTATTCTGAAGCACACATTCCTTTTATGCTGGTTTTATTGATTGCAGTTTGTGAGAGTCTTCAGGTCTTTTTAAGATTAGGAAAAGTGGGATACAAATTCCTAAATGCATATGAAAAAAACATTCCTTTATTATTTAGTCTGCAGCCTTAACCTACTTACTTGCAAGTAAGACCCCCTGAACACAATGAGATTTGCTTCTAAATAAGCATGTTTATTATTGCATTCTTACACTCCTAAATGATGAGGAAGATTTATCCAGGAACAGGACAGGGAAGATAAAATGTAGTCCCGTTAGGATTGCTGAGGAAGCACACAACAGACTAAAGGAACCCAGACCAGACAACAGTAACAATTATGCAATTTAATGAAAGGAGGGTAAACTGGCCAGTAGGGATGCATGTTATTGTTTATTTCATTCTCACAAACAAGAATGAAAATTTCAGTAGATATTCCCCATTGGATGGAATCTTTTTGACAGTTCAGCTGATTTTATTTTTATTTTTTTGCCTTTGATCCTATTTGGATAAATTTGATGGAGGAAGGAAGCAAGCCTGCCCGATGTGACCACTAGGCCTCTTTTCCCCATATCTAGATACAACAGTCACCCACCCACAAATTGGACAGAAGAAAGGCTGTCTAAAGCATGCTTACATGAAAAACATACATGCTATTGGACATATGTTGATCTGAATCATATACTAGTGCAGTGGTTCTCAACCTGTGGGTCCCAAGATGTTCGTGGACTTCAGCTCCCAGAAGCCCCAGCCACTATGGTCAATGCTCAGGGCTTCTGGGAGCTGAAGTCCATGAACATCTGGGGACCCACAGGTTGAGAACCACTGTACTAGTGTATGAATTTATGTTATTATCAACAGTATGAATCAGCCATCTGTACAGAAGGTCTTATGCATGTAGGCTCTATATATCAGTGCCCTCTGGTGGGACCATATAAGCTGTAGCTTCTGCCTTCACTGGGGCCGGCAACAGTCTTACAGATTGTTGCTAGACTACAGCTCCCATCATCTTAGCAAGCACAGCCGATAGTGAGGAATGTAAGAGTTGGAGTGTAGCAATATTTGGGGTCTACCCAGCCTGATCTAGACAGCAGTCCATTTGACACAGGCCTGCCCAATTTTTAAAATGACCTGTTTTTATAATTCTTGAAAACATACCTGCATACTGTGTATTGTTAATACCACACTAAAAGAGTTCTTTTAACAACAGGTTAATATGGAAGGAATCCAAGTACGAAGCATACTGAGTGAAAAATGAAGCTTTGAATGGGAAAGTCCCTCAGTATAATTGTGTAAACCAGCTGCTGATTTCAGAATAAGCTTAAATGTACAGGGACAACAAGAGAAATCTATTGTTTCTTTTTTTCTCTCTCTTAAACACACATACACACACACGCTTATTTAGATAAAACTCACCCATGTAGAGTCTAATATAGCCTGTGAAGAATGCAACCCTCTGACATTATTAGACAATAAGCAACTGAGGACTCTACTGTATAATCCGTCTGCATACCATAGACAAAATAGGAGAGGAAACCTTGCCACGTGACTTGTCAGCTTGATTTATGAGGTACCTAAATCTTGGGGGAAACAATCTTTTGTGTATTAAACCTGTGCTCAAAACAGCACTGCGTACAAAGATAACTGAGGACAACAGGGATGGCTCTTGGTCCGCTGAAGCTGGAACAAATGTGATAAGGGTTGCTGTTCTCACACATCTACTGTTTTGTGGGGAGAAGGGGATGGCTTTAAATGATTATAAAAGGGAAGGGGTGCTAAAGAAGGCAATGTAATATAAAGGTGAGGTACAAAAATAATATCCATGGTGAACTTTTGATGTACTGCTTCCTTGATGATAGGACGTTTGCTAAACATGGTGACTCCATGCCGATACTTTGATTAGAAAACATGTCGGGAGCTCATTATTTCTAAGCCGTGGGCATGATTTCCCAATATTCTTAGTTAAATTGCACACTGCTGCCATACTGCACCAGTTATTCAACTCATTTTCTCCCATCCTTGTTTGGGCAAGAGGAAAATTCTTAACTAAATTTTGCCCTGGAAGCACACTATCTAATTTAGAAATACAAAGGTCTCTCATCTTTCGAGAATGGGACTAGTTCAAACTTCCCTTTGCCTGTAGAGCACAAACCTAGAACTATGTCATTCTGTCCAGGTGATCTTCAAATGAAGGAAGAGACACAAACAAAGTCAGATGGCTTGTGAGATTCCTACAAAAGTGAGGAAGAAGAAGTACCCTCACTTTTCAGCTGTTATTGAGAGTCGATGCATTCCTGCTTTTAACAGAATTCATCACGAAGAAGACAGAATCTAAAGCAAGGGTACTTGCTTTCTCTGAATTATAATTTGCTTTCAATTCTGTGTTTTACAAGCACACTTATTATGTTGGTTTAGGGGCTTAAATTTGGCAAAACAGAGCATCAGATCAGCTCTCAGCCTGTAACAACTATCTGTATACAACAGGAGGCGATTCAAATTAGATCAGTCTCAAAGTTGAACTTGTCCCCCATTTTGGTGTCCAGGGGGCTGCAAAACAAGATCTTCTACCTCCTTGTCCACTAATTACCTTTGTTTCTACCTCTGTAAGACTGGAGATCTGACCTGGGCGGGTGATTCCACTCCAGAAACTTCTGTGAGGAATCCCAACATCAAATCTTGTCGTTCAAGTTTCAAATTTTACCTGAGGCCTTAGAAGACATATTTTGCTCCTTCCTATAGCCCTTGGGACACTCTCCTAGGACCATAGGAATACTGTTTAAAAAGTATTGTAGATGTCAGGTGAGTTTCCTTGGGGATAGATTTCCTCATGTGGGGTGCTACAACAGAAATACTAGTCAGCACCTGTTCCAGCAGAGAGGACAGGATCAGCCAAGAATCTCACTATATGACCAGGCTGATGTGGGAGGCAATGTTTTTCAGAGGCATGAATCCCAGGGATGGAATTTTACAGATGAGCACCAGCACATTAAATTGGCTCAGAAACAGATAGAAAGCCAGTATCAATATTAGTATGATAAATTCTCAATAGTCCCAATTAGAATAATAACAATTTCATTCTATACATAATAGCTGTTTCTTATTTATCTTGAGAGCAACTCTATACACAATGTAGTCCAAACTACATTTGAAAAGTTGGTTGCATGGAAACTCCTCTTGCAGGCAACATCCTCAATATATTATATGTTGACAATAAAGTTCCAAGCCCCTTTATAAGCAAAAGTTTACTACATGAATAATGTTTCCATGTGTGGCCATGTGCATGCTCCATCGTATGTGTGATGTTTTTACGTGACAGTGGACCTACGGAGGAAAAACCTTATTCAAAATCTCAGTTGCTGTGCCTAAATACTCTGGTGACAGCCACATTATTAATTAGCATGGATTTATTTACACCCATTGTGCCATTAATCATTGTATCAGGAAAGTTGGTTAATTAATTAATCACCATGGGTGGTCACAACAGCTGAAAGAACCATTTCAGGTGTATGTCAGAGTACATCATTTGTCTTTCTTTATGCATTACCACTCTTCTTCTTGTAGGGTTTCTTCTGCATACTTTCTTTTCTTGATCTTTGTGTTAACTTTGATACTAAGAGACATTCACTCTCCACAAGGTCTTTCCATTCTTAGAGTGTTATGACATCAATTTGCTGGTCCTTCACATCATACTGACAGCTCCTTGAATTCTTTTACTGAAACTTCCATATAGCTAGAAAAACAGCCTTCCACAGTACAATATAGGGCTGTTACTCCAGATGGTTTGGCCTCCAGCTCCTATGACATGGCCCATGCTAGTTGGGAAGAACAGAATTTGTGTTCACCAGATTAGTGAGGGCCATGATATTAGGCAACGGGTTGAAACTACAAAGTTCCTTCCATTGGCCAGCTGAAACATAACTGTATTTTATTTTTCATGCATTTGGTGTTCTGTCAAAAAAAATAAAAATAAAATCAGGCTACTCAGTTTATATACTCAGTGCCCTCCTCACAATCACTATACATAGGAAGGTGTATAATGATTTGTGATGACTGCAGTCCTCTTTTCATGCTAAACCCATTTTTTAAAAACTACAGTAGTGACACATAAAGACATTGATTCATATTATCTGCAGTTCCACGCAATCTTTGCTGTCTAGCAGCCCTATACTCTCCCATAGGCAATAATGTGGGTGCCACCAAACATATGAACTAGACTCGTATTTATAGTGTTTAGGTTAGAGGTTGTTTGCAATTCGATGACTGTAAACTAAAACCAAATATAAGCTGTCAGTTCAATGTGTCAAAACTGATTTACATTTCAGGGTTTTTTTTTCCAGCTTGTAATCTTTAGCTGTAGTAGAAGACAGACAGAAACTAAACATATGAGCATCAATAAAGAGGATTAAGGATAAATACTGGGGATTTCTTATGAGTGGTATTTTGCAAGCATTGTTCACAAACTGACAACTTTATAGCGCCTACTGTCCAGGAGAAGACAAACGGCAGATTTGTGAGTGTGGAAGCAGGTTCAGTGAAAAATCAGCATATTTAGTAAGTAAAATAGTGAGGGGGAAACATCAGGTAAAATTCAACATGCCTGTATCAAACTTCTCTAGCTTTTATCTGTTTAGGGATTTAACTGGCAATAAATTGAAGTGCTTTAGACCAGTACTTCTTAAGCTATCTGATGGGGAGAGCGTGTCTGGGATACCACCCCCATGTGCCAGGGACCAGTACCATATTTGTGTCCACTGGCTACAAAATTGTTTCTGTCTTTCCTGGAAACTCTCCAGAGATGCACCTTCCTGGCATGCAGTTCTGACATCAATGTGTGGAGGTGAAGCTGGGCCTTGAGACACCTTTGGGAGCAAATCAGGCAGAATAAGCCACATGTTCAGTCTACATACCATTTGAAATGTGCAATGGGCCCCAAAACTTGCCCAAGTTTTTTCATTAGTTCATGACCATTTGAGCCATGACATATGACTGAGGTAGCCAACGCAGTTCAAACTCTTTGCAACCAGAATTTGCTGAAATGCAAGGTTCTACTCCAAAGGGTAAAATGAAACTCAGAAATGGATCATTGGTAAGGAATTCTTCAGTCAGCTCCAGTCTAGAGATCTAAACTTCGCTAGGAAAATTGTCCACTCTTTAATTTCCCACCAGGTGGGATGGAAAAGCCTGCAGTACCTTTTAGTGCCCTTTAGTGATTGAAAGCACTTTGTCACTTCAGTACCCCAGAACGTACTATGTATAACTTGGCTTGCTTATAAAAAAAATCATTATGTTCAGATACCTATGATTTAAAAGCATAGTTTATTTAGGCCCAAGTTAAAAACAACTAATATAAACTACTTTAATTTTTTTTTTTCAAACAGAGATACGGACAGCTGAACTTATAGAAAACTACATCACATAGTTTTTAAGAAGCAGGCAAAGGCTACCATTGAAAACAGAAGAAACTATCAGCATTATAGAAACAAAGTGATTAGGTATTCTGATCTAATCTCCATCAGAGCTAAGAACATTATTTTTTAAAAGTCAATGGTTTAGTTACTTTATGACTAGTATGTTAGTAATGTACTACTGCTACATTGCCTTTTAATTAATGTTTTAATTTTAAAAACTTTTGAAATAGAAGAAAAGATTCCTCAGCCCTATTATTTCAGCATAAACAGTAAACATTACTCACTACACCAAGAATCATAGCAACAATATGTGTTGTCATGTTTATTTTTATAAAAGAGCAACTATTCTGTTCTCATGATGCCAATAAGTAATTGTACCTAGAGGTACAGTAATGATGCTACCTTTAATGTGCTATGTGTTCTAGGGACAGAAAGCTTTCATTTTAAGCTGATACAGAAAGGGAAGGGAGAGACTCACTGAATACTAATTTTGGGACATGAAACTATCTAATCAGTCTCTTTTTCTGAGTTATGACCATCAAGCAGTTTTTGCTTCTTTTGATCTTTCATTTTTATCATCTTCGTGGACAGCTAAAAAACCTAAAGATTTGTCCAGATTGACACAAAGTTCTCCACCCCCTTTCGCATACCAGTTATTTCTTGATTTGTTGTATTTCCTAACACAGCCCTGTTTCTTCCCTTTGCTGCAGACAAGGAGGGAATGTGAAGCAGGCAAGAGGCAAAAGGAGTCAGAGTTTGGATTCTGCAAAGGCTTTGCCATCATGCTGTAGTTTTCGCTTGGCACAACTGCAATCTTTACACCCAGAACAAATATACCTAAAGATGTTCGGTTCTGCAACCTTTAAAAGCTCACTTTGAACATCGAGTCCTATGCGTGCTTAGAAATTGTTTTAGGAGGAACAAATACAAGTTAGCCATATAAAAATAATTTGGCCTGCATCAGGATTGAGAATCCTGCAGCACTCTACCTGTTCTTGTACCCACAACAGAGAAGAGAAGAGTGAGAGGTATGGGAAGAAAGAAAGTGAGAGGAGAAGAGAAAAACAAGCCTCATCAACAATTGCTTTTCAGGGTTTTCACATCTCTATTCCAGAAAAGGGTAGAAAAAACACACCAAGGTTACTCCTCTCTTTGTAAGCTCAAGAAGCAGGCTTTCGGTTTTACCAGACAGAGACTCGTATGCTCACAGGCCTCCATCACACTGGAAAATAGTGCTGATCCTGTAGTGAAGCAAGTGAACATGGTGTAGTAATGCTGGAAAACATTGGCTCTGGCTCCATTCTAGAAATACTTTCACACCCATGTTGATGGCACAGATCTTGGTGCAGATAAAATCACACCTCAGCCATGCTCATTATGAAGATGACATTCCTGATCACTTCACTTCATAAGAAAATCTGTTCCACAGTTAGCTTCCAAATGATACCGTGTGAGAATCCACTTTGTCATGCATGTATCACAAGTGAAAAATTGTCATTTGTCTAATTCTAGTCCGAAGCAAATAAAAAGAGCTGTCAAACTGAAAGCACCAAAGCCACTCTTGCTGTCTACCAACAACATCCAAGCCTATTCCTTTTAATTAAAAGAAATGCTCCCAGGCTTGCCATAGTCTACAAGTGACAGATCAATACTTATTCAGAAAACAATGCTCCTTGTATACCATAAATTGAAAATTATGAAATATGTCTTCTACTTCAGAACTTTTTGGACTAAAAAAATTTGCATACAAAACTGCCAAGAGAGGAAAATCCAAATGTACTACAGGGAAGGCACAACTAAGTAACTAAGTAATCAAGGATAACGAGTAAATGAGCTGTACTGATTCAAATCAGAGTAGACTCACACAGAAGGTCAGAGGGTCACGTCCTGCTTCCCTCACTCCAGTGAAAGCTGTATCAACATCATTTTGAGGAAGCAGAAGTGATATTCCAGTCATTTCCAATCAACTTTTTAGCTGTTTGGGACAGGCCCCCTCTGCAAATATTGCTACAGTGCAAAATCACACACCTAACAGTCATTTTTCAACTCAAAATTATAGGGAAGATTAGCCAAAAAGTGGGAAAGGATGATAAGATTCTTGGGTGATTTGTAAGCTGCACAGGAGCTTCTCCCTGGCTGCGTGCAGGTTGCATTATTCCCATCCCTAGAGCCAACATGGTATAGTGGTTCAAGTTTTGAACTTCAAATCCCTGCTCAGCCATGGAAAACCTATTGGGTGACCTTGAGCAAATCACACCCTCCTAGTCTCAGAGGAAGGCAAAAGTAAACCCTCTCTGAATAAATCTTGCTAAGAAAACCCCACATTAGGACCATCATTAGTCAGAAACAACTTGAAAGCACACAACAAGAATTTGGATAGATACTTATTATATGAATCATGAAGCATAATAAGCCATCACACCTAAATCACGTATTATATATTACTTATTAAACTGTATTAGCCATTACATTTTACAAGGTAGGAGAAAAACATTCCAAGAACTATTGTGAAACAATGAGATACAGAGCCAACTATATCTTCAGTGCCTAGCAATACTCCTATACCTTTCCCTATCATTAGATAAAGAGGAGGGTGCCACAGGAATTTTTCATCCTTAAAAATACCTGTACATACCTGCATGCTTTTCTAGAAAAAGAAGAGTTCCTTCCTCCCAAAGCCAAAAGAGACTTTAAGTAACTTGCCCTCTGAATTGCAATGATACTTGGGAGTGAGCTATACATTTGTGTGAGTGTGACCTGCAGTGGGTCCGTGGAAATAGGATGCAATGAATTCCCTGCCCCTAATGCTTGAGGCTTCCACTGTTCAAATCACCTCTCCCAGTACCACTTAGAAGAGGAAGATGGTAGCTCAAATTCCCAGACCAGTGTTTGCTGTTAAACATCTAGTTTCACCTAGTTCTGAACATATATGATATTGCCTTACTGTGACTAGAGAGTCAATGTGATATAGTTGTTTGAGTGATGAAATATTTATTTGACTTATTAAAATATTTATACCCCACCCTATATCCAAGGACCTTGGGGAAGCAATACAATCCATCTAGGACAATGAATGACAATGAAAAAGATCTTTAAGACACTAAAAATGTACTCAATATAGATTACAAGGCTAAAAATATATCAAATCAATTATCACTTAAAACTGCACAATTTAACACAATTTAAAACATATCAAAACAATGCTGTCCAAAGGCTTTAATAAAAGTCATATTTTGACTTGGAGCTGGTAGGAAATCAGTGCCGGTGTCAACTGGGTCTCTGAGATGACAGTATTCCATACCCAGGGTGCCATAGCAAAGAAGGCCCTCTCCTATATCCACCTACAGTGTATTGCCCCTAATGGCCAGACACAGAGAAGGGTCCCCTCCAACATAT
Source organism: Iguana delicatissima (assembly GCA_948472985.1). Taxonomy (NCBI): domain Eukaryota; kingdom Metazoa; phylum Chordata; class Lepidosauria; order Squamata; family Iguanidae; genus Iguana; species Iguana delicatissima. The sequence continues at coordinate 844,204 of CAOKZL010001002.1, read as the reverse complement.
CTCAATTCTCAGGCAGATGTAGAGCTAGGACTCTGGGAGACCAGGATTGGAATCTCTGCTTAAATATGGAAAAGGTGACCTAGGGCAAGCCACATGCTCTCAGCCTAAAACAATGGCAAAGGCAAACCTCCTCTGACAAAATTTTGCCAGGAAAACTCTATGTTAAGGTTGCCATATGTTGGAGTCAACTTGTGCCCGTGAAAATTAAGTCATCCAGGACCACTATCCTGTGAATTGGTTAGCAGTTGCTCTCAAGGACCTCAAGTGACGTTCTTTGCCTGCTTTGGTACCTGATTTCTTTTAAACAAGGATTGGAAGTTTCTATACGCAAAGGAGATGCTATAGCATTAAGCTATGATCCCTTCCTAACATCAACCAGGCACACAGCAGAGGGTCAATTAGAAATCTCCTCTAGGAAAAACCCACAGAGGTATGCATTCTATTCTATCACATGACATTTTGATTCCTGACTTCTCAAATATTTGGCTTGCATGGAGTATTTCTGTCCTTGCTAGTTTAACAAAGTAGAATGGAACTACAAGGCACATTTATTCTTTGAACTCAGCTAGGACTGATCTTCTGCCACTGCAAAAATCTCTGCCGATTAGCCAAATTGTGCAAGACTAGCAGTCTCCATTCACTACACAGACGGTAAACTACTTCTTTACCCCAGGAGGGACAGAAAGGTCGCCTGGGGTCTGGGACTAAGGTTATTAGTGATACAGCAGCAGCAGTCACATCATAGTGCTGTCTCTCTGCAAAGCACTTAGATTTGCAAATGCTCAGAAGCCAATGGCAATGACGGACAGTGAACAACTGGGTGTTCTTATCCTATTTTTCTGCTATCTTCTGATGAAGAAGAATTCCTTTCGAATTAGATCAAAGGCAAACTTCACTGCATGCACAGTTCTGATGTCACGCAAGATTTTGGGATGTGTGTGTGTGTTTTTTAAAAAACAACAATACATTTATAAATACAGGGCACGTTAATAAAACTGAAGTTCTGGAAAAGCTTTTTGTTTAAATAAAAGACATTTTTCATATCATGTTAATCTTTCTTTCCTATTACAAGCTAGCAACAGGTGCACATCCAGAGCTTATTTAAGATCAATAGATTAGAGATGAAAGAATTAAAGGAGACTTTTCTCCAACTAAAAGAGAATATGAAATGGATACAGCAAAACACTGCCACCTCCAGTTTCAGAGAATGTACCGTCGACAACCTGTATAATGCACACACACGCTTCCTGCTACTGAAAGATGAAGAATACATACAAAACAGATGTGAACTCTGGAGGCAGGCAAGGTGTCTAAGGCTAATTGAATGCCAGTGAGGTCCCAGGGAATTTCTTTGATCACACGTTGATTATTTTCTCTGCTTCATGTAATTCCCATAATCCAAAAAGTGTTAATTTTGAGTTAAGGTTAAGAATTTAAAGAGGTCCCTTGAAATACAGTGGAGTGCTTAGGATGGGTCTGGGAGATGGAGTTCAGTTTCCTGCTCAACCATAATCCAGAGGTATATGTGTGTTCCCTGCAGTCCTCAACACCTCTAGAATACCCCGATTAATTTTTTCCTGCTCCTCACCAAAAAGAGGAGGAGTTGCTGCTCCTAGAAGTCTCCAGTTGCAACAACTTACCTTTTAAATAGGTTGCAGTCCTATAAATAGGTCCTTGTGCTATTTAACATCAAAAATACACATTTTTGAGAATCAGAATCAGACTTCTGAATATTTTGGGGGGTTTATTTTACAGTAGTCCATGTGGTCCCTGGAACATAAAAGTGGCCCCCAGACCTGCCTCAGTTGCCCACCCCTGCATTAAACTCACAGGGTGACCTTGGGAAGTCATTTCCTCCAGTTCTGATTTAGGAGTTCTTCACAGAGTTATTCTGAGTATGAAATGGAAGCATCCTCATGCTAAGTGCCCTAGAATAATGATGGAAAACAAATTTAGTACTTTCCAAGGCCTCTCCGATAAGGTAGCCTGCACTTTAGAATCTGAACCTCAATAAAATCTGAGTGCACCTTAATAAAATCTGTACCTTAATAAAATCTGAGCAATCTGTAAACAATTGCCACTGGGAGAAAAAAAGCATTTGACTGATGTCTAGAGATTAGTTAAACCAGTAACACAGTAAAGTAGCACTTTCCTAAGTGCTACTTAGGGAAGGCCTAGGTGGGAGTATGCCACTCCTGATTGTTACAACACCGCACACCCCCAATGATTGGCATAGTTTAATTGGCAAATATCATTTAATGAGGTGACTAGAAGGTCAATCTGGATGAGGCATATTACTGTCTGTAAACATGAGATAGCAAGGCAGGTCAGCCACACACCCCTCTTAGGCAGAAAACAAGTCATTTTCAGGCTAATAGCGCAGACACTCTCAAGACAATAGGCTTAAAAATAATAAGTTGGATGTATGTTATATCATATGATATATTATATCATACCTTCTATCTTTCTTCTTCCCTAAACACACAAACACACACAAACACACACACACATCTATTTCAGGGGAAAAACACAATGTAAAACCAAGTGGACAGGAAACACAGAAATAAACTAAACTGAATTGAAACAAGCTAAACTGAATTAAAACTGCAAGGATTTATGTTCTAGGATTCTCTGGGCAACTGCTCAAACAATTGGTCCTTTTCCAGGAGGTAATGTAGCCAGCCTCATCGCAGACATAGCCTGCTGAGAGGCTGGTCATAGCAGGTGCTGTCATAATCTAGTCTCTCCAGTATGGGTAGCCTATGTGCAACCTGTTTGCTAATGATATACCTCAAACATTGAATTGTGAGAACAGGTTAAGCAACTATCCACCACTGGCTTCCTGATCCAAGATATATCTTTTTTAATGTGTTTGCCTTATAGCAGGGAAACAGATCATAGGTTTTGCTTAAACACTTTTGCATGATAACAAGTAGGTGAACCCTCAGAAAACTAAATACAAATGATTATGCATTGTGAGGCCCTCTTTCCCCAAGCCATTTCCCTCAATCTGGATCCTTCCAATAGTGTTGAACAAAAAAGAGGCTTAACCAAGTAACTACACTTAATATATAATTTCCCTAGGTTGTGCCCTCCCTCTCTGGCCCCCAGATCACATTGAATTTGACTCACCCCAAAATCTTAGCAGCCATCTTGGTTAAAACAAGGTATGTCCGGTCTATATGCTTTGTTTTACAGAAAAACTACACTTATTGTAGCAAGAGGTTGCTTCCTTCCTTTTTTTTTTTCATGTTGGGACTGGGTCTCTGTGGTCAGAAAATTGAATGGAAGTTGTGGCTTGCAGATGCATTTTTCTACTCCTGTACATAAAAGTTTGAGTTTTGCAAAGAATTTAGAAAGTTAAGTTTTGAATTCTCAGGGAGCAAAAAGTGCCAGCCTCCTCACTTGATGGTGTTCAGCATCATGATATTTCATTAGGTTTGGAGTTCATAGGAAGTAGAAAAGAGCAGGAGTAGTCACAATGCACTGAGCTTAGGCACTTGAAAGATTGGACTAAACAGGAAGTCACAAGAAGGCATGAGAGATTCTTCCTTAACGTGACTCAGAAAAGATGCATATAAATACCAGCAGCAGTTAGAGCAGTGGTTCTCAACCTGTGGGTCCCCAGATGTTTCTGGACTTCAGCTCCCAGAAGCCCCAGCCACTATGGTCAATGCTCAGGGCTTCTGGGAGCTGAAGTCCAAAAACATCTGGGGACCCACAGGTTGAGAACCACTGAGTTAGAGCCTTCTATGTCAGTGAATTCACTCTGGATATTTTTTTTTCTCTTTGCAAATTTTAAAGGAGCTATCCAAGGTACTAAACCTATTTGAGTCATAAGGCTCAGAAATCTGAATGGCTCTAGAATAAAAGCTGGAATAGATTTACTGTATCCCTGACATGGAAGCCACCATCTCTGTATGGTTTAGAATCTTAACAAATCTTGGTAGTCTGGAAAGCAGAAAATCTATGTTGGCAGACCTCACAAAGTAGCAGAGTCTACATTTATAGGTCTGCAGTGCAGCATCTGTGGAAGCCTGCTCCTACATCCATGAAGCTTACTGCTGTCATGATCCTCATCCTTCGACAGGATGGATTAAGCAATGGAAGCCTAGAGTCTATTTTGATTCTGTAGGTGTGAGAATGACACTGCTGCTAAGGTCCTGGGCTGCTATTCTTGTACCAGAGTGTTCTAGCACCATTGTGAAAAATGTCAAAGTAAGTTTTGAAAATAATCTGTTTCACAGATTTTTAAGTACCACCAAGAAAAGAAGCATCTTGGCAGTCCAGGAGTAGAAAATGAACACAATTGTATTCCTTTATAATTTATACTTCAGCGAACATAGGGGTCATTGCCACTTGCATTCTAAAAGGTGCTCACACAGAATATCAAGCAAAACAGCTGAGCTCACAAATCTCAGCACAGCCATCTTTTTCTCTTGTGAACTGGTGCTGTGAGGATGTAATCTGAAGCCAAGAAGAAGCTGGAGGAGTGTGCTTACCCCTTATGCATAAAACTTCTCTTTAAATATAATCTAATCTCAACCAAGCACCTGTGATTCCAGAACAAAATGCTTGTACAAATCTCAGCATAGTAATATAGCTATAGTTGTTCTCTCATTCATTATACTGAAATTCCAAATCCAGAATAAGAAACCTGAAATCACAGGCAATTAAACCTAACTGTGATGTTACACTAGAGTAAGCAAAGTCCTCAGCATAGGCTATACTGGCTAGGGCTATTAGGAATTTCAGTGCAATATTCTTTGAAGAGCTGCATCCCTGTCTACACAGTCCCCATCTGTGTTGAGCCAATATGAAGATAATCAGAATTTGGAGACATTACTTTTTTGAACTGCAGCTCTCTGCATCTTCCAGTGGCCATGCTAGCTGGGATTGATGAGAATTTTAGAACAAAAAATCTTGAGGGCAGCAGGTTTAGATGGCTGTTCCAGCAATGTGGTAATAAAGTAAGATGAAGATACTCTGTAAGGAAGTGTAGGTCTAGGACAACATGATCTGAGACACTATGAGATGTTTAAAATCATACTTGAGCTCCTGGCTGGCAAGTTTAAGGTCAAAAATTAGACAATGTCTGTATGTATTTATGTGTATGTGTGTGTGTGTGTGTGTGTATTTTGCAGAGATGCTCCTCCAAGTGGTTAAAAAAAGGTCTGTTTGTCATAGTATCTAATTTATTTCCACCACTATATTTTGTATTTAGCATGCTTTGTTTCGTGACCGGTCAATGGAAGCAAATATGCGTTTACTCCACGAGTCTGATGGCTAAGGTACATAGTTCTGAGGAAACCCCACTGTGAGAAAGACTATCATTTAATTGTAAGGAATAGGCACACCCCTTAATGTATAGTTTGACCCTGAAACTCTAAACAGAAACATTTCACTTAGGGGAGAGAACATATTCCAACATTTTGTTGCAGTTCCCTCTTCTTTTTATTTATTGTTTATGACCTTGTTGAAAGTACCAAAATTGCATTCAGCAAAACTTCTCAAATGTTTCAGCTCATTTTAAATTTCTTACTTGTAATGTATTTCACACTCAAAAACAACAAAAAAGTGAAGGCCTTCATTAGTTCTTTGATGCTTGTAGCTAATTTTATACTTTGTGTGTATGCGCTAACAACCAGGGATGCATAAATTGTGAGTCAACCATAAAATCACTATAAAAATGATCTTTAAACTCTTCACTTTTACAATATAAAATAGAGCAATGACAAAAAAAAGTTTCTCCCAGCAGGGGATAATCAGAAGGAACCATATTTAATTGTAACATTGTTGTTGAGAAATTGTATGAAGGAGTAAGCACTCTTTTCAGGCGCAGATATGAAGAATTAAATTACCCTTTGGGTTGAAAATCCACAGGCTTTTTAATTTCTCCTAAAGATGAGTTCTTTGGAGAACTCAGTGAAAACTCCAAGATTTCTTCAGCTACAAGCACCGACTCTAATCAGAAAACAAACATGCCTGCTGCTCAGAATACATCACTCTCCTGCAGTACCTCCTCCAACCAAACAGACTTGCTGTTTTAGGTCGGGGCAGACTTAACCCTGATTCTCTGCTAACAATAGCTAGGAACCTAGGAATTAACTTCGCTACCCAAAGCCTTTTTCCTTTCCAAAGCCAATTCCCCCAGCTGTCTTAACCACAGTTAAGCTGTTCATTAGTTCAGGAATAAAGTTTTTTAAAGGTTAACCAGGATTTTTTTCCAAGTTAATCAGTATTCATAACTGATATTTCACTCATTGGTTAAGCTGAACCCTGGTTTTATTTGATTGGGTTAACACCAGTCTTAACATTTTAAAAGAAAGTTACAGTAATTGGGTCTCTCAGCTTGGATCTGGATGCTTGTTTTTCTTTCTCTACAAGGGACACATATGGATAGGTTGGACTAGGTGGACCTTTCGGTTTCTTCCAGCTCTATGAGTTTATGATAACCAACAGCAATATGTGACAGTGTGTGTGTGTGTATATGTGCCTTCAAGTTGCCTGTCAACTTATGGAGACCCCCATGAATTTCATTGGGTTTTCCTAGGTAATGCTCAAAGGTGTTGCATACTAAGGAGGGCCAGTTCTTTCCACTGAAATATAGCCTACAGCAGCTGGTATTCATTGGCAGTACAGTTGGGATAGCTATCAAAATATTTTTATTTGATAACAACACAGAGATGGTAATTTGAAAACAATACAGTTCTACCTTTAAAGACTAAAAAGTTTTATTTGGTATATATGTCAGTTGACTCTATCCCACCTTATGAGATACATTTGATAAGCTAGTAGACTTGTCTACATTATAATTTAAAATGTTTTTCTGTTTGTCTGTCTATTGTACTGTGCAAATCTACATGCTTGATTAAAGAGTCACAAACAGACCAAACATGGTGTGTTATCCAATGCAACCCAAAGGAAGACCATAATAATAAGGTTTTGGACCTAATCCATCAAGTTAATCCTGAACACACACTTTAGATTCCTGTATTTATGTTTTGTTTTAGAATGCATATTTATCAACCGATTTCAATCAAAAATTTATATTTACATTTAAGTAGACATCATTTTCATGCAAGTTTGTGACTATTTGGAAAATTTTGTTTTCTTAAGGGAAAATCATTGCTTGGGGTCTCTTTTGCCTAGAATTTAGTGTAAAGGAAATTTACAGTTTGTAGGAACAATCAGTCACACTTCTATTTCATTCAAATCATAAGCAAAAAAAATTCAACTTAAATGTATTTGCCTATAAGGTACTCCAAGATTCATTTTCATTTTCACTTCAACAGATTCACGCAGCAACCTCCACATATGCAACCACCAAAAACAAAGGTAATCTGCAATAAAATTCTGCCATATAAGGGCACAACTTTCCCCAGTCCCTCTACATTTTCACATTCTTGTTCAGGTTTCCATCCAGCCTGTTATGCTTTCCTCTAAGCAAAAGCCTTTCCTGTAGTCTTCACTCTACACACACACTTCCAGGTGTTTTTTTTTCACTGACACCAAACTCCCATAGGTATGCACATGTACAATTCTCTCTGGGTTGTTAGAAGCGTGGGGTACTCTCGTAAGGTTTGCGTTTTCAAAGACTGTTGTACTTCTACAAACCTTGAGAATCTTGACTCTTAGTTGCCCTAACTTGTTCCAAAGTCAACTAGCTTCTAATCCATTTTAGAGAAGAACTAGAAGCATATTTTGTTAGACCCACTGACTTGCTCTTAGAGGATCATGACACAAAATAAAATTGGCACAAGCTATTAGTGGTGGCTTCAAAATTATGTAGAACATTTTCTCAAACACATCAATTTCAGGGCAAACAAAATCCACAGAGAATTGAAATACTGGATATTGCCAGTCTTTCTTAGAATTATAAAGTACCTTAGTTGCTCATAAATGAAACTATTGTCACCTTTTTGTTCATTTTTCAGGCACAGCTTAGCTAAAAATTGGTAAGTAATGCCAGACGCCTTTAGAATGGTATGAGTGTGGAAACACTGATGCAACAGATGGAGGGACAAACTGTATGTAGTACAGAATGGTATCCAATGAAGTCTTGGCAATTAGTTTGTTTTTAAAATAAAAAAAAACAGCATTTTTTTACAATGCTTCCATTCTGAATGCAAGAGCTGTGGGGTTCTTAATAGTTTCCCCACTACATTTTGGCCACAAAGATAAACACGCAACTAGGTCTGATCCTGGAAACTAAGCAGAGTCAGTTCTGGTTAGTACTTGAATGGAAGACCACCAACCAATACCACAAATTTTTTGGACTAAACTACCTACAATGATGAGACAAATACCTCTGGGTATTTTACTCCAAAAGTACAACCAGAAAGGTTGCAATCTCAGACAAAAGGAGGTGGAAGGATTGACTATCATATTATTACCTAGTAAACTATGTACATCTCATAGTAAACTATGGCCACTTCCACACAGGGATATAGCCCGCGCTGGGACGACCTCACCAGGAGGTCGTCTACACCGCGGGGTGCGCTAGGGCGGTTAGAAAGGTGGAGGTTCTACACCTCAAAGCGCCCTCGCGCAGCCGCGAGGGTGGCACCGCGTGTTTTATAAAGACCACCTTTCAAGTGGTTTTTTTAAAACAGGAGCGCGCTAACCTGTCGCAGCACCCCGTGAAGAACTACAGGGGTGCGCAAGCGCGTCCCTGTAGAGCTGCGCGGGGGCAGGCTTCTGGCTGGTGCGCTGCCCTGATTGGCGGAGTGCCGCCGAAAGCTGCCGGACGCCATTTTGGGCGCCGCCGGACACCACCAGCATGTAGAGCAGCGAACGCGCGCTGCTCCCCGCGGGGATGGAGCCACTCGGATTAAGGTAAGCTCCGTCCCCGTGTGCGCTGCCCCGTTCCACCGCGTTTCGGGCCCCCCGTGTGCAAAGGGCCTATGTATATCCTCTTTAGCCACGTTTCTCCTAAAAATCACCCTATGTGCAGAAGAAAAGGTATCTGTATTCTGAGTGGGCAGAAGAGGTGATTTTCAGCAGAAGTCATAATCACCATACAATGTAACAAAAATCTACTGTTATTTTTCAAAATGAATGCCAGGAACTAGATCTGGCCTTCAGATCACAAGTGAGCTGACCCATCTTATATAACCAGGCAAGAAAATGCAGTGCATGTACAATGTGTACAGGCTCACACGTAAAGAAGGTGTTTTAAAACAGTCTTCTGTTTGCAGGCTCAATTGCTCCACCATAACCCTGCAAAGTTATTTGCATTTAATATTAATAGGACTTCATAACACATAATGCATTGTGTGCATTTTATCCAGTCACTTCCAATGCTCCGTTCTATTGATCAATATTTTTGTTTCCATTTTATCCTGACATTGTAAAGGCAAATACACAGAAGTGCAGTGCCAGTGCTTCATTTTGACATTGTAATATTCTTTCTGAACCCTTGCATTTTCATTATCTGGAGACCATTGAAATGACAAGACGTCCCCGTACAGGAACTGACAAAACTGCCTTAACTCAAAACTATAATGAAAAGGAATGACTCTGGAAGAAGGGTAGCAATTTATCAGCCAAAACAGCCAATTCAGAACACAGATTTTCCCCTCCCAAAGATTCTCTTCCATTTCTGCACTCCCAATCTCCATCAAAGAAACCAATTAAAATTTCAGTCCTGTCCCAGACAAGCTCTGGCCAGGGGGAATGGCCTCATTGTCTCTTTGTGCATGTGCCTTCGAGTCTCCTATCTACTAAAGGCAAGCCCATGAATTTCACAGAATTTTCTTAGGCAAGGAATACTCAGAGGTGGTTTTGCCAGTCCCTTCTCTCCTTAGGAATGGCACTACCTTTCTGTAGTGGTGGGACTGCATCCTCCTGTGAGACAAGAGGCTATGCTGACAGTGGCAGTGTCGCTAGTACAGTCTCCTATGCCAGCCAGACCTTTGACGAGCGTAAATAAATCTGCCAAACAGCTGCTGGGCAGCAGCAGTAGTGTGTGTGTGTGAGACACTGGTGGAGGATCTTTCAGAGACAAGGGAAATAGTACTATAGCTTACACTTCCCAGTACTGTGCAGAGGGAGGCACTGTAAAGCCCTTTTGAATGTATTTTACCATCAAAACCCTATGATGAAACAATCCAAAATGAAACAAGTGATAGAAGATGCACTCCCACATCAGATGGTGCTTAATAAGCTACTGGGGAAGAACAGAGAACAATTACAAGTAGCACAATGGTTAATAATGCAACTGGACTTAAGTCGAAAGGACCTTCAGCTATTGACATGCTCAGGGGAAAAAAGAAAATCTGAAGCTACGCAACACATATTATAGGGATATGGAATGTGAGATGCATGAATCAGGGATTGCCAGACATAGTAAAACAAGAAATGGAATATATAAACATTGCACTACTTGGGGTGAGTGAGCTAAAGTGGACAGGAATGGGAAATTCTGAGTCAGATAATTACGCAGTGTTATACTCAGGAAATGAAAAGCTAATCATAAGTCTTTTGTTTCAGACGTGAGGAACGCAGTTCCTTTTCTGTTCCTTTCTTTGTGTTGGCACTGAAAGAAAGAATCATCTTTCAAATGTTGGGCTCTTGTAGATTACAAGATAGATACAGTCAACCTGTTACCATAGATCAGATTGCTCTTCTCTATCTGACTTGACTATTTTCACTAAAGTCCTCAATAACTATGATGGCACCTTGCCGGGGCTGAGTTGTCATTAGAAGCCTAGAGCTGGCCATTAGAAACCTTCTCAGCAGTCCTAGACTGCTGTGCTAGCTGATGCATATTTCTGTGCCTAAAAAGTTGGATTTTGTTAGGAAAAACTGACAAAAACATGTGCTGAAACCTTTGAATGTGCCTCTTATTTCTGTGAAGGGGTCAGTCATTTGTTTCTCTCTCAAATTGATTCTCTGACATTGGAAGGGAGAGGAAAAAAATGCATCTGTCTTTATACAGCTTGATTTTGATATTATTCCCACAGGAATGACTGCTGGGCATTTTAACTTCGGTATGGTAATAGAAAATGCGACAATTGTTGAAACTTTTACAGAACTAAAGCCAGACATCTTGAAAGAAAGAATTGGGTATTTGTTCCTGGGGTGCCATTTCACATTTCAGTGAGAGAGAAGATTGGACAGCAGACCTGGCAGGGTTTCACACCCAGGTTTAAAAAGTTTGTTCTTAACTCTTCGAGATTAAATTGGAAAAGAAAGCTGTGCTTTTGTTGTGATCGTATTCATTTTGTTGTAGTTGTATGCTTTCAAGTTATTTCTGACTTATGGCAACCCAAAGTCGACAGGGTTTTCTGGGGCTGAGAGTGTGTGATGCAGTCAAGGTTGCTCAGTGATTTTCCATGGACAAGTGAGGAATCAAATCCTGGTCAGGCTCACAGTCCAGCGCTCAGACCACTACACTACACTGGCTCTATGTATTTATGTTATACCCCTCAAAATCTTAAAAAGTCTTGAAATCTTGGAATAAACTTGGGCATGAGATTCTTGTAGACACAGATAAAATAATTAAAGCCAAAAGGAGTGAATTATTTTCCTCTTGACTCAAAGACTGAACTGGCCCCGACTTAGGTCATTTCTGCACTACACTGTTATAGCACTATTATTCCACTTCCAACATCCTATGGAATTCTGGGGTTTGCAGTTGACTGAGACCAAAGAGCTCTCTGGCTGGTAAAGCCCCTCCCTAAACTGCAAACTCCAGGATTCCATAGAATATTTAAAGTGGAATAATACCACTATAACATTGTAGTGTGGAAATGGCCTTAGTGTCTGTTGTGTTGTTAACTGCTGTCAAGTCAAGTTCAACTTACGGCGACCCTATGAATCAGAAATTTCCAGGTCATCAACAGGTCTGCTCAGGCCTTGCAGACTCAGGGCTGTGGCTTCCTTGACTGAGTCTATCCTGCATTGAGATCTCTTCAGACTAACTGAACAAGAACAGAAAGAACATCTGATACAAAGTGTAGGCCTGTGACTCCAACACCATCACTTTTCTTTTCTTTTTCTGTATGATTTTTTAAATATCTTTTGCCTGAAGAAAAAGCCAGTGGAGCTTGCATGAAAGGCTGCATGAATGGCCAATAAAGGTATTGCTCTTTTGTCGCATTCAAAGAGCCATATACATATATTCATAACAAGTAAATGTATAATCTTCTCATTTCCTTATTATTTGAAATTACTTTTGATAGATCTAATATCCAAAACAAGCATATATCTGTGTTAATAAGAGTCCATTCATCCATCCTCTCCGCTTGGCTTCTTCCAGCTCTTCTTTTCTTCCTAATTCCTGATAGAAGCCCATAGACAATAAAGTGGAACTTGCATTTGTCTGCATATTTATATTACCGAGTCAAGTTTGTTGCAGCAAAACTAAGAGTGTCATTCACACCCTAAATTCTAACAGTTTTTTATGGCATTATAGCATTTTAGTCTACTTTCTCCAGCTACTTTGTTCTGCTATTTTTCCCCTTATTCATTCCTATGTCCTGGCTCCACTGTTTCTGTTTCCAGGCAGATCTGTTACAACAGATTTCAGCTATCTACAAACAGACTAGAGTTTTCCTAAAACTTTAATATTTACCCCCCAAAATTAGGAGATGGCCATTCTACAGTTTAAATCTATAAATCTATATCAAACCATGAGATTTCACTGATGGGCTTAACTCTAAAAGGCACAGCAGGCTTATTCATCTTAAAATAATAGTGCTACATCATTTGCCCCATAATTTGCCTTCCAAAAGGACAGAGATTTGGGCAAACAAAAGGTCTCAAAAGCCTTACTCTGGCTTGGCTGCTGGAGATGGAGGTGCACATGCCAGCAGTCAGCAGGCCTCTACTCAGAGTGGGTACAGCCACTACCAGCATGGAGTTTCCCATGTCATTCTCTCGGCCAGTTCCCAAGAGTCTGTTGATCACTGTTCCATACACACTCTGAAACTACCTGCCACATAAATAAACTTTACAAAGATATAAACCCATGTTATGTTTCAGTCTTATATGGCTTCAAGTTGTTTTTGACTTATGGTGAGCATGAGGTGAAGCTATTACATGGTTTTCTTGGCAAGATTTGTTCAGAGGAGGCTTGCCATTACTGCCATCTGTGGTTGAGAGTGTGTGACTTGTCTAAGGTCTGCCAGTGGGTTTCCATAGCTGAATGGGAATTCAGCTCAAAGAGTCCTAGTCTAACACACAAATGACTTCACTACACTAGATCTGTTATGTCATAGCTGGATTATTAGATTCCTGATTAGCCACATGAACATCTTATTACTTTGATTAAAAAGGCCAGCAAACTCCAGAGTTTGCTGTGAACCTACTCCTGAACTACCAGATCCTGTTCTACTTCTGTGGCTGGCACAGAAAATTCCTCCTAACCCAACATGGCTCTACCTGACTATGGACCAGACTGGGGAAATCATGGCTGGTGGTCTACAAAAAGCACTCAAAATGACAACTGAAGTCCCTAGGACTTCCTAGCATTTTCCCCCCTCAAAATATTTTTTGGGCCAAAAAAAATATGCTGCAAATTCCAGATGATTTGCTGTTTTTTTAAGGCCTCTCCTGGGCCCAAACTGACCTCTCATCATCCAAATATATGGCAAAATTGCATCCAAGGTATTTTTTTAAAAAAATAAACAATTTTATTTTATTCTGCCAAGACAGATATCAATTAGTCTAGCCTACCATTTTGACATTATGAACCCACATGAAAAGATTACAATCCCTCTGAAAATGTTCTAAAAGCTTTTCAATTCCTTCTACTCCAGGAGGGCACAGGAAGACCGAAGCTCCTCTCCTATCTGCAAAACATTTCCCCCTTTAATCACAACGCTTTTGTCTGATGTACATTAGCTTCAAGAATCACTAGTCATTGCTAAATGCAAATAGGCACATAGGAAAATTATATTAAGTTTGCACAATTGATCTTTCATCATCCTTAAATTGTACCTTTTAAAATCTCCTGTAAAGTCAGCCTGAAATACTCCCAGCGCTGAGTGTCATGAGTGGAGCAGGGTCACTTTGGGAAAACCCATTCTCTGTGATGTAAATTATAGGGTGATTATATGTATCCTAGAACAAGGGAACAGAAGTTTTATTCAGAACAGATGTTAAGAAAAGCCCATAAAATCAGGTGCATTACCCACTATCTGTTTTAAGCTACATCCCAAAACTAGTTTTCATCAAATTACACTGACCCTATTAACTTAATTTTCCACAAGCTGACCTTTTATGACTAACAATGGAAAAGCAAAACTGTGCAAATATCCATGAAGACAGAGAAATTTCTTATTTTAATGAGAATACTAAAATATCTTTTCTGCATTAGCATCTGCTTTATTGTCACTGCTTTTTAACCCTTGGTCTTAGCAAGGCACAGCAAATCCCATGGGTGGAAATGATCTGAATATCCTTGCATACTGATCCTGGTAATGGAATCAAAATGTCTGTTCTTACTGCTAAAAAAATTCAAAGCCACAATGGAGACATCCTTTCATGATGCAAATTATTGGCCCAATCAAATCAGTATCTGAGCAGATGATGAGCTATTTCTCATCACTCTCACACTTCAAGGGCCGCCTTACCAAGAATGATGAGACCTGCACACAATACTCCTGGAAAAAACTCACTGGATTTCATGGATAAAGTAAGAACCCAAAATATGTCAGGGTGGTGATGGCTGTATCTTGTGCACCAACAAACCAGCATCACCTCCAAATATGACAACTCAATAGAGGCAACAAATTTTATCCGGAGAAACTATGGATAATTTCGTTTTTCACTGAATTACTAGAGATGAGTATATCAGTGGCCATCAAATGGCCTGATCACAATATAAATCAGAGGTATATACCTAGTGATTCAAGAAATAGAATCCTATTTCCATAAAAGATTCATCCAGCCACCTCAGTCAAGTGGACAGAAACAGCAATATGTCCTTTAGCTGAACTGCTCTTGTCTCTACATTGTCTCTAATGTACTAATATGTACCTTGCACAAATCAGCATAGGTTCAGAGAGAGTTTCCATCAGATATACCTCTCACTTTAATCCCCTATCCTTCCTATCTTTTACCTCAGACCTCTTTCTCATCTACTCTGCTAAGATTTCTTCCCAGTCTTCAGCCTGCCCTATAATGTTATTCCTGTTCATAAACTCTCCGTAATGGTTTAATCTCATGAGACAATTTCCCCTTCCACATTTTAACACTTTGCTTCCTCTGATTTCATGGATATAAGCATAATTCACTCTACATTTCTACTAAAAAAAGACCTAACTTTGAGTTTGCAGTTCTTAGAAAGAGTTCTTGCCGTTGCTTTTTGCTGCCTCAAGAAATTGTTAGAACTCATTATTTTTGAAAGTGCACTCACCAAGGCTCATTTCTCTTCACAAACAAAAAGAACAAACTCTGCCCAAGTTTCTTATTTGTTGTGGGTCATTCCAAAAGATGATTCTCCCACAGTCCAGTTGTTTTGGGGAAGGAGATGGAGAAAACCTCTAAAAGGAAGACACTGCCTGTGGGTCTTGCATTGTACATCTGAAGCCTTGACACTTAATAAACACCTCATCTCAAATGCCACCTGAGAGCATATGCAAGCTTGCTTAATTTGAAGGATCTGGAATTCTTATTAATATTTCTTGAAATGTACAGTTAGTCATCCAGGACTGGGCTCACACACATGGTTCTGTGTGCTTACAAAGCCAGCTGTGCATCCAGCTGGTAGAACCTGTTTATCACCAACTCACTTCCCTATAGTAGATTTTTTGAGCGTAAATTGTTAAAAGTAGTTTTAGTATAAATTGATCATTGTTTTTCTTTCCTTTGAAATATGAAATAATATGAATACACATGTGTGTATGTGTGTGCAATGAATGCAAATATTAATATAATGCTTTAATTGTAAATTGTAAAGGATTTTTAAGCACAAGGTTTTTAAGAGGGTGTCATATTGTTTAAGTTTTGACTTTTTTTTTCAGTCTTTTGCAAATTATTACAAATTATTGACTCAATCAAATCAGGACCCGATCCTATTTTTATGTTTACCTTTTGTATGTTTTTAAAGTGTAACCACTTGTAATTTGTAAACCACACTGAATTACAGTTTGAGGAAAAAGCTGGGGTACAAAACAAACGCATTCAAAGTGCTTTTAACTGTTTATTCTGTTGTAATCCTTATAACAATCCTGTAAACTAACTATGTTGGTATTTTTATCTTAATGCAAGTATCAAATTGGGAACATCCTGATTTATAACTCAGTCTGCTCTGCTACACCCATCTCAAAAACAGAATCTGATGAATGGATGAGATGCCAGACAATACCATTGAATCAAGAGTCCAAAGCTCAGATAAGGATGTTTGTCAAACATGTAACGCTGGGCCAAGGGGTGCAGTGCAGAATGGAAGAATGAGAATGATGAAGACTGTTTCTTAGAAATATTTGACACTGGACTTTTCCTGGCAGAACAGTGGAATCCATTGGAAACAAGAGAGTGCCTCTTCCCTTTCTCCATTGCAGATCCACGAAAACAACTCTGGAGGTAGTGGCATGTGATTGCTTGATCATCATTCAAACAGCAAATCAGGTCTGTAAAGGATTGCAACATGCTGAACCCTAGCCCCTAATTGCTCCAACACCTTTTACAACTTTCGCAAAAGTCTGGACTAAAACTGAAAACAGATTCACTACTGACACTGATGCTACCAGGCCTCACTGTCTAGAAGACTGAGTGTGATACCATAACTCAGTTGCAGAGAAAGAGAACTTGGTAAAATGTTATTTAAGAACTCCTGGATATGAGGATGTAGAGTGAACAACAGAGCAGCCAGTCCCAGCACAGAGAATTCTGCGAGATGGATGAGTTCCAGCGAGAGGGAAGATGATTTTTTAAAAAAGAACAGAGAGTTCCCTGGTGACATAGGGGAAATCAGTTGTGAAAATTTGAGGGAAGGATATGAGTTCTGGGTGCCTGTGTACATTTAAGGAAAATTTAACTTAATTTGAACAGTGTTAATTGTTTAGAAATAAGAACTGGAACCTGAGAGCAATCATTCTGTCTGTTATTAAATAAAGTTAAACTATTTGTTATTTTGTAAAACAGACTCTGAACAGCATCATTTATCCTGAAACAAGGGTGAGCCACACCTACCATAAAGAAAGGAAATCTAACAGACATGTAAATCTACAGTGAGGGCACCTAAAGACCTAGGACCCCAGATCCAAGGAGAGGTTTTAAAAGGGGACTGGAGGGCAAGGTGACAGTGACAGGTCCACAAGACTAGGAACTGTGGAGCTAATCTGAGAAGGAAATCTGCTGGAGCTAGTTTTCTGGCAATACAGAGGGGAAAGGAAAGAAATTTTGCTGCATCCACCAGAACAATGTTGCTACTTTTTATGCAGCCTAAGGAACACTGAAGTTCAGGTCTCTATGTCTCCTATCACTTAAAGTAAAACAAACAAAAATAACCATATCATGGATTTAAATCCTTGGTATGGGAATTAAAGGACCTCAAATTAAGACAGCTCCATTTCTGCTACAATTCTGCTACAATTAGGAGAATAATCCTAATTTCCATTCAGAGAATATTCATCAAAATGGGTATGCTAGAATTCTGACTAGCTTTGCATTATTAGAAAATTGGCTCTAACAGCTATTCTGTGGATGAGAAAATACAAGATGAGAACACAATGCACCTCTATCATACAGCATCCAAGGCAGGGGTGACAATGTGTGACTCTCCAAATGCTGTTGGACTGCAACTTCCATGATCCCTTCACTGAGGCTGATGGGAACCCGAGTTAAATAAGTGGAGGATCATATGTTCCCCATATTAATCTGAGGAGCAACATGTGCAATGCAAAACATTCCACTGTGCTGGATTTAAGGCAACCTTCATGTGAGGGACTATTAAACAGTACAGATGTGACATCATGCTGTTACTAAGATTCACAAAAAAATTAAAATGGTACTGTTTCAATGTCTACATTAAAGCCTCATTGTATATGAGAATCAACAGTTGTTAGTTCCTTAAACAACTGGATCAACATATAGAACAGGTAAGGAGGAAATACTGTACCTTGATGTATTTCAATAGTTGACGTAAACCCCATGGAACAACAGCCAGCCAAGAACAGCCACTCATAACAGGCCAAGATGAATCTATTACTTGTTGTGCTTCTTTGTCTGCAGACATACTTGGCTGAGTGTCTGTATTATCTTGGTACTTGATTTTACGGGTTGTATAATAATTTACAGCAAAGAAATCAGCAGTGCCCTTGATCATCATCTTCTCTGCATTGGTAAATTCAGGAAGCCTTGATGATGGAAAGCCTTGCCTTTTACATACAGCAGAAATCTTTGATTTCATTATAGCTGGGTAATCGCCATCAAGAAAGATTGGGGTAGCAAACCAATCCAGGCAGAATGCCATATGCCTCTTGGCAGCTTCTTGGTCAGCAGGGGATTTTGGATCAAAGGGTTCAGCCCAATCTGAGTTCAGCGCTATAGACACAAGGCCACCCTGCTTTTCTCGGAATAATCGATTGTAACTGTGCCAGGCTACAGCATGAGCTTTGATCATATTATGAGCTGCCCGGTATGCTCCAGTACCAAGCTCTGTAATACCCGGAGCCATAGTGCCCTTTTCATAACCAAGGCTGGCAACAACATAGGGCTCGTTAATGGTGAGCCACAGTTTCACTCTGTCCCCAAATGTTCTGAAGCAAAACTGGGCATATGCTTCGAAGGCTGCCACAGTGGCCTCTGATCTCCAGCCACCTTGATCTTCTAAATGCTGAGGTAGGTCAAAGTGGTACAGTGTAACTACAGGTATCACCTCATTTGCTAGCAGCCCATCAATCACTGTGTCATAATAATCAACCCCTAAAAACAGAAAGAGAACAAGGCTGATATCTATATTTTATCAAACAGACAAACAACAGATATGGCTGTCCTTTCCTTCCAATTATTTCATGCATTATAGAATATCTATAAAGCCAGCATGGTTTAGTGGTCTGAGTGTTGAACGAGGATTCTGGAGACCACAAACCATCAAGACTTTTTTACACTTGGAGCAACGCGATGGTAATGTTTGAATAAATCTTGCCAAGAAAACCCTATAGTAGGGTAGCTGTAAGTCAGAGGTGACTTGAAAGCATGTAACAACGAAGAATATCTATTCAAGACTCACATGCAGGGACACCCCATGCCCCAGCATTAGTCAGTTTGATTTGGATAAAGTGTTTATTCTGATAAAAAGTTTTGAAACCTTTGCCCTGGAAATTCTAGCCACGTCACATTAAAATACCTAATGGTTATATCAACACAATGAACCAAAGAGGTTGGCCTGCATTATTATCCCCTCATTACAGTTGAAAAGAGAAACTGAGAGGGCGAAGGGAGACAGAGAACACAGCTCATTGAGGCTAGATAAGAATGGAAGAGAGCTGCTGCATCACACCAATATCAACCAGCATCCCATTTTCCACAATGGCTGAACAGATGTCTGTGGGAAGTCTACAAGCAAAATGTAATGTAATCCTTTCCTTCTGTTATACTCCAAGAAATGTATAGCAATAATGACTACTGACTCTTGATAAACCTATCCTTCATTAATTTACCTTGTGTTTAAACTCAGCTGTGCTAGGGGCCATCCTGTGGTAGTGAACTGCATAGCTTAACTATGCAGTGGATGCAGTACTTTCATTTTGTTGTTGTTGTGTGCTTTCAAGTTGCTTCCAAGTTATGGTGACCCTAAGGCAAAAGTTTAATGGGGGCTGAGATTGTATGACCTGCCCAGAGTAATCCATGGGGGTTTCCATGGTCAAGCAGGGTAACAGTCCAATGCTCAAACCACAACAGTGTGCTGACTCAATTTAGCTGTCCTGTATCTCCCACCATTCAGCTTTATGGAAAGACACTGGGTTCTAGTATTATGAGATATGTAGAGAAAACACCTTGCAAAGCATGCATAATTTTATAGACTTCTATTTACATTCCTCCTTACTCATTTTTTTAAAATTAAAAAAAAAAAGAAGCCACAAACACTGCAACTTTTCTTCACAGTGGAATCATTCCAGCCCCCGGCTGTTTTTATGTCTGTTCTTCACCTTTTCCATTCTACAACGTCTTCACTGAGGTGCAAAGACCAGAAATGTACACAGAATTCTAAGTGTGGTTGCACCATAGGTTTGTGTAAACACTGTAAGCTAAATGTTTAAAGATCTGAATTGAAACTGGGAACTTCCCACCTCGGGTTGGAAGCAAACATAGGGTTGTACGAGCAGTGACAATAGGCTCTTGCTCCTGTAGTATGAACCCAGCTTAGAAACTTTCAGATATCTATATCAACTCCTAGGCCATGTCCACACTACACTGTTACAGTGTTATTATTCCACCTTCAACATCCTATGGAATCATGCGATCTTTAGTTTAGGGAGGAGCATTTAGAATTGTCAGCCAGAGAGCTCTTTGGTCTCAGTCAACTACAAATTCCAGAATTTCACAGGATGTTGAAAGTGGAATAATAGCACTGTAACAGTGTAGGCTGGAAATGCCCTTAGTCTTAACCCCATTCCTGTACTTTAGATGGGGTCCAACCCTTTTCTAACAAGGTGCTTAGATCAATTTTCATCCATGTTGTCATAAGAGGGAGGTGGCTTTCAGTAGCTGGACGTTCTACATTCCAAATTGAGACACTTCTGAAAACACACACCGGAACTCAACTGGAAACAAATTTGTTGTTTTGATAGACCACTGGAGCTACTAACTGTCCAATTCCTCATTGCCCATTATCTCACTTTCTTTGCTATGCTGATCCCTCAAAATCCAAATATCACATAGGGACTGCAGTTTTCTAGCAACAGTGAAAGACTTCGTCAGCTTGTATGAAATATTATCATCGTTACATTACTACAAATCAAACTGCGTCAAGCAGCTAGTTAATTACAATACTGAATATATATGTTTGACTGCAATCTCCCTCCTGGTTATAAATCTTGATTCTCAAGATTATATGCATGTATTTCACTTTTAACCTGACTTTATTTATTTAATATAACTGTACCCCATCTTTGCATCCAATAGATCTGTACAGTGGCTAAGATAATATTTATACAATAGGACAACAGTATTATAATGAAGAGCCAAAAAAAAAAGGTTCTCTTTCGTATAAGATATGCATACAAAATAGCCAGAATCCACAAGAATATGCCTCAAAAGGCGGGCAGGTCTTAATTCGCCTTTGAAAAACAAAGACAACACTGTCAATCTTGGAGGGAGAGTATTCCATATTCCTTTATAAATGGCAACCTCATCATAGATAAGCAGATCTCTGGCTTTTACCAAAGGATCCTAAGGAGGTTCTGAAAAGACAAGGTGCTCCATCAAGAACCTTTCTCCCAAACAGCTTCAAAAGTGAGGTTTTAACCAATTTATAGGCTTGGACCATAAAGTACTCATGTTATAGGCAGACCTCTGCATGTTCACTGGTTACAGGCTAATATAAACAAATACTTGTACCATATTGTCTGGGAATCCATGCTCTGAACAAGTCTGATGAGTGAGTCTACTCATCTAAGATCATGTGTACTCCTGACTCAGATCTCTGGAAGTACGGGCTTGGGCTGGATCTGTGCTGGCATACTGGCTTTCTATTTTCACCTTGTCACTAGAAGAGTACTTCTGCCTTGCTACATTTCAGGCTTCAAATTCTGCAGCAAGTCTATGCTCTCCAGGTATCAGTTCACCATCCATTTAGCTCCAAGTGCTACTTAGTGGAGCCAGTTCATATTTCAGTTATGACAAACACACGTACGTATGTGTGTGTGTAAGAGAGAAAGGGAGAGAGAGAGAGAAAACCTCATGGGGTAAGAAGACAAAATATGAATGAACGAAGCTGGAGTATAGATTACCGACTCTGTAGTAAAACCCTAAAAGAAGATATCAACATATTACAAAGAAATCCTTTATGGGGGAAGTATCTAGTGATTAAGATCCAGTTTCTTCTGATTTTCTGCCTTTCTGCTCAACTAATGTTAAATGTACATAAAACAACAGCCCAGGCCCAGATGTCTTGCTTTACATTATGTTTATAGAGACAATGTTGGATATTAAAATGATTTTGCTTTCACAGCTGTACCATATGGCTGGCCTTACCTCAAGCTTTCCAGCCATCCTGCTTTTAAACCAGCACCTGATGCAGCATGATGCCCCTTGACTTTGAATGGATCCTGGTAGCCAGGAATATAGAATGCTTTACTGAAGAGAGGAAGCAAATTGCCCTAGATTTCAAAGTCCTTAACTCTGCCAAAAATTGCGACCACATACATAGTTCCCTTCTGTCTAATAATACCTATATTGGCTTTATTTGCCCTCATGGCAGGAAGCACAAACACACACATACATAAAGCAGACTTTGGCTCAAAGCAAAACCTGTCTACTTTTAGCACCTTGTTATTAGATGCATGACAAACTTGAGATGCCATTTGTTTGTGTTCGTGTGTGTGCATGCGCACGCTTATATGTATGAGAGACAGAGAAGCAGACAGCAATGTGAATCAGGAAAACATAAGTTCAGAAATTTCAATTCAACGAGCCTTAATAACTATTGCAATATGGAGATAATAATGCTGCCCTGATTTACAAGACCATTTTAACAATTGTTGCACATAATGTATGTGAAGGATTTTGAGTGTTCAAAAAGCTCAATAAAATTGCTAAATTATGTTTAACCAATCTTAAAACAGGAATATTCATATGGTGCATTTTATCATGCAAGTGGTATTTTAAAGGGAGCGACGCACTTGTTACTAGATTTGGTTCAAGACCTTAGGGTATCTGAAGCAGATTATGAAAATAGCACCATCATGGATGCTAGCAATAATAATAGTAGTAAAATAATACCAAGAAGATGACAATTACTGTCCTTCAAGACCAGGGAATGCATGGCCCTCTAGATGTCATTTAACTACAACATCCATAAACTTTCACCAGTGGCTATGCCACTCATTGATATTTATAGGAGGTCCAATCCAACATACGGAGGGCCGCAAATTCCTCATCTCTGCTCTAACGATATTTCAAAATTTGTTTTCTAAGTCAGATAGCATTGCTGTGCCTGAAATGCTAAAGCTAGTCTTGCTTGTCATATTGTTCCTTTAAACGAAACAAAAAACAAAAAACTTTTAAACTCGTACATATTTAAATACTGGTATGTGACAGTTCAGAAAAAGTCATCTCCCTCAACCAAAGTATCACACTTTAAGTTTGAAATTGGTAGTGAATAAGTTTTTAAAGTTTTTTTAGAGACATTGCTCAGGTTTCTAATTCTCTCCATGCTCCTTGAAAAAAAATATGTTTATACAGAGTATGGTGGCCTTTTCCATGCTATGCAGTTTGAATTGCTTCAACAGATCACTGCTCAGGAGAAGCGAGATCTTGCCTAATGAAAACCAACCTACTAGGAGAGCTTCCAGTGCCCTTTTGCTAAATTTAAAGTTCATAATATTAATCAGAAATGTGTTTACAATAAGAACCAAGTAGGAGAAAAAAAATTCTAGAAAATTATAAATGAATACGTAGGCATGATGATTTGTCTTACTGTTCTCTTTTTACGTTTGTTAAATTTATCCTTCCATTCCAACATGAACATTATATATCCTGTTCTGGACCTCAGCACTGTCAACCAGCAAAGGCAGTGGTCTGAAAGGCCATGTTGTGGGACAGATTTAAAACTCAGCTATCTAGAAAGAGCTCTTCACAGAATCCACACATCAGATTCAAAGTGGCAGAATCTGGAAATATTAGAATTCTCATGCCTTATATTTTCAAGAGAGTTTTTGGAAGCTCTGCTGAAAGTATAAGGTATGATTTTATATAATGAGAGTAAAATGATTCCAGTTTTATTGCCATGCCAACATCCTGTGGAGTCCAAGGATCTGCCGTCTGATGAAGCACTAGAGCCCTATGGCTGAGAATTCTAGGTGCCACTCCCCAAACTGCCAATCTCAGGATTCCACAAGATGTCACGGCTACTAAAGTAGAATCCATAGTGCTGTAGGGATACGCTTTGCTTCCGAAGGCTTACCCAGTGTAGGTGGGGAAGGGACACAGAAGGGTACACACGCACATTCACAAAGCCCCCAAATCATTTTCACTTTCTTTCCTACTGAATTCTCAATAAGATATATGGCCTCAGCTCAAACCCTGGCTTTCTCAAGTTAAACAGAGTGGACACAATTAACACACAGCAGGAAAGCAATACAATTAACCAAATATGCACTCAGCTAGATTACTGAATAACTGGTGCATGTATATGCTCATGATACTGGTTAGCAAGAATTGTCTATTATCAGGCTTTTCAAGACAGAGCAATTCCGCAAAACATCATAGTTTAGAATGCACTGCACTACCAAATCCTTTGGAGTTCTGGGCTTTGTAGTTAACTGAGGCCAAAGAGCTCTCTGGCTGAGAATTCTAAATGCCCCTCCCTAAACTGCAAACCCCAGGATTCCATAGGATGTTGAAAGTGGAATAACAGCACTATAACAGTGTAGTGCGGAAATGGCCTGTGTTTCACTCCAGCCATAGTGCCTCAAGTCATCCTAAATTCTTCTACTCTGATTCCACACATTCTCCCTTGTAATCCTTACACCCTGAAGAATTTTTTTATGCCAATCTCTTTATTTGCTGTAGAACCCTCTCCTAAAAGTCAGCTTTGCCTTTCATTCCCCTGCCCAACCTCTCAATGGTTTCAATCCCTCTTAAAGGCTTGTATCCAAAGGTGTCCTTCTAGATGAGGAAAAGATCTTCGGATTCATAGATTGCATGGTGGAATTGCTCAAGAAGGATGAAACTAGCATCCAGTGTTCTTCTTCCGTTTATGTGTGAGCTCTCTCATGCCTTACTGCAGCTGAAGCAAAAGAACTGCTACTGCATTAGCCTAACAGAATGCTTTCTACTTGTTATGTGTGGATTCTCACTAGCAGCTATTTTCTTTCTTTCTTTCTTTCTTTCTTTCTTTCTTTCTTTCTTTCTTTCTTTCCTCCTTCCCATGGCATTCAACCCAATACTTTTTTGCATTTTTTTTCCCCTTTTTCAGTTCCCCAAAATTGTCTTAGAACTTAGGTTATAACTTCCTTGAAGCGGGGGTATTTTTTTCTTTCTTTTTGCTAATGAATCTCTGCAAAACACCATTATATTAATCATGTTGAATAATTATTCAATAACAACAGTAATAACAGAAGATATTCTATACTAAAAATAGACCTCACAAAGCAATGCAGCTTAACACTTATCTCATCTAAAAAGATAACATTACCAGGAGTATAGCAGAATATTAATTAGGACAAGGTTTTTAAACCATTTTTTTTAAAAAAAAATCAAGATCATCCCATAATTACTCTGAACAAAGTTGCAATTTCAAAACTGCACTGCAGAATAGCACACCGGATTAATTATGCCAGACTGCAGCAATAACCTTGAATTAAAGCAGCACAACTTTCTATTTTAAAGGAACAATTGCCTTTCTGGTTGATGAAACCTGTCGTCCCATCAGGTAACAGACGTGACCAGGAAAGAGAGAAGCGATAATGAGTCAATCCAAGCTGTTTGATACATTTCAAATCTTCCTCCCACAGAGTATAGCTGCCACAAGCTACATCACCAGTCTGGTTCTTGAAAACCCGATCTCCTCCCTGATGAGTGAATGTGTCCCAAACACTGAGGCCTTTTCCATCTGCATCCCAGCCTCCTGTTTAAAAACAAAACAATCATTACACTCTTGACATGGAAAAAGACACACACTGAATACAAAAATAACACAATCAAATATACTGGACAAAGAAAATCCTGGTGCCTTGCTAGCAAATCATAATGTTGACATCTTTAATTTTAACTTGATCGCCCTAAACTACAGAATTATTGGTATTGTGCTATGTATGTATGTACAGTGCTGTTCACCACTTAGAGCTTTCTAAAAAACAGCTTTTGCTTAAGGTTGAGGATATATCAGACAAACATTTTGAACCAAACTGACAGGTTTATGAATTGCAATAATTGTTTCTCAACATTTTCCCCTCCCATTACTTAAATGGCTGATGAAGGAGAGACATGGAGGAGAGATTAGTACATGAAGAGGGGTATAAGAAAGAAGGCAGCAGGATCATAGTGATGAAGAAAAACAGAAGAGACTTAAACCCAGGAAGACCAGCAAGTCTCAGTGGTAGAGGCAGGCAACAGATTGCTGGAACTGTGAAATTGACTGCCTTTGCCTTGTGCGTCCATTATGACATACTTTTGGAACATTTATGTCATTAAAATTGATATTTAGCTAAGTTAAATATTGTTATGAAGGTACTTGCTTCTCTATTGAGTAATTAAATATTACCTGCACCTCCTGACTACAGAAACTTGGAACATACATACATGGTCACAACTTCTATCAAAAGACAGAAGGTAACACTTAGTTATGTATCATGTTTTTAACAGCATTATTAGTATGACAATGCCTAAGCCAGAATGGACTCAGAAATAATGTCCATATCCTGTTGGGACATCACACAAGTGTAAAG
Organism: Iguana delicatissima; assembly: GCA_948472985.1. Classification (NCBI taxonomy): domain Eukaryota; kingdom Metazoa; phylum Chordata; class Lepidosauria; order Squamata; family Iguanidae; genus Iguana; species Iguana delicatissima. Next base: position 817,637 of record CAOKZL010001002.1, on the reverse strand, counting down.
TAATCATTTTACAAGCATGTAGACGCACAACACTCTTTCACACTTCTGACTTGGCAGTTTGGGAGATAACCACCAGTTCAACACATGAGCTTAAAGTCATGGTACTCACTGTGCAATCAGTCATACAAGTGTGGTATCCAAAGTAATTATGTTAGTGTATATTTACATGACAATAACAGTGTCATAAATGTGGCCTAAGTAATTAATTTTATGAGATGTATAGAATAACAAACAGTTTTAGCTGTGCTCATTCCAGATTCAGATGGTGTATGTGTACTTGCCCATCACTAATTTCAACTCTACTGTGAATTTTAATCTTTTTTAAAGATTTTACTTTTTCTTCTACTTCTTCTTCTTCTTTAATAAAAAGGATTCAGGATGAAATTAAATGAAAGAAAATGGCACATAGCATTTCACCACATCAGTGGAGAGCAAAAAGTGGATTAGTAGATTTCAGGGTGATCTAAAGTAGTCTTGAAAGGATTTTTGACTCCTGACTGTTTACCCATAGAACCAACAAAACAATATCTCAATATGGCCAAAATACATGCTGAAATGAAGAAAGCTTGAGAGAACTAAGAGTTTTGTGCTTGCCATGCTTACTGGAGTTCTTTTTGCTAAAATAGAAGGATTATGATTTCAGCTCTGATACTCAAATTCCAAGAATTGAATTCTTTCACTCTATGTATATGTCTTTTTCACCTGATTGTGGCTGATGGACACAATATGGCTCTAGGGAAAAAAAGACAAAGCATATCTAGCAAGTGTGAGGTCACCCAGGGCTGGTCTAAATAACAGCAGCATGGGGAAATCTCTCAACAAACTTATGTTGATGTAATATCTAAAGCAAAATTAAACTTAAAAAAACCCCCATGGAACCGGCACAACAAATGAGCAGCTCAAGGTGTTCTTTGTAACACATAATTCAGTTTTGTCTGTAGTTTGATTCTGTCCACTATGCTTTGCTCTGACCACCATGTTTGCCCCTGTTTGTTGGTTACATGGAATGGGGACAAGTAACTGAGCAACGGAATGACATCAGGAGACATTCACAGAATAAGTAGTAATTCACGTTGCAATGAAAGAGAGAATAAGGGTAATTTGACACAGAACTGACATTTAGGATGACAGCTCTTTTTCTTAGAATACATAGTTCTGTTCCTTATCATGGAAGCATTCATCATTCATTTCTTTACAAAAATATTATTCATACATTTGGGTGGTTTTCAGTTCAAGGATGAACTGCATGAGTGAAAGATGCAAGAAACTTATAAGATCCATAAAGAAAGAAAGAAAGAAAGAAAGAAAGAAAGAAAGAAAGAAAGAAAGAAAGAAAGAAAGAAAGAAAGATTAGGAATCATTCCAGATTCCAAATTCCATCCCTCTGTAGTTGTAGCCCTCTATTATGAATGATGGCTCTGAATACAATTTCATCAAATTGGAATCTTCATCAAAGCTACCTCATTGCTAGCTGCTGTTTTTAAAACGGCGACTTAATGGGGGTTGGAGGGTCCTATCTGAGGCCAATACCCGATTAGTAAAATGTTGGTCCCCCCCGCCCAAGTATAGGTAAAAGATTAGTCTGTATCAAAGAGCACATTTAGGAAAAGACAGATTCACCCAGCAAACAGGCACTTCTGGTTGTCTGGAATGTCCTTTGAAAGTCCTGACAGTCTGTTAGAAAGAAAGGAAATGCCATTATAAGCCATGGCCCTAGGCATGGAGAAGATGAATTAATGTAACAGCGCCTCTGCGAAATGTCTGCCTTTCGCTTAGACAAGCGTCTGCAGGAGGAAAAAAAAACGGCAAAGGTTTTCACCAAATTAAATTTTACACTAGGTTTTTGCAACCTTTGCATAATTTTTGTGTCCTGATAGTTTAAAGATATTTCATAGTGATTTCAAAGTCTTTGTTAGAGGTCACTATTTAAAATGTCATTACAGGCTGCAATCATGCATACTTTGTGAGGGAGGGAGGCCTGATTCTCCAAGCATAGAGCTAGTGTAGCATAAGAGAGTGGGCTGTGAACCAGGAAATCCCTGCTTTAGATTTCACCTCTGTCATGAACTCACAAGCTGGCCCCTTATGCAAGCCATTACTTTCTTATCCTTCTTTACAACATGGGAATAATAATACTGCCTTATCTTGTAGTGCTGTTGTAAGAATTACTGAGATAACGTAGCTGAAGCATACTGAAAATTCCAAAGGCCTATTTTATTTATTTCAGTAATGTCATGCATATACACAACATTTTGCAGAGTAAAGAGGGTGGTAGGTACTCCCCGATCTGAGGTACCTGCATGCCATAATCCTCTTATATTAGACTGGCTCTACCATTTGGTAGTATGAGGCAGTTGGCGTTCAGACAACAGATTTAGTGTCATATTAGGGAAGCAATACAGTAGGGTGGTTTTTTGTTTTGTTTGTATTTTTACAAAGTGGAGGGAAGGTGCTTGTGGGACTTTCTACCTCATATGTCAACGTGACTTGGCTGGCCTTTCGTGCTATATGTGCTGGCTTGGGCAAATGGCAACAAAATTTATTGAGCTGGCGTTTTCTGTACAAGAGAAGCAAATTAGCTGGGGGATGAAATTGGAGGCAGGACTAAGCAAGGTGAGTGTATGGAGGCTTAGCTACAGAATAAGGGGTGAATGCCAAAGGTTTTGTGGAAAAGATGGGTCTTGCCAAAAAAGAGGTGTCACAGAGAGGTTTTCCAAACATAAGAACAGCAAGGAAGAAAAGACATTTGAGAGAACAGAAGACAATTGATGCTGCTGAGCGGGGTAAAATGGAGAAAACAGAAGTTACATGCATTGTGGTCTTAAAGCAGAGAGATAGCAAGTGGGATAAGGTGTCGGATAAATTATTAATAATTTTTTAATCATCCACGATAGATCCAGAGATATCTACTTCCCTTCTGTAGAATACAAACGGACATGGTCCTTTCCCATAGCATATTTGGGGCAAGTATATGGCATCTATACCATTTCTTTTTGCAAACAGTGATAGTTATAGCAAGTATTCATATAACATTTTTTACCAACTCATGTAGATCAGGACTTGGAAAAGAATATTCCGTGGGCTGCATTTGGCCTGAAATCCCCTTTCTGTGCCTCCCATAGAGCCCTTAGACCATCATCTTCTCTTTGTTTTGTTACCTCAGCCAGTGTTTAAATTTATATGGAAACAGAGAATAGGGAAAAGGTAAATCCCTGTTGCAAGGAGCGTACAATCTAAATGTTGACAGGTGGTGAGATGACAAAGCATTTTTGTCACTAACTAATAAGCAGCAGCTCTCAAACTACATGTTTCAGGAGTAATTCTAATTACTCCAAAGGGAAAACTTCTAAGTAAGCAGACTGAAGATGCCAAATTGCTGCCTTTCAAAAACAGTGGGGCTCTGTTTTTTTTAAAAAAAAACTTTTGAACACAGATATATTTAAACAGCTAATCTGCAGCACTGCATAGTGTGCTTTGATCACAGAAATGAAAGCAAGCTAAAATTCTCCAGTCTTTATAAGAAGTAACATTTTTCAGAGTTTCCTGTCTCAAAAAATTAAAGGGACATTATAGCTTAGAACTGCCTATAAATTAAATATCAGCCAGTCTGCAAGATTAATATCTATGTAATAGTTATACACCAGCCCTCAATAAAAAGAGTTTTAATAATCAATTAGTATAATAGAAATTAAAGATGGAAGAGACCTATTAGGAGGTCATCCAGTCCATCCCTTGCTGATGCCAAATTGCTCCCTGAAGTATTTTCAGTACTTTAATACACATCTGTCTTATTAAATCTAAGTTTAATGCAAGGTTAAGCATATTTCAGACACTTAAAGCATACCTAGAATATGTAATATCCCTTCCACAACTGGTCTCCTCATAGACTTTCAGTCACGTCTCGTGTTCTTAACAGAATTTTATCATAGCTTGAGTGCTCCAATATATCTACGCAGGGTTATTCGGCAAATTGAACTTTAATGTGGGACAACCTTCAAAGTAGGTCAATTATTAGATCAAAGTGCTCTGAGTGTCTCTCAAGGTTCACGTTTTCCCGTGGTTCGGTGACTCAAGGCAATCGTATTTTTGTCAGCTCCTCAGAGCAGTGAAAGTTTTCTAACACATCAACTTTGACATCAATTAAAGATTCAATTTCTTCCTGTGGAAAGATTTAACTCTTCAAACTTTTGCTATTCTGTGGAACAACGGAACACTTACTCTTTTTTAAAGAAAAGTTTGTAATAGCATGCTTTTTAGCAGCATGAATTATTGTAAAAATATAGGGCCAGATTTTGAACATGCCATGGATCATGGATATCCATTTGAATGTATCCCTCCAGCTTATATTGTGCTGTGGGAATGAACATGGCTTAGTATTAGAGCATGTGCTTTTCATAAAAAGACCCAGTTTTATTTCTAGGGATTGCCTAGTAGGGCTTAAAAAGATTTCTTTCTCAAGAAAGCTGCTGGAATCTCAGAAAATCCTAAACTACATTGGCCAATGGTCTGATTCAGTACAATGCAGGTTCTCGTTTTGTTCTTCTTTGCAAGATTTTAGTTTCACCTTCATGAATCATCATGTGTGTTCAGTTGTCAATACAGCAGTCAGAGAACCTATATTATAACACATTAAAGCAAGGATAAAGTAAGTATTTCCACTACTCCTATCATACCTCCTCAACGGGCACCATTTTGTCAGCTTGCTTTTCCTTATTCCTGACCTTACTATATCACATGGTAAAATGGCTGCCACAAACAGAAAAACATGAATAGATGCACGATGGAGAATATGATTGCCTGAATGGCGGTACTGTGACTATTGGGAGTGAGTGCATGGGAGTCAGACTGGTCCATTCAAGTTTTCAAGTATTTTGAGTTTGAATTTTGTAGGACTGTTTACAAAGACATCAGTGGCTTAACCAATACAACATGGGAACCACCAGCTACCATAGACTGCTATGGACATTCTAGTTCACTCAATGCATGACTCATTATAGGCCATCTAATCCAAGTGACTGTATCCCACATTACCTGACTCACAAGCATGTGCCAAAATCATTGTGACTTATTTATGACTTGCTTGTTTTATTGCTTTTCCAGGCACATGGCAATTGGAAAGCAAGTGGAAAAAACAGCATAACTGAGTATTAATTTATTTAATCAATTTTATGACAGAATGTTGAGATACTTTGAAATTTATCAGTGGAATGCCCTTTGGTAAGACAGAAAACCTTTCAGTATTCTGATCAAAAAAAATCACACTGATATCCCAGGGTCATAAGATTGCTGAAAATGCCCTTTCAGCTTACCTAGTCCATGAAGGAGAACCTCAGCCCCTTTAAAAGACAACAAATAAGATCATACTCCGCTAAACTAGCAAAAGAGCACAGTGAAGAGTGATGTCCTCTGGATTCTGATCTTTCAGAACTACAAAGGAAAGTATGTAGCTGGACCGAAATTTTTGTCCATTAGAGCTTTGTGTTTTTAATATGAATCCCTCAGCCTTGCAATATATTTTCCATTAATTAAAGAAATATAAACAAATAGGATTTGCTTCCACTAATAACTAGACTAAATCCAGCATCAATAAATGAATGGGACTAATAAGACCCGAGAGCCAGCATGCTGCAGTTGTATGAGCATTAGACTACGACTCTGGAGACCAGAGTTCGACTCCTCATTTGACCATGGAATGCCATTGGGGAACCTTGGGTGTGTCATACACTCTCAGCCACAGAAAACCTAGCAATTGGTTCATCTTAGGGTCTCCCTAAGTCAACTTGAAGAAAACAACTTGAAGGCATACAGCAACAACAGCACCAGCAGCAACAATGAGATTCTCTCATTTCAACTGGTCTACATTAGTTGGGACTAGCATGGAATTTGCCTTCCATAATGTAGCACCTGTCTGTTGGAAAAAAAATTTCTGACAAAGTATACTTTGTTATTCTATTAATTATTAACTATTTCATGTATTCAATAACTTCAAACCACATCAAAAACAAAGATATTAAAATTCTCCTTCTCAAGGGCTTAAGAGTTTCAGTACGGACACCATGCTCTCAAACAAAGGTATAGGACAAATTAGAGAGAAGTAAACAAAAGGACATCTTTATATACATGTTTAAACCACAGATGTGGTATCACTAACACTCCAGATGTTGCCAAACTACAACCCACATCATACTTCACCCTCAGTCATGCAATCTGGGGCTGTTGGTAGTTGGAGAACATGGATTCTTCACTTCTGTTCTGAACAATGCTGAAAAAAGTAGGAATATGTGGTATCTATATCAAGCAGAATGAAATGTTGCTAGTGCAGTATGGCTTGTGGTAGAAAACAGAAGAAAATACTTAGCATGGTCTTGTAAAGTACATAGGGAAACTTAACATTTATTGTTTCAGGAAATCCATCTTGGGATAAGAAATGTAACAACTGAAGAGACCCTAAAAACAAACTCTCATGTAGGGATGAAAGCCATTATGAGGCAGGAGGCTCACAGATGCTCACTTCCCAGACAAAGGGAGACAAAGGACTAACTAACTTTTGGGAGAAGGGAGAAAGGAGAGTGACCTGTGCAGGCAGGAAGGAAGCAAAAAGGATTGAGTACATATATCAAAGAAACAAACAAAGGTGAAACAAAAGGGCAAGCACGCTCTCTAGAGTTCCCTCTAAAATAAATAATGACTTTGTATAAATGTTGATGCCTCTTTGCAAGATTAAGATGCCCAAGTTAAGAGTATGGATTTGCTTTACATGAACCCTTAAACAAATATCTGAAAACCAACTTACAACTTTTTGTTGATGACAGAATACTTTCCTAGAATTATACTTTCTAAGCAAGGCTCCATAGTTTCCGGCTGGGCTTTGTTACCAAGCCAAACACTGTGATCTGGGACCTCCAACCACCCCCTTTCCATTCAACACTGGCTGCTGTTTGATCAAGGAGCACTAAGGTTGCCTCCCTAGAAGTAGGACCGGTGGCAAGCATGAATGGAAAACTGACCAGAAGGTGCAGTGCTTATTTGAAAGCACAAGGTCTCCCTTCCTTGATTGTATCTGTGAGAAAGAAGTAGAACCAGTAGAGATAAACACAGAGGAGCAACCATCTATTCTACCCGTCAATGAGGCAAGAAGTCACCACTAAAGCATCCTTGGCAGACAACCACCTAACTCTGTTTAAAAACCTCCAATGAGGAGAGTCTACTCCACACTTCAGTTATTAGTCCTGGACATGCTCCAGGAAAAGAGGGACAACAATAATGGTCCTTATTTTCTGTAACAAGTTATCTAATTCAATTCCCTGTGACTGGTTAGTGTCAACTCCCATGGTCTCATGAAAACAGTGTTCTTTGATCTGTTAGACATCAATCTAGCCTCACCTGTAAGAGAGGAGAAACTAAATGAGTGGAGCCGGTGATGAAATGCAAGTACACTGGGAAACAAAAGACTGTTTTGAATTTGGATGAGCATGATTTTAAAAAAAAAAACTGGGGGAAGAAACAAAGAGAGATCCGAATGAAGAAAAGGCACCATGGAACTAGCAGTGGTGGGCAGCCTACCAGTCATGAGACACATACCCTCTGCCCAATTTTTAGGTTCCAAGAGCTCCTGCTCCCCTGTAAAATGATTAATGTTCCTGGAAACCTCCAGGATGCAAAATTCATCCCTAAAACAAGGTATGTAAACCCTTTCAAATGAAACTGAGGTGGGATGGTGAAGCCAAGTGTTGACTTCCAGTTTTTTTGGGGGCGGGCAGGATTGCTGTTTATTATGGCTCTTGAGCTAAAAAAATGGGCCATTGCATCCACCAAAGTTGTTAGAGTTTTATCAAGAACAAGTGATTAACATCAAAACATGTTTAGATATGCAGCTATAAAGCAGACTTAGCCTGAATGTTCACTGTACATTTGTAACATATTGTTTTAATTCAGAGTCAAAAAAATACATTCTGGAGGAAAAGATTTTCTATTTGTACAGCTGAGTTTAACGTATAAACTTGTATCCCAATCTAAATAATTACAAATGTCAGCAATAACACTCTCCCCCAAACCTAGCATGCAATGTCTTGTGGTAGAATATAAACACACCCATACCCTGCAGCTGTCCTTGGAATTACTACAATCCAGGTACAACTTTACCACTTGATTTCACAGACAGGTCTTGAACTCCAGTTGAAAACCAAAAGGAAAAGGCCACTCTTGTTTAAATCTCTACTGTTTAAATAACTGTCTGAGTTATTACAATTTTTTCTTTATAAAAAAAATGCTGACCTCCAGCCAGTTGATGATTGTCTGACTGTTTTTAGGCAACTGTTCCTTCCCTTCTATGGAGAGATCATAGAAATCTGAATTGCAAAGGTAATGTTCAACACCATAGGTTGATATTGGATATAGCTGGTGATAAATCTTAAGTCAGAAAATACACATATTTAAAACTTTTACTAAAGTGTAAAGTAAAAAGGAGAATGGGGAGGGAGAGAGAAGTGAAAGCAGCAAAACAAAAACTAGCATAGCAGCAATAGAAAGTGTGAAAGGATGCATGGAAAATCCACTGTTAAACTCTCTGTGTGTGTGGACACCCACCTTCAAATTGCCTGTAGACTTATGGCGACCCTCAACTTAAACAAAAGGCCATAATATATGGTTTATGCCACCTATAAACAACTACAGATTTCAGAAGGACTTAACTGTTGGATAACCTCTCTAGAAAGGAAGAAACAAGCACCAAGAAACTGTCATGCATCCACCAAGCAGCTATCAGTTGGCAGTTATTTACAAGCAAAAGTCAAGTTTTGTTGGCATGTACAGAGAAAAGCCTGCTCTACTGAAAGCCATGTCTTTCAATGAGCTGAATGGAGCCAGATATTTGTTGTTTCAGAACCTTTCAGTCCCATTTCAAGAAGGTTGTACCATTTCATTAGAACAAATCTGGGAGCCATAGGTAGTCTGGCTCATTATGTATGATCCAGAGATTCTCAAAAATTGTTGTTGGGGGTGAGAGAAGTGTTTGTGTGTTTAGAGTTTATATCTATTGACAAGTTATTCTGAGTCAGACGACAACAACAACAACAACAACAAAAAACAACAACAACAATAACAACAATAATAATAATTTCTATCCCGCCTGTCCACATGGATCGAGGCGGCGAACAACATTAAATACATTAATACATTAAAAACATTAAAAAACATACCCAATCCTCCCTGCCCATTAATCCACCTAAAACCAACTCCCTAAAACACACAACAATTAAAAGAAAAGCAAGACAATTGATGGGAGGCGATGGAAACGCTAGTCTTGGAAGGCCTGTCGGAAGAGATCAGTCTTGACTGTTCCTTTAAAGCAGTCAAGACTGGTAATGTGCCAGGTCTCCTCCAGCAGGCCATTCCATAACTTGGGAGCAATAGAGGAGAAGGTCCTCTGGGTAACCGCAGCCAACCTAGTTCTGACTGGCTGCCGTAAATTCCTCTCAGAGGACCTTAGTGTGCAGGGCGGATTGTATGGGAGAAGGCGATCCCGCAGGTAGACTGGCCCCAACACCTTGTACTGTGCCCAGAAACTACTAGGCAGCCAATGGAGAGACTTTAGAATTGGTGTTATATGGTCAGTTTTAGGTCTTCCAGCGACCATCCTGGCTGCCATATTCTGAACTAATTGAAGCTTCCGGACTAAGCACATGGGTAGCCGTATGTAGAGTGCATTGCAGAAGTCAAGTCGTGAAGTTACCAGTGCATGCACCACTGTTTTTAGGTGTTCCAGCTCCAGAAAAGGGTGCAACTGGTGTATCAGCCAAAGCTGATAACAGGCACTCCTGGTCGTCGCATCTATTTGAGTTTTCATCTGAAGTGGTGAGTCCAGGAGCACCCCCGAGCTGCGAACACAGTCTTTCAGGGGAAGTGTGACCTCATCTAGGACTGGTTGACAGACCTCCATATCTGGGCTAGGGCCCTCAACAGCGAGTACATCCGTCTTATCTGGATTCAGCTTCAGTCTGTTTTTCCTCATCCAGTCCATTACTGCTTCAAGACATTCATTCAGAGGCGAGATGCCACCCTTAGTTGATGCTGTTATCCGACGCATGGAGAGGTATATCTGGGTGTCATCAGCGTACTGACAGCACCTTGCTCCATGCCTCCTGATGATCTCTCCCAGCGGTTTCATGTAGATGTTAAATAGCATTGGGGACAGGACAGCGCCCTGAGGGATGCCAGAATTAAGCTCCTTTTTCGAGGAGCAGCTATCCCCAAGCATCACCATCTGATATCTATCTGAGAGATAGGACCGGAACCACTTAAGTGCAGTGCCCCCGATCCCTAACCTTCTCAGGCATTCCAGAAGGATACCATGTTATTCAGAGTCAGGTAACAAACCACTTGAGAGCATTTTGAGTCAAAACAAGTACTTGGACTGGCCATACTCTGAGGACGACTCACAGGACGCTTTCTCCTGTTGTCACTGACTGATGAACAGGGTGACCAAAAGCTTATTTTGGAGTGCAAGGCTACTGAAATCATACAGCCTATGCCTGAGGCAGCTCTCACACAACGGACTGCAAATAAAGCAACTTCAACCTCAGTTTCAGTCTAGAGGAACTCCTATCAATCCACCTCTTCTGCTACAACACACAGGCTAGGAGAACACTTGCAGATACGCTCTTTGATCTATTTTACTATCACACACCAGCAAGCTAAGGTAAGGCAGGTGAGTATATGCAGAAGTCAATTTCATATTCCTACTGTGCACAAACATTTTTTAGTGCACAAATATTTTTTTAAAACTCATGATGATTTACAGGTTTATTTGTAAATCGCTTTGAATTTGATATCATTATAGAAAGGTAGGATATAAATGTTTAAATAAATAAATAAACTCTTTTGGTCTAAATCCAATTTTTTCGTCCACTGAATCAATGCAAATTACATATAAGCAGATTTACCAGGTTCTTGCTGCTTCAATACGTCTTTAGTTGGAACTAACAGCTAGATTTAGATTTTTATTTTTTATTTTATACCTGAAAACATAATCTATGCAGCAATTCTTAGGTTGCAAGAGAATGTAATTAATTCAAACTTTGTTCTACTTTTCTCTGAAATTGGGATCCATTCCCATTATCCATCAAGTATTTTGAAGTAGGTTCTTCTGTTCTGCTGCTCCCAAAGGAGGAAAGTAATAGGAGAAATCTCCTTCAGAACAACATGAGATTTCGTGGGTATAAGCAGTAATGAAAATTACAGCTCAAGTACCATCTTTGTATTATTGACAGTGGATAAAGCATTGTTTCAGTCAACAGCATCTATTTCTTTCCCTCTACTACAAACTCTAACTGCAGTAAGGTAAAAACAAAGTAAGATACCTTCAATCTGATAGGCTGCAGTTGATGCGCCCCATGCAAATTGTCCCGGAAAAGAAGCACTTTCAGGATCCCAATTGCAGGTTGCAGGAGAAGAGAGGACCGTGTTGTCATCAGCTGTAGGAGTAAAGGCCATGTTGTTGGGAAGATCTGTCTGTTAGCCTGTGAGGGATTCTTCTTGTGCTCTTACTTTTGCCCAAAGCAGCTTCTGTGTCAGTCACAGACAAAAGAAGTGAAACATGTTCTTTAACCCTCTGGAATATACCTTCTTGCTTCATTCATAACCTCAGTGCCCCAGGTACAAAGGGCAGTGCTTAATCTCATGTGAGTAGAGACAAGACCAGATATGGAACAAGTGCCAGTGATTCTTGTCTTGAGCAAAAACCCTAACAATGTCTTCCTATGAAAAAGTGCAGATTTCTGTCCTTAGTTGAAAGGAATACTTTTATCCCCCCAACAAAATGTTGTTTCATCACATATTGTCTGTGAGAGAGAATGAGGACTCTCTGTTTCAAATACTTTCAATTTCAATAAAAGAAACACCACTCAAGTAGACTTTGATAATCCTAAAGGTAAAAACACAACATTTCAGCACACAACTCTGTAAACAGGCAATCCTTTAAAAAAAAAAAAAAGGGGTTGCCATCTTTTAATTGTTAATAGACTATTTGGTCACAGTATCAAGGTAAAAAAATGTGCAGGGCATCAAGGATACTGCTACGGCCAAATTGTAATTACAGGTATTTAGTCAAATTATTTCAGTTATAAAATACAATACTGTGAAAAAGAGTTGTTAATGCCCAGTGTTATTATATCGCTGACATTTCAGTATAAGAGGTATGTTGCTCACTGTATCAGCAGTATAAATCAATTCAGCCCCATACTTAGGCTGGAGAGATCTTTAAATGGTGTGAGAGTTATGTATACTTTTAAGGAATATGCAAGATGGGTGCATTACAAAAAGCTGACATCTTTTTTTAAAAAATCTGATTTTTTAAAAAATCTGAAATGCACACACTCAGGGACCACCTATATTGACCTGTATTACCTTATCCTATGTGAGTAAAAGACAGGGGAAGTTGTGGCCTAGAAAAGGAAGTGAACTAAGGGTAACATATTTGTACAAAACAGCTGCTCATGTTGCATTCTAGAGGACTATAATGCATGGGGCACTGTCCAATTCAAGCACAGTCAAACACGCAGCTGTGGGATTATACAGACAAATTCCGCTTATGTAATCTTTTCCTTCTGCTATGGATAGGATTCCAAAAACAGGAAAACAAACACTATAAAACAGGTGGAAATCCTATCAGAGAACTCTGTAAAATCTACAGATCACAGCCAAAGTGACCCCAAATAGCTCAATTCTTTTAACAGCCACCATGTAACTTTGCTATAACTTCACAGTGCTTGTTATGATCTATAAAGCCTTTTATGGCATCAGTCCAAACTCCTGATATGAGCCTGCCCAAATCTTGAGAACTTTGTGGAGAGAGCTTTGTCTCAGTCCCATTGCCATTAAAGGCATGATTGGTGGCCATATCTAACATTTCCAGAACAGGTGCAGCTGGCACACAAGCCTTAACTGTGCAAAAACAATCCTGGCATTGCTGCAACCTGAGCTTTCAGGCTCAAGGCAGAATCTAGCTTGTTAGGGTTTTAGCTGTATTTTGTTTTAATTTATTTTGTTAGCCAGTTTGGGCCCTCTACTGGAAGAAAAGAAGGGATATAAATTAAACACAAAGACAAACTCATGGGTTCCACATGGCATCTTAGCATAAACTACTCACTAGGATCCTGGTGTGACCCAAGACAGGGCTAATGTTTCACTTGATCTGCTAGTGCTAGTGCGGAGAAAGTACCTAATAATCAATAGCAAAATGTTCCAAATAAATTAATTGCTCAGTACATGGCAAAGAGTGGCCACCACATGGCAACTATAATATTGCTCCCTGGCCTTAGTTTTCAAACCTAGTTTTTAGAACTTGTCTTCCTTTGACTGAAAGGATCAGGCTATGTTAAAGAATATAGGCGTAAACCCATTTGTTAGATTGAATTAAAGTACACCCACTGCAACCAACTGCTGAATGGTAATATAAAACTTAGGTAAATCCCATTGTTTCAATGAGTCTACTCTAGTTTAATCTAGACATGTAAGATTTTCATAAATTTTCAAGCCATGGGGAAAAATGGAAAGGGAGGTGGGGTTGGAAAAAACAGAAATTTTCAGCAAGACTAAAAAATGCAATATTAACCTTCTTTACAGACTGAAAGTCATTTTGTTATTTCCGAAACATAAAATTCATTATATATAACTTTGGCGTAAGATTATCATGTTTGGCATCTTAAAAGCGCAGCTTATTCAGAATATAATTACAAACTGATATTGTAAAATGAACACAAATGGAGCTGCAAGATCCTGAACACCTAAACTATAAGGAATCTCTTCAGATTTGACAGTTTGAGAAGCTGGCAAAAATAACGCAATTAAAAAAGAAATTGGGAGGAAAAAAAGGTTTCAAGGGGGAAAAAAGAACAAAAGAATATTGTTTTCTGAATTTTTGTGGGTTGTGGGAGAGTAGCTTCATATTCCCTAGTTATATCTAGAAATTGGATCTAGGTCTCTGACTTCACAATCACAGCAGAGTCCCAGTGTAGACAGGGCCACTGAGCCATTCAGAGAGATGCCTCCTAGCACAACTACATATCTCTAAGCACATTGTGCTGATCAGCTACTGGTTAAACTGGAATGCCTACATGTATAGCCCAACTACAAGAGTGGAGATCAGTACTCTTGTCTCCAGGTCAACATATTAATCTGGGGCTTTTTCAGTGATGTGCTTCCTCCGTCTTTCCTCAGATTAAACATTTGAGTCACCAAAGGCCAAAGGGAAAAAAAGGCAAAAACAGCATAGAATGCTGTTTTAAAAAAGTAACGCTTTATCAGATGTTCATTGCTGTTCACTGGAGTTAGTACCTTACTATTGTGCTGTTTCTTTTAGTTACATTTTCTCTTAGGAATTACACATGAAACAAGACAGAAATACCAAAAATCTCTCCAAACGACCTGTCAAAGCCAATGTTTTTGGAGGAATGGTAAAATGCCACTCTTTGCACTAAAAATAATTTTGTTGCATTATCAGTAATCATGTCAACTTCTGAAACATTACATCACCAACCATTCCCCCCCATTCCCCTCCGCCCCAGAACACATTAGGGGTTAACATCCTTATTTGTGACACTTAACTTCCAGGTTCTTAAGAGAACATTTCGAAGAAAAAGTGAAAGCACTGTTGCTCTCCATCATCTTTTCTGGCCCAAGAACAAAGATACTTTCCTCATATATGACTAAACTCAAAGGCCAGCTGAAACATATTTTAAAAATATCACACTAGATGGCACCATTGCAACTTTATTGTTCAGACTTTGTAAGAATTTTTTTATAATACTGACAGTATTAAAACACACCCATACTGATTGATGCTCCAGTCATTACTCATGTTTATTGGCTGGCAGGCAACATGAACCTTTGAAAAGGGAGTGGAAAGAAACAAATTTAGATTGCATTAAGTGAATTCCACAGTTGCACTATATTGCTTTCATTTACATGGATCTCCTGACTTTGAAAACATTCACTCATGAGAATTTATCTGCTATTTATAAACGACTAACATGTCTTATGTGTACAACTGGAGTTGGCACTGGACTTGGTTTTGGTCAGTTTACACACTGCAAGTTTATTTTTTGTATTTGCATATACACATGATCAGCAACACTATTGCTATAAAGTTAAAGAGATTCAACTCTTGTACTTGTAAAAACTATACAGTAACCTGATCTGTTGTCAGACACATTCTTCCCAGTTCTTTATTGCCTACTTATAACATTTATATCTCATCCTTGCTTGAAGGAACTCAAGTTGACACCCATGCTTTGTCCCCATTTTACCCTCACTATAAATCTGTGGGCAACAGAAAGCTGCTGGTCTGTGTCTTGGCACAATTTTGAGTGCTGGTTATGGCTTTCTACTTTCCCATTAACCTCTTTCTGGCTTAGTTGTATCTGACCAACCATATCACCCTATAGGAGCCTGCCTAGGCCTTGTGATCCTTAGGAGAGATTCTTAGGCCCTTGCCTTACCTTCTTCCGGCTCTGGGGTGCGGGGATCACATGAGCAGCCTCTGGTGAGAGGCTCTCATGTCTGAGGTCCTTCGGTTCTTCATGAGCTGCCTGCTTGTGTGAGAGCCCCGCCTTTTCCTTCCGTAGTGCAGCCTGCGACCTTCCCAGGCTGTGCTGGGGCAGGAATCGCCACTGGCGTGGCTCCGGAGGCTCCGCACGCCAGGTAAGTGCACGCGGGGCCCAGAAGCAATGCGCGATCTTGCACCATTTTCGGTTTCTAGCCGAAAATGAAAAGGTTTGTGATTGGCGCCTGCCGGTCCGTGGAGCATCGCACGATTGTGAGTGCATTGTTCAGATCGCTCCTCACAACTGTGCGAAACTCCAGGAGCCCTTTCACACGGAAAATGCCATGCGAAAATGGCCTCAGTCTCCA
The DNA here is from genome assembly GCA_948472985.1 of Iguana delicatissima. Taxonomy (NCBI): domain Eukaryota; kingdom Metazoa; phylum Chordata; class Lepidosauria; order Squamata; family Iguanidae; genus Iguana; species Iguana delicatissima. The sequence continues at coordinate 801,731 of CAOKZL010001002.1, read as the reverse complement.
GGTATAGTTGGTTAGACACTGGAGAGCAATTTTTTGGTTACTTTCCCTAGGCATGGGCATTCCTGTTCTAGGGAGACTAGGATTACTTCCTCATTACTGTCACTGGCAGGCAAAGAATTTTGAAATGAAGAAACTACATTTTCTGAATTGTTTTGAAATTTGGAATTTTAACTCTTTTGGTCTAAATCCAATTTTTTCGTCCACTGAATCAATGCAAATTACATATAAGCAGATTTACCAGGTTCTTGCTGCTTCAATACGTCTTTAGTTGGAACTAACAGCTAGATTTAGATTTTTATTTTTTATTTTATACCTGAAAATATAATCTATGCAGCAATTCTTAGGTTGCAAGAGAATGTAATTAATTCAAACTTTGTTCTACTTTTCTCTGAAATTGGGATCCATTCCCATAATCCATCAAGTGTTTTGAAGTAGGTTCTTCTGTTCTGCTGCTGCCAAAGGAGGAAAGTAATAGGAGAAATCTCCTTCAGAACAACATGAGATTTAGGCTTTGGGCAGAACTCTTCCATATAGAGTAGAGCATTCTCACTAACAATTTACAGGCAACACTGACCATGATTAATGTGGATATAAGGAGTGAGCCTTTTTAATAGTGTGAGGTAACAAAGAAACTGAGACCAGAATTTTGTTCTTGTGTGGGTACCAAAATGAACACTGGAAAGCAAGAATCCACCACTGTGATGCAGTCAAGTTTTAGGAAAATGCCAATCAGAATGTCTTACAAAAAATGCTTAATTTAGACATAAGCATTCCTGCTGATTGAAATGAAGGGCAATGATAAACAACAACTTTGGAGTGGGTGGGGGGAAGCTGTTAATGCATTGCTGAGAAAATGGTATTACTTCTGATCCTATTTAGTAGCTTCATTAATGTTCTGGAAGAGGGAGGAAATGGTAGATTAATTAAATCTTCAGATATTAAGAGTAGGAGGAGCAGAGACATTAGAAACATGGGCAGAATTTAACAATGCTGTTCACCTTGGAAAATGACAAACTACTACATCTGATAGGAAAATGGGAGAAAGAGGTTAATGGGAAAGTAGAAAGCACAAGAGGTTTGGTAGCAAGAGAAATATGACTTGCCTCCAGTTTCCAAACTGAACACATTACCAAATCCATAGTTTACAACCAGCCTCTTTCATATAATCACATCTGCTCAGACCCCAAATGACACAGACACCAAACTCATGGAATCACAAGGATTTTTCAAGCTAAAATATTCACCAAATGAAGTGAGGGGAAAAAAAAGAAAAGAAAAGAAATCAACAAAGCAAGACTTGTACCCAGGAACAATCTACTACACCACTAACCAAAAACAGAAAATGGCAGAACCCCATTAGTGGTCACATACAACTCCCAGCTGAGTCTACCCTGATGCAGCTACAATCAGTTCGAGATAATATTAAGCTTCCTTCCTCAAAGGCTCATGGAGGCAGGCCTTTCCTCACCTATAGAAAGCCCCCAGTCTCAGACAGATACTAACCAACAGTAGGACACATAATATGGATGGGAAGACAGCAACAAGATTTTATCAGAAACCCAGATGCCAATTCTGCTCCTACATGTACTCAGGCAATGTCATCATAGGGCCATAGGGCACACTCACAATCTGCGGTACTTTCAATTGCTCATCGCCTAATGCGATATATGCCACCCTTTCTCAATGCCCTTCAGCACTCTACATTAAGCTAAAAAGCCAGCCTCTACACTGGAGGATAAATGACATAAATAAGACACAAAAAATAGGAATATTCAAAAAATGATTGCAGAACAATTCATCCTTCCTGGACATTCCATTTCAGACCTCAAAAACCAAACCAAACCAAAGGGAGAGTGGAAAGAGAAACAGCTGGATTATGATATATCCAAAATGTCCAGTCCATTGACAGTGATTTGAACAGAGACAATGATTTCCTGGCACAATACAAGTATTATAACACTAGTTAACATCCAGGCCACAAGCAGGCTCTCATGCCCTTTTTCCCACATCTTTCTTGTGGTCCTTAGGCCATTTCATACACCAGGTCAAGAACCTTCTCCACTATTCCTATGTTTACCAACTCATCTTGGCTTCACGTAAATCTTGTCCCCTAACTTTGTTCCCTATTACTGCTTATGTCCATCATTGAAAGTGAACTTGTCAGTCCATCACCATATGTGTTTCACATTTCTATCACTATTCACACCCTCCACTTCCCATCCATTGGTATAAACATCTGTCCACAGGTGCTTCACTCCAAGCTTCTGATGAAATAGACTGAGTCTACAAAAGCTTATGCTACCAAGTACTTCCTCTCAGTCAGTCTGAAAGATGATACCATAAACCTTTGTACACATATTTAAACATGAAACAGTAACAGTAAGGCTACTTTAAGAGCACACCAGGGAAGCCTGTGGCCTGCCAACCTTGTGGACCGTTAACTCTCAAAATCTCTTGTCATTGGCGACACTGACTGGCATTTCTGGGAGCTGGGCTTGAAGGATAAGGGCACTGGAGGACAGTGCAACATGCCCAGCTGATCTAAGTTCAGAACTTCATGCTTTGTTCCCATGCTAAGAAACTGGAAAGGCACTTGACCAAGCAGAAGAGTTTTCAGGGATATAATTCTCCATCACACTGTTCTTTCAAAAGAGAGAGAGAGAAAGAGAGAGAGAGAAAAAGGAAAGAAAGATAGAAAGAGGAAAAGGAAAAGGAATAGAAGAAGAAGAAGAAGGAACTTCTGCTGTCCCACGTCAGATCAAGTTTGGAAAAATTTCTTTTTAACTACAGCTAGTATGGTCATTTCACACTGGCAGGGGGGATCTGTGAATAGGAAAAAAATAACTTCCAAAGCTTGATCTGTATCTTACTGTCTAGGGTAAGACTCACAATATTGACAACTTGCAGCTGATCTGCCCTGACTAGACAAAATGAGATGCTGCTTTAAGAAGTCAGAAGCAGCTATGGAACCTGAAGGCTATGGCTCAATAACAGGCAGCAGTCTCTTATGGTTCCTTTCCAGAACTTTAGCGTTCTTCCCCTCTGTAGCTCCTACAACATGAACATTTCTTTCTCTGCATTCCTTCCCCTCTTGTCACTGCTTTGCACATTATGAGTGCTGCTGGAAATACCAGTATTAAAATTTTACCCTCTCTTGGGTGGAGGGAATGGAATTGTGTTCATAAACCCTGACCCTGACTTCTGAATACTGAGCAGACTATAAAAGAAACAATCTAACATATGTGCAAACCCTTTCTAACCTTCCACCCAAAACATGGAGGGCTGGTCTGAAGCTAATGGCCTATATTTATGGTAGAGAAAACCTAGTGGCCAAGTTTCTACTCAGAGGATAGTATGAGACTGGCGTGTGAGTATGTTTGTGCTTCCCAGAGCAAGCTTGTATAGTGTCAAGTTGAAATCTCAAATCAATGATGATTTCCAGATGTGTGTACAAAGATGTGTAGGACCCTCACATTTTGGATATTTATTTTGTGAACACTAGTGTTCTTTTTAAATCATGTAATGTAGAGCCACTATTAATTTTTCTCTCATGCTCTTATTCCTCTGTGTGTACGTTTCTTAACTTATGTCAAATTCATCAATTTCATTTTTTTAGGCAAGAAATACTCAGAGTTGGATTTTGCCAGTTCTTTCCTCTGAAATATAGCCTATAGCACTGGGTATTCCTGTAGCTCATTCTGTGTTCCAGCTCTCCTTTGTAGCACCTGCTTAAGAACATAAGGGCCAAACTGGAAGAAGCCAAAGAGCAATCCAGCATTCTGTTCCTACAGTAGGCAACCACATGCCCACAGGAAACCTACAAGCAGAGCATGAATGAAATAGCTCCCTCTTGCTCATGTTCCCTGCCAAATGGATCTTGAAAAATAGTTTATTATTTCTATTTTATTTTGTCCAATGAGTTCTAGGAGAGTAACCACTGAGCCAGAAGAATACCAAAAATAAAACTAATTTAAACTTTATTAAATAACTGACAAGATGGTAAAAAGACATAAATGTTTGTAAAAACAGTGAAATTACAGAATATATTGTACAAAATAGTGATAATGATTAATGCATAACAACTACAGCAATGATCACATGGCTACCATGAAGTATAACAAGTAAAGCCATTACTACATGACTAACATAAAACACAATTTTAAAATAACACATGGTACATTTTAATATATTAAACAAAGGAAAATATTTAAAGCACTATTAAATGAATGCAAAATAGCTATAAAGCCTTCTAGCAAACCTTCCAGCTCTGCTATTTCAAAAGCAAAAAAATGTGGATATATGCTATTAGAATGAGGAAGTACATTTGCACCATATTTATCAAGCCTGAAGTTTAATGAATTTCCTGACATAATACAACTTCAAGTGTTGAAGAATCAAGAAGATGTCAATGAAGTTTTAAGAAACGAAACCTCAAAAACAAACTAGAACCTAGGAAAAGCCAAAGGTATAGAAGAATATAGGTTATGCAGAAGAACAGCAGAAGCATAGTAGAAGAGACCCAAGCCCACTAAATATCTTAAACAAGTTCAAAACAATACTACCATTACTGCTACTGCTAATAATAATAATAATAATACGAAATCAGCAAGAGTAGCAAAAAGAGTTTTCTCTCTCCCTTCTCCCTCAGTACATCCTAAATGCAAAATCTACAAGTAACCAAAACAAGGGAGTAAGAAGTTTCCTTCTTTGTGTTCCTTCCCAGTATTTAAAGCCCCGATATTATTTAAACTACTACAATCTCACTGTTTTCCTCTTATCAATCCTGTTAGAAATTTTATCCAAATTAAAGACCAGTTTTATACAGATGGACCAAAAATATTATCTTTGCTCTTTCTTAACTGGGCCTATTTTGAAACTTTCTTATCAAAACTAAAGAGGATTTTTTAATACCCCAAAATTCAGTTAAATGTGAAAAAAAAATTACAAAACAGATAAATCTCTTGATCACCATAAATGTATCATCTAACTGAATTTGGACTACTGATTATGTTTTCTTTCTTCAGAATCTAAATATAATGGCTTTTAAGAAGTGCAAACAGTATTACCCATACTACTCATCAAAAGTTCAAAGGAAAAGCTGTTACAGGTCCTTGAACACCTAATAAAAGTGCATAAAACTCCAATAAAATCATAAAAACACAAAACTGTTGTATAAGAACAGCCATGAAGAATGCAGCTACATGGAAAAATATTTATATTTTTAAGATATACACTTTACAGCTATTTATTAAGTACGCCCTGTTTTATCTGTATTATTTATAGCTAAACAATTCAAGAGTCTTGGGTCCCATACTGGAGGAAAGGCAGGACATAAATAAAATAACTAAAACAAAGATAGATATAGACAGACAGACAGACAGAATATAAACTCTTTTCAAGTTTAATTTTGATTTGAGGGAATTTTCCAAGTCAGAGAAATGCAAGCGTTAACTTCATTATCTTCATCTCTGGGGCTGAGAATTCTAAATACCCCTCCCTAAATTGCAGCTCCCAGGATCCCATAGAATATTGCCATGGTAGTTAATCATAGCACTATAATTGTGTTCTGTGTCAGGGCTCCTGAAAGCAGGGGAAGTATTTCCCACAACATCTTCTCTATGTCATGCATATCCGTAATATACCTCTGGCACCCTCTTGTGTTTGTTGAAGCCTTTGTTTCATCTTTCTATTTTCTACCCCTTTCTTCCTCTCTTAGGCACTTTTTTGCTTGTTGAGTCCTTCTGCAACACTAAGGTTTGCTACTCAGGTTTCACCACTGCAAATTCCCTCACATCACTGGCTTTCTCTACAAGTCATACAAGCCACCTTGGCTTCATCTGAAGTAACTTGCAAGAGAGTGCACAAGATAACTTTTTAAAAGCTCTGTGCAGTATTTTTCCATTTGCTGTTTCCTCCATAAGAAGCACTTCTTTATTGAACGTGCCTTTTTGATCCTGCAAAACATTAATGAATGCTTCTTCAAGCACCTGCAAAGCAAGATAAGTAGCACAGCAGTAGTTTAATTCAACAAAGTAATCTAAACACATATTTGAAATCTAGTTAAGTACTGACTTTTTGAAGAAAAAAAAATTTCATGCTTTTTACTTGTTGTTCCAGGTAGTATTAAAGATGCACAGTGATGCTCAATGATTATGTTGTTCTGAGAATATCGCAAGATACATACCTGCCCCAAAGCTCAGCTAATGGAATCAGAAAGAAGGAGAAAAGATCAATGCTGCTTCTTTTTAGCATGGCTTTCTCTTGATTTGAACACATAAAATGAAAAGGAGATTAAAGGGTACAGTACTTTAAATGGTACAGTGTGGATTTTTTTTAAAAAAAATTATTATCATCCTAAAGATTGCTTGCTTAATAAAAAAAGTCACTGGGATAGATCCAGTATCTCATTCAATTTCAGCTCTTTTGATCTCTCATCCTTTTCTAGTTCAGTTCAGAGACATCTGAACAGATGCTCAGTAAAGATGAAACCACAAGTTATCTCCTCTTCTTTCCTGAAGATGATAATTGTAAACATCACACACACACAAAAAGGAATTTATGCTGAAACAGATGGCTTTTCTCAGCTCCCCTGGAGGACTGACATCTCTCCCATTAGCTCCTCTGAAAATGTTGCTGGGTATCCTGGACCTGCCACAGCTAATCAGAGCTCCAAAAAGTCCTTTTTTGGAATACCATTCCCAGAGGGAGCAGATAAGAGGAACTACACCAAGCTCTGCAAAAGAAATATCAAAGCTGGTAAGTTCCTTGCAAAATATCCAACAAGCAGTGAAAAATTATAGTATCACTAGCAGAGAAGTCCTTCCATCCGAATTTTTTTCTGGATTACTTGTTTTACTGACTGTATGTATCCTATGTAGGGTTGTCAAGTCAGGATTGTCCCAGGCCTAAGGCTTCTGGGTTAAAACTTGAGACCTATGGATGGCCCCTAATGATACCATTAAGAGCTGTGAGTTAAAAATTAATTTTAACTGTGCACAACTTGTCATTCAAATACACACACATAGACACCCTGTATTTTCCTGTTTGGAAATTAAGACAGAAATTGTAGCTAAAAGGGCTGTTCTCTGATCAAAGTAAAATAAAGGGATTATTCTGTCTTGCTTACTTAAGCAGATGAGATAAGGGACATTCATTCCAGCCTACTTGCCTTTAGACAGAAGGTTAATGCAAAACAGAGTGGTGGGTAACACCTGGCGCTACAACAACTAGGGGTGCAGAAGGAAGCTAACTACATAAATACATAGACCCCAAGAAGTCATTTTCCAGCAATAAATCAATGAAGCCTTGTAAACCGTAACAAGCTCCTGTTCTAATAGTTAAACTGGAGATTAGCACACAGTCCTTTCCTCTTACCTTGAGACGAGGCCACCAAAACTAGAGAATTTGCACCCTCAACTTCCCCTGGAGATGGTGTGCAAAACTGGAAACTCAGTGCCAGGATCTGACATCTGGCAACCTTAATCTGATGTCATTCCTCCAGAGGGATTATGTACACAAAGATTCTAGAAATATAAACGTTTTCACCTTTATTATAAGCTTAGTGATTGCTTTGGTTGGCTTAAATCATCAAAGGGCTGATCAAAGGTGAAGATAGTTATAAGTACAAAAAGCAATCAGAAATTTGATTTTCAGACAATAATTGTTGGTAAAGTGGAAGGAAAAGAGGAAGACCATATTACAGATAGATACAATCAATCCAGAAAGTATTAGCCCTGAGTTTACAGGATCTAAGCAGGACTGCTGATGACAGAGTTTGTGGAGATGTCTCATTCACAAGCTTACCATAAATCAAAGCAACTTGGAAGCAGTAAACTATATAAGCTTAAGGCAACAGACTGCAATTAGTGGCTGTCAGCACGTTGTGTATAAGGTACTGTAAACTTATGGTAGCCTCAAGAATTCCATAGTACTTTCTTAGAGAAGAAATATTCAGAGGAGGTTGCCATTGCCTTCCTTGGAAATACAGCCTATACACCCTGGTACTCCTTTGTGGTCACTCACCCAAGTACTAACCAGGCTAGTCCCCAGTTAGCTTCCAAGATCAGACAAGATCTGGAGCCTTCGGGATATTTAGGCTTTGTGCCTGCATGTTGTTAGAAGACAACTCCACTCAGCCCTTGCCGCTGGCTCTTCTGGCTACCGCTGACGAGAGCTAACGTATTTCTTTTTAAATTTTTTAAAAATTATTAATTTTTTAAAATTCACATTTGGAAGGTATCTCATACACAAACAATAATGTTCTTGTATAACAAAAGCAGGAAAATAAAAACACGAAAGAAGGAAAAGTAACCATGTTAATCACAAGTTTCTATAAAAACTGACCAAATGTCCAAATGTGGGTCCATTTGTAAATTTTGTCTATGCGGTACATCATCCTTTCAAATGTTGCAAGGTTATTAGATCTTCTGTCCACAGGTGGAGAAAAATTATAATTCCAGTAACAAAGTATCAGTCTTTTAACAGTCAAAAGGATACAAAAATCTATTTCCATTGGTCACTTGTTAATTTCCAAAAAACAGGAAAATAATTTTTTTAAAAAACCCATGCACATCCCTGAATCAAGGAAGTTCCCAAACCCTGATGTGATTACTTCCTCCCAAAATGTAGCTGCTGTGGGACAACTCCAAAACAAATATGTTACAGAAGCATTATATCTCAAACAATTTGCTGATTTAAAAGGTATTTTCTTTGGTTGGTTATGGTGACCAATACATTCCAAAGAAAATTTTTTCCTATATAAGACCCAGTCAGAAATCTACAACCAAACTAGTTACATTGTTAATACTGGTAGCCAATGATTAGTCAGAACTGGATCATCCAATTTTCTATTCCATTCTTGCCATTAAGCTCACATATAGATAACTATATATATATATGTATATGTATATATATGTATATATGTATAAATAAATAAATAAATTGTTGGTTTGAATACTTGCTTGACCTCAGTTAATGTCTCTAATATTAAGGTAATATTAAGGGAACCTCAGATGCACTTAAAGTAGTAGAGCCAAATCTCGGTTGCAAAAAATGTTTTAGCTGTAGTTGTTTTGTTTAACTGGTAAAGGTAATTTAAACTGCTCTTGCAAAACTGAAAAAGGCAAAAACTCATCATCAACACCAAGCATCTGAGTTCAGGTAACAATCCATTATCTACCCACACCTTCCATAAATATGGTCCCTTACCAATTTTCAAATCTGGATTCCCTCATAAAGTCAATGTGGCATGAGTGTATGGGGCAAATTGCAATTGATGAGATAATATTTGCCACTTAGTTCTAACTGCTGAAACTGTTGGGAAAACACTGAACTTTTTTTTTATAAAATGAGAACAAAGCACTGTCCATTTGAAGAGAAGTGCCAGAAATGAAGATTTCATATAAGAGATACACCCTCCCTCTTTGTTTAGAATTTGCATCCTCTTCATTCAGGTCCTAGGAGGAGATGAGCTGCTAAAAAAATCTCCTAAACACACATTTAGTTTTTGAAAATACTGACAAGGTATAAGTAGAGGAATTCCATGAATATTATAAACGATTCTAGCAATAATATTCATTTTAATTATGTTTTCCTTACTCTACAGACTCATCTTTAAGTTCATCCTTATCTCATGCAACACCTTTTATCAGTTTATTTATATTAAAATTAATCATTTGAGATAAGTCCCAATGGATAATTATACCTAAATAAATAACAGAATTTGGGCAACATAGAAACTGACAAGCTTTAAATATGATAGAGTATATCTGGTTTAGCACTGGCAGTATTTATAATTTGGATCAGTTAATAGAATACCCAGATATTTAACCAAAATTATTAATCAACTGCATCAAAACAGGGATTGACAATTTCTAAGGGGTTTGTTGTTTAAAAGCTAAAAAAAAGAAAACATGAAATAGTGACCCGTCATGCCACCATCCTAGCCAGAAGTCTGGGAATTGAAGTTAAAACATTTGTAAGGTCCAGTCCTCGCACAGAGTCAGTTTACACACATGTTCACCATTTTTACCATGTTTTCAAGCCAAATGTCATGCATCTGTGAATAAAGTACCATTCAGAAAATTATCCTTGTATCGCTCACATGACTACTAAAAACAAACAAACAAAAAACAATAGGAGCAATTAGCACGTTCAGGAAAAAGCCATCAATCAGCATGCAACACAGGTACAGCCAGACACAGTGCCTAGTTTATTGCAAGCACACACTGGTCTCAGAATTGCCTGCAGAACTCATCAAAGGCATGTAGCTAAAACTTCGCAAGATTCTTTACCATGCTGGCAAGGGGACGGCATGCCAATCTGGCCTGCAAGAGGATGCTTCTATTCTCTATAATTGAAAATAAGACATTGGTCAAAGCCTGGGACGCTATTGCATTTGGTCTGTAGCTACATGCAGGGTTGCATATATAAATAGAAATGGGTTGACTATCTGAGCAGATATAAATAGAATGCCAGGTGGAAAAATGTCCAATATGGTAATAATTTCATCTAGTCATGTCTCATGCCATTAAGCCCCATCCACTATTAGAATATCATCTCCCTCAAGGCTTCCCACGCTAGAATTCAATCCCTAGGCCAAAAAATTTTCTCTGTCCTAACTTTGTATCCAGTCTACAGATTCCAAATGAGTACCGGATTACACCCCCAATGTAATAACATTTTCAATGCCTTCCTGTGAATACACAAAAATGAGTCTTTATCCATATTGTCATCCTTATATGTGCATATGGAATAAAATATGTATTTTATATATAAAAAGGTACAGTAGCAGTGGCATTTTGTCCTTCCATTAGGGCAAACAGATGCAATGCAACTTCTTCACTGATACATACTAGCATTTTTCTATAGGCCATAGCCTGATTTTTTTTTCCATTTAAGTACGAAGGGATCCTTCTTAACACTTGGATTTATACTAACACAAAAAGAACACAGCAGCTAAGGAAAGATGACTAAAATATGTTGAATTCATATGATTTCTATAGTTTCTGTGCATGTTTCCCTACATAACTGTACAATATCATTTTGGTTTGGTTATATTTTCCCCCCTAAAAATGTGGATGTATAGAAGTAAATACGTGTTCTTTAATGTTTAGCATATACTGGTAATTAGCATAAATTGTTCCTGAGAAGGGTCAGAAAGCAAACTATAGGATGGTTGGTCCTTACCTTGAATTAATAGGGAGATATGGCCTCATAATGGTCTTGCATGTTCTAGTAAACCCCAGGCTAGACTACTGCAATACACTGTTGGTTATCTTTGAAAACTGTTCAGAAACCTCTGCTAGTTCAAAATATGGTGAGTCTTTTGACTACGATCAGTTGATGGCAATACTGGCAATATCTCACTGATTAACTTCATCAGTCCATTTTCATGCAGAATCCAAGGGCCTGACACTTAACTGTTAAAGTAGGTGTGAGCAACAAGTGGCCATCAGCTGCCACTGGATAAACTGAGTCACCACACTGAATGGTGAGATATGATGGGAGCTGCAGTCCAACGATATTTATAAGACCACAAGATTGGAACCCTTCCTTTGGAAAGATCAAAAGTTTTGTCCCAATTCAATCCACCCTTGCATTGAGATGATAAGAGGCCCTCTTCCAAGCGCCCCCCCCATCAGAAGTGAGGTGGATGATGACTGGAGTGATGGATCTTTGCTTACAGAGCTGTCTTCCCAAGAAGGCTTCTCTGATGCAAGTTGACTGTATTCTCAGTGATCGGCAAAGATGGACTCATCATCTCAGTGACAAGTTTACTGCCCCAGTTCATATCTGGTCTTACACATTCTACTATATTGTTACATTCATTCTGTTTTATGAGGAAGGTTTCCCAGAGGATATTTATACATTTTTTTTTAAAAAAGGACAGTATGAATGAATCAATCAACGAATGCATGCATGCATGCATGCATGTGCACATATTAAAGAACTTTTACTCTCTATCCTGGTTTGAAAGATTCCCATAGCACTAGGGTCTTTCACAGACCTTCCACCCAATATCTCAGAGGACACAAGATGAATCTAGAACCTTTTGCTTGTAAAGCAAGTGTCCTGCCCTGTCTCAGTCTATAATTCTGAGAGGTACCAAGAGAGCTTCCAATATTCAATACTGTTGGTTGACTCTCCAAACAAGTTAGTGCACATCTGCAGCCAAATTACTCTCAGATCAGGTCACCTTCATCTGGTCAACATGGCTTTATACAAGATATTTAAAAACACTCCAAAGAACCAAATACCAAACAACACAGAGACAGAGACAGAGACAGAGACAGAGACAGCCTGTTGTCTGTCTCCTTGTTGAAAAGGCCTATCTCCCACAGGCAGAGAAAGGCTGGATATAAATTAAGTAAATAAATCAACCCACTAGCTTCATTGCTTGACATCACTTGTATCCCACCCTTTATGACCTACATATGAATACCATAAAATCATGCATGCTGCTCAAGATTTTCTCACCACAAAATTGGCAAAAAACACATATTCCCTGTTACTTTAGACCCAACACAAATGTTTTTGACATCTGTAGCTGCAAATTGCCTGGACCACAAAATCTTGAGAACTGCCTACTGGTACGAGTCTGCCTGAGAATTGCACCATAGATACCCTCTTTCTGCTCCTTCCACATGTGATGTGAGGTAGATGCCTAAGAAAATGCTTTTTTTCTGTCTTGGCATCAAGGATCCTGAATGGCCTCCCAAGAAATCCCATGATGCCTGGTCCCACCATTGCCTCGTTTGGACAACAAAGTCACTATTATTTCAGAATCTTGTTTTGAAAAAGGACTTACTACTGCACTTCCTTTTATTTTATTTTTTTTGGTCTATCCTGAAGCTAGGTTCTAATTTTCAGTTAGTTTATCTTCACATTATCTTTCTTTTCTCTTTCTTTCTTTCTAAAATTATTTGATTTTATTTTGGTAATCCTGTCAGTTTGCTAAATATTCTAATGCAATGGTGAGGTATATTACTGTTGTTGCTATTATCATTACAGTTATTTAGAAATAAATCCAATTTAAAGCACTCGAGCTTATTCAGACTGAACAGTAGTAGACTGCATGCTACATTTTTTTTTAAAAAAAGTAATATTTATCTCTAGTAGTACTACATGTTTACTATACTCACAAGCCTGTTAAATATTTCCTACATCCAAATAGACCCTCAGAAATTTCCTACTAAATGTCACAAACTTAAAGTTATTATCTTTGCTTTGGGCAACTCATAGTCACCAATGACTTTAAACTGCTCGTTCTGTTTACACTCTGAATTCCTTCTTACATAGCCTTTCCTGAGATTCAAGTGGGGAAGTGCCCAGAATATACCTGAACTTGTAACTTGGAAACCGGTACCCATTCAACAATCTACCTAGAAGCCTAGTTCTAGCCAGATGTGCCGGGAGTGGATATGATTGTTCATCAGAGGCTTGTTGAGTCAAACTGTCCCTTTTCCTCACAAATGCAAGTATTTCCAACTGATCAAAGAGAGGCATGAGATGGCTTGGCAGATAGACTGTAATCTTATGAATTTGCAAAACAGATTACTCTGCTGTTAGAAACTTCCAGATACACACAGAGTCAGCTACACCGCATAGTTACATGAGTTAACACATGCAAATAATAATAAAAAATTAACAAGCATGGTAGTGTCTCTATGCATTACTACCAAAACTTCAGGGTAAACACTTTGCATAGATTTTCTTATTATCAATTATCAGTTTGACAGGCATTACAGATGGAGATTTTTAGGTCTCTTTTACTTGTTGTTATTTGACATTAAATAAACTTCAGCTTATGGCAACTCAATGAATGCAAGACCACCAAGATCCCCAGTCCTTAACTGCCTTGCTCAGGTCTTGCAAACTCAGGGAGGTGACTTCCTTAATTAAATCAATCCATACGCAGTGTGTTCTCCCACTTTTACTTTCCTTTCACTTTACCAATTACTATCATTTTGTTCAGTGAGTCACATCATGTCATGATGTGCTGAAATACAACAACCTCAGTAGAGACATCATTTGGGCTTCTAGTGAGAGTACAGGCTTAATTTGCTCTAAGACACATTTGTTTGTCTTTTCAGCAGTCCATGGTATCTGCAGAACCACATTTCAAATGAGTTGATTTTCTTCCTGTCAGCCTTCTTTACTGTTGAGCTTCTACAACCATACCTAGAAATCAGAACTAGTGGTTGATTGTGACTCAGTTGCACTACACAATTATTATATCACTTCGACAACTTTAATTGCCATGGATCCTACAGAATCCTTGCATTTGTTCCCTGCAGTCAGATGACCATGCTAATGCAGAGATATCATGAGACTACACTACATAGCATGCTTGATTCTGGCAATAGTGCCAGAAGCATGTTCTCATCCTCAGAAGATTCTTTTGGATGATTAATATATGATAGCAGTTCAGCATTCTGAAGCTGGAAGAGAAAATTCCAAATAGCTTACTAAGAAATAACATACATTTCTGGTCCGAGCTCCTGGTGTAGCTCAGAACTTTAAATCAAACTCTATCACTAGCTATATAATTTCTTCAACACTGCTCATAATATGAGAATGAGGCTGTCGCCTCTCCCAGTAGATAAAATAAACAGGTTCTGACATGCTTATATTAACACTATGCAAATTTCAAAGAATTCAGTTCTGAATGATGCAACTGTGCAGATAAAATACAAAAACTTGATTTTGAAACAAGTTGGTGTACAAACGCACAAGATAGCTGAAAATGATAACCATAAACGACAGTTTTATGTACCGTGTGCCAGTACAGACTGGAAGAAATAAATTGATTTCATATGAATAAATTCTTGGCACACCAAGAACAAAGGTTGTGCTCTTAATCCTTGAGGTAGCTACGAGCCCAAAAACATTTTCAAAACCCTAGTCATCAGACAATGAGACTAACAGAAGATGAGCTCTATATAATCCTGGAACCTAAAAGATCACATTCATGTGTTCCGTCTGAATGAACAAGCACACAGCCCTGCACTGATTGATTCAAAATGGCAGTGAGGTGGTTCAACTGTTTCTGAGATGTACTCTTTTAGAATGTTGGTCGAAAACTGCATCCCTGAATTCACCTCCAATAAAAATTGCTAGACATAGAAAATAAGCATTTCAGGAAATCAGAACTAACGTCTTCTCCTTAACAGGCTAGAACTCCTTTCCTTAATATTTAAGATTGAGAAGGAGTGGCATGTGTAGGGAGATTAATTATATTTAATCATTCATTCATACATTCCTTCATTCATTTCCCTCAGAAATTTTCCTGCTTTCTGAAGTTGTGCAGTCCAGCCATAATTTAGGACCTTTTCTGCCATTTTGTAGAACTAGAATGATCAAGAAGGAGCAAAACTCTTTGTAGAACTGCTATCAGTAGTTCTAGAAGATGGCTGGAATTCAACTAGTGTAAAAATCTTAGAAGATAAGAAATTCTTATCAAGGCAATCAGCTAAGTGTGAGTAGTCCTAAACCATGCAGGGCACGAGGGCATACATGTAAACTATGTTCTTCTAAGGTCTTTTCCACATGACAACACTCTTCCACGTCATTGGACTGCAAATCTGGATCCAGAAGGGAGTGCATCAGCAACACTTCCGTCCGCACCTGCAGAAGGGAGTGGGATAGGCCCACCCCTTCCTTCCACAGTGTAGCCAGGCACTTGCCATTGCTGTCTGGGGCAGGAAGCATCACAATTGCACTGCCATGGCTTCCACACAACAGTGAGCACAGGAGCACCATGCAATGGGAGGTGTAAAATGTTTTTTTTCCGTTTTTCAAATACCAAGTGAGTGCGACACTTTGTGATGGGATGGCAGTGGGATGGCGATGATGTCAGGCAGAAGCATGACGTGCCAATCACTGCCATCCTATCGTAGAAGCAGCTCAGCAATATCATGCAGAAGTTGTCTGAGTCCCTGGATGCTCAGCTGCTGTTTACAGCTTTGTCTCATCAAAGTCTGTGATCACAATTTAGTCTACTCGTGTGCATATGAACTATATACAGCTACAGGCTGGTGGTGTGGAGGTTTAGTATCAGATAAATTCCAGAATTGCTGTGCAATTATCATTTCACAATACACTGAGTTCATACTGTATCACAGTACTTCTAATTTTTCTTCTGCCAAAGTCATAAATCTCAAAGGGATTTTAATATGCTGTCAAAGACCACTGACGTACATGTACTGAATGATCTGCAGCTGAAATCAATGAGGATTTTAAAATCTTCATTTGCAAGTAGGATACCACCCAATAAAAATACTTTTCCTTTTCACTTTCTCTTTTAATATCTAATGTCTTTTACTCAGACAAAAAACATCAGGCAGATTAACCATTCAAAGTTCTTAATTCCAAGGGCAAGATTCACTGCAGCAGGAGTATGTTTCAGAAAACCATGGTGCAGAGTAAGGATGAGAAACACTTGACCCTTGAGACATTTTGGACTATAACTTGCATATCCTTTAACTTCATTCATACTAGATGGGGCTAATAGAGCATACAGGCTAGTACATCTGCGTTAGGGATGGAAAAAGGTATGCATAATTCTTTGTTGCCACATCAAAAAAATGTTGGGAAACACCTTCAAGAAGACCAGCAAAAAACTGTCCAAGAGCTAATGGTGTGGGCTAACTTGGACCTTAAGGACAACAACATACGGAAGGCTATAAGTTGCATATCCCTGTTATAAAGGCAGGATACTTCATTATTTTCCTCTCACCCTCATTCCAGTTTTTCAGCATTCTGTCTTTCAACACCCTCTTTCTAGGATCTATTCAGTCTTCAGAAGTGAGTTAAACCAACATGCGAGAGAGGCAGCTTCTTAGCCTTGATCCTTTCCGTCATCATTTTGATTCATGTGATGAGTGATGGTTCTGAAGAAAATCTTTTCTATTCATGAAAGGTCTTCCCACAAAAGGCACAAATCAGACTTTCCAGAGTTCTTGTTTGTATGAAGACTCTCCAAGCATTGACAAGCTCTCTTTCTTAGAACCCTTATATTTTACATTAAAAAACAATGATGGAAGAAGGATTGGCGCAGTATGCCACATTTCTTGTATCTTTATATTATTATTGTTGTTGTTGTTATTGCTATTACTATTACTATTATTATTATTATATATCCACCCTTCTTCTCAATAATGAGACTCAAGATGGCTTGTAAATGATTAAATTCCATACAAATTAAAAATCATACAAAAACATCAGTAATGTTTGTTGTTTTGTTGTTAATCCTCATGTTGACTTTGACTAATGGCAACCCCAATGGCAACTTCCAACTCACCATATCATCAACAGCCCTGCTCAGCTCTTGCACACTCAGGACTGTGACTTCTTTGATTGACTCTATCTATCTGTACTGTAGTCTTCCTCTTTTCTTCTTACCTTCTACCTTACCACGTATTATTGTCTTTTCTAGTAAAGCATGTCTTCTCATGATATGTCCAAAGCAAAACAATCTCAGATTAGTCAACTTGGCTTCTAGGGAGAGTTCAAGTTTGATTTGCTCTAGGACCCATTTATTCATCTTTTTAATAGTCATGTTATCTGTAGAAGTCTTCTCCAGCACATTTCAAATGAATTCATTTTTCTCCTATCGGCTTTCTTCACTGTCTGGCTTTCACAATCATATATAGAAATTGGAAATACAACAGCTTTTTACCATAACTTCATTATTCAATTATATATCTTTACACTTCAGGATCTTGTCTAGCTCCTTTGAAGCTGCCATTCCAAGTCCTAATCTTCTGATTACTTGCTGCAGTCTTCAATCTGATGAAGATTTTCCATTTGTTGGCTCAGTTTAATGACTGAACTAAGGTATGGAAAACCTTGAATTGTTTCAAAGTGTTCATCATCTATTTTGAGATTATGTAAACCATTTGTAGTCATTATTTTTGTTTTCTTAATTTTCATCTGTAAACCTGTCTTTGCACTTTTTTCCTTGACTTTCTTTGGCAATCAGTCCAGGTTTTTGCTATTTTCTCCTAGTAGTATGGCAGTAGTAAGAGTTTCATCTGTCATCCATTGAGGCTTCTCTTTCTCTTTGGCTACTGATATCTTTTTTCATTTCTCTGGGACAAAGTCCCTAGGTTCAGTCCAGAGTTCTTGTGGTTCCCAATGAATTAGACTTAATAGTGCAAATCTATTTTTTACATTAAATTCTACAGGGATATTCTTCAGGTTGTATTTTGGCATGATGGTTGATTTAGTGTTCTTCTTTAGCTTTACTTCAATTTCTGATATCAGCAGTTCATAGTCTGTGCAGCAATCTGCTCCTGGTCTTGTTTTTGCAGAGAGAATGGCACTTCTCCATCTTCTGCTTCTGGTTATTTGTCTATGTTGGCCATCGGGTGATGTCCATGTATACAGTCACATCTTGGGTTGATTAAAGAATATGTTTGTGATGAACAAACTGATGGCTTCACAAAACTCAATCAGTTGCTCTCCTGTTTCATTTCTTGATCCTTGGCCAAATTTTCCTACAATCTTTGATTCTGCTGTTTGCTACTTTTGCATTCCAATCACCTATAATTACCAACATGTCCTGTTTTGGTGTGTGGTCAATTTCCTCCTGAATTCCACCACAGAATTTTTCATTTCTTCTTCTTCTGTCTCTGTAGTTGGAACATAAACTGGGATAGTGTTTATATTTATATGTTTTTCCCTGATACAACATCTATAAGACTTATGGGAAAATCTATCAATACAACTGTAATCCAAGTTTATGTTTCAACTACAGAGGCTGAAAAAGCAGTTTTGTGTGTTATTTAAATACACATAAACAATCTAAAGAGTTAAAATAATTCAAAATTCATTGAAAGACAATGTAAGAATAAACAAAACAGCACAGTATCCTATTAAAAATCCATCACAGTCAATTTCTAAAAGCGATGGAATAGAAAAGTTTTTACTTGCCAATAGAAGGAAAGGAAGGAGGGGGCCATTCTAGCCATTCTACATAGGGAGTTCTAAATTCTGGGACCAACCATGAAGAAGTCTGTCTTCCTTGTTCTCACTAAACAACCCTGGGAAGGTAATGTACCAAGGAGAAGGACCTCTTCCAAATATTGTTGAGATCTAACAGGCTCTTGGAGGAAATATAATCCTTCAAATAATCACTTTCTGGATGTGTCGGGTTCTTATCACCTTGATTCCAGTCAGTATCTTGTTAAGTCCTCACTTCTCCTCTTAGAACTTGTTCTTGCTTTGCTTCTTTCTAGAATATAAAGAGACCTATGAAGAACTGCTAGTTATACTTTTACCTACCAGGTATCTTGTGATATTAGACAGCTCAGTCAATCACTGTCACGTGCTTGACTACCACAATATAATGTTGGGTAATTCAGCACAAGACTGCCTGAACAGACTGTATTGTACAATCAGTGGTACGCTCTTAATTGCAGCAGTACACTGCAACACTTTTAACAATGTACATAATGAAGATCTAGCTCTTTGTAAATGGAAAAACATGGCTCCCAGAGATGTGACATCCTTAAGGATAATATCTTAAGCCACAGTGGAAAAATTTAAGAAAATCCTCTGTTCCAACCCAGTTCAATTTCTTACTGAATTGACCCATGAACCACTGAATTATTTGTTTCTAAAAACCCAATTTTACCAGCCAATTATTCAGCAGAACATGACATGATCAATGATGCTGAAGGATTCAAGTGAGTTGTATTGATCAGCTTTGCGTACACATATATGTGCAAAACACAACTGTCAGCTCATTTGGGTTCACTGCTGATAAAGTAATGTTTAAAATAATTAATGAAGTAATGCTTTGAACAAAGAGGGCAAAAGCGCTAATTGATATAAAGAAGTCAGAACACTAAGTGCTCAATTAATTAATAATTTTCCTACTAATTGATTTCTTCAAGTATTCTGGAGGGCAAAACTGAAGTGGTAGGGATCTATAATAATTGTCTCTCTGTAATAGCTTAGCATTTGACACGTTTATAAAAGGAACCTAGGGAAAGGAGCTGAAAGACCAGTTAATCCCTCAAATCCATATGCAATTATTCCAGAGATTTTGTGGGGTGAAGAATCAGAAATAAGCAAGCTCTCTAGCAGTGTGTTTTGGACTATCAGTTTTGAGGTGTTTTACTATAAGAAGTGCTGTCTTGTGCAGCTCTAGTTTTAAAAGCAAAAACTGCAAAAACACAATTGCTCCTTTGATTGATAGATTTGCAGCATACAAATATGTTTATCTTGAGTAACATAGATACCTTTAGTCAACACTGATGAACCAGCTTGAAACACGCCATCACTAATTCTTCTCATTCATCTTTTTCCATTGACCTGAACTTCTTGATCAGCCTTGCATGTTCCCTCGTTCTTTACACTCACTTATCCTGAATATTTTGACCTATATGAGGGATCATAAACCCCTCCCACCTTTGTTCTAGGGATTGAACCATACACAGATACATGCATATACACATACATACTCTTTCTCACTCTCACACACACACTATTGCTGTGTACTCCATGTTAAATCAGGTCATATCCTGTCCTACAATTGGAGCCACAATGGAATCCAATTTTCCCAGAAGCTTCCAAAAGACCTCCCACTTATGGGCATACCTGTTTATTTTAAACCTCTGCTCAATTTTGGCTTTGTGGTAGGTCACCAGATGCCCATGGGAAAAAGGAAGGTGCAGAGAGATTATCAAAAAATCATAGAAATGTAGAGTTGGAAGAGACCACACGGGCGAACCAGTCCAACCCCCTCCCATGCAGGAACACCCTCAAAGCACTCCCAACAGATGGCCATCTAGCCTCTGCTTAAAAACGTCCAAAGAAGGAGACTCCACTACACCCCGAGGCAGCATATTCCACTGCTGGACAGCCCTGACCGTCAGGAAGTTCCTCTTGAGGTTCAGGTGGAATCTCCTTTCCTGCAGCTTGAATCCATTGCTCCTTGTCCTGGTCTCTGGAGCAGCAGAAAGCAAGCCCACTCCCTCCTCTATATGGCATCCTTTCAAATATTTAAACTCGGCTATCATGTCACCGCTTAACCTTCTCTTCTGCAGACTAAACATACCCAGTTCTCTAAGTCTATCCTCATAGGGCATGGCTTCCAGGCCTCTCACCATTTTGGTCGCTCTCCTCTGGACTTGCTCCAGCTTGACCATGTCCTTCTTGAATTGGGGTGCCCAGAACCAGACACAGTATTCAAGATGAGGTCTAACCAAAGCAGAGTAGAGTGGTACCAGTACCTCCCTCGATCTAGACACCATACTGCTATTGATGCAGCCGAGAACTGCACTGGCTTTCTTATCCCATCTTGTAGCAACAACAGTTACAAAAAAATTAACAAGCAGGTGGGTAAGAGATGAGATTTAAATCTAGTTGGAGAAAAATGTATAGATTTGTAATGCTTGCTTCCCTTTAGATGTGAACTTTTAAAGTCAACAGAAATTCATTATGTGGGACTGCAGTTCCCAACCTCTTGCCTACTGGTTCAGGAGACTGGATCAGGATTCAACAGACGATCATGATTCCCTGGAATCCCTTGTATACCTACATATGGCAGGAAATCATGCATTAAAAAAAGCAGGTTTCAATGGATCTCTCTTTCATGAAGCTGTGTTGTTTTGTTTTGACTATTGCTATTTGCTGTCTGGTAGATTGCAGAGGGGACTGTTTCCAAGAGAAGACCGTTTAAAATTCCCCTTCCTACGCTGTGGTTTTGATCCATGCTGGAAACCCACATTCTTTGAATAAAAGGAAGAACCTGAGGTACCTTCGTAACTCAGTGTCCAAAGACCTCATTAGGACAGAGACCATCAACAACTCTCATTCTGAGAACTCTCAACCTGAAAGTTCCATCTAATCATAAAGGATAAGGGCCAGAGTTTGGAAATATTACTTTTTAAAAACTATAACTCTCAGAATACACTGTTCATCATGAGCAGACATGGCTTCCATGCTGGCTGGGAAATTCTGGGATGTACAATCACAAAAAGTAGCCTCCATAAGATCTGATTCCAAGGGTAATTGAGCCTTTTATAAATCTACCCAATTCTGCTTTAAAGCCATGTGAGCTTATTTCCACATCTAAAGCTGACATTCTAGTGTTAAGAATTGTTCATGACCTATAAAGCTTTATCATCACAACCTACTGGCTTGACCTGTCTCCCCCTAAACTAAAATGCCATAAGCACATTAACCTTTCCCTGTATGAAAAGTGCTCTAATGCTTCCCCTCTCAGTAATCTTGGTTGCTTCACACACTGCACAGCAATCATAGAATCATAGAGATGGAAGAGACCCCAGGGGCCATATAGTCCAACCTCCTGCTATGCAGGAAAACCCATCAAACCATTCCCAACAGATGGCCATCCAGCCTCTGCTTAAAAACTTCCAAAGAAGGAGACTCTACTACACTCCGAGGCAGCATATTCCACTGCCAGACAGCTCTGACTGTCAGGAAGTTCTTCCTGAAGTTCAAATGGAATCTCCTTTCCTGCAGCTTGAATCCATTGCTCCTTGTCCTAGTCTGTGGAGCAGCGGAAATAAACCCAATAAACCCAGATATGCCATCAAGAATAAATACACTAGACATAGCCAGTCCTAGCATTCTGGAATATGTTTCTATATGATATAACTCTTTTACAATACTTGTTTGGCATATTTAAGAATTAGAAGATGAGGCTCACAATTATAACATCTTAAAATATTATTTAAAAAGACATGCTTCATTCAGCAATCCCTGTTTTTGAATTTGGCCTTCACCCTGTTGCAGTTCTTTAGGGTTTGAACAGGAAACAAAGTAGATGAGATGCAAAATGAGTCCGTGCTTAAAAATTACAGCAAATTCAGTGCCCAAGACCAAAGTCTCACGTGCTTCACTGTGTTTTGAAGAAGCATGCAGATGGATGGACTCTGTGGCAGAATCATATACAAAAGGACAATGAGAGATGAAGCTTAGACAATCTGTTTTGGTTTTCCCTCTGCTTATATCTTCTCTCCCAAAATTTTGTCCTTCCAGGTGCTTTCTCAGGGGTGTAGATAAGGATGTTTGTGAAAAGTGAGCTCATTTTCCCCCATAGGAATTCTTCTTACCATATGAAATTTATTTCAGTCTCCAAATTTCAGTATCTGCAGAGAGTGAGACTTTGAAAATACTTGCCCACCACTAGCACCCTGTAGTTACACTCAAGTACTTTGTCCTAGCTGGGGATGTAGACACCAATTTCCACAGCTTGAGGGAGAAAACAAGGAGGGTGTGGAAGTAGCTGAGTACCTCTTTCCAGATACCACTGTAAACTCTACCATTCCTCTGGTCCTTTGCAGCTGTTCCACAACAACTCAGGCCCTTTCTGCACCAGGCAATTAGAACAGCGCAGTGCATCCTCTCATGGAGGTTGCCTGCACCTTGGAGAGGACTAGGAGTGGACTACTTACCGGAGATCCACACCTCAGTCCGCTCCAAAACGACCTCAAGTGGTCCTCCAGTGTGTTTTTGAAAGACCAGAAAAAACAGGTCTTTATTTTCCTGGAACACGCCATTGTGTTCCTACTCCCTTGTGCAGATTCGCAGGCTTGCACCAATGCAAACCTGTGATCTGTGGAGAGCAGGCTTTAGGCGTGGTGAGCTTCAGCAGTTGGTCGAGATCGACGACCAACTGGAAGCCACCATTTTGGAAGCCAGAGCAATGCAGATCTACAGACCTCGCACTGCTCCGATTCACCCTGGACCAAGAAGGAGGCCTGCAGAAGGGCTTCAGGAACAACCCATGTTGCTTCGGACCCCAGAAGAAGCAGTAGGTAACGGAACGGAGCGATTCCCTCGCCTCGTGCGGAAAGGGCCTCAGTTTCGAAGTTTCAGGTCCACCACCAAGAATCTAGTTACAACCCTATGTAGCCTGTAACCTAGCCAATAAATGTAAATCACTTTTTTATCAGTATATTTTAAATAAAATTGTATCTGCTTTACATATCATTTTGTTTCCACTAGAGTATTTAATATATGTCTTACTGGCCAAGAACACATCAGAAAATGGTCACTGAAAGGGTAGTGTCAATATTAATGGCTATATCAGAATCTTTATTCTTACTGAAATAGCACTCAAAAGCAACTTACTAAGCCACCTTGTGTTATTGGTGCTCTAGGATTTTCAAAGCAAAGAAAAAAACCAATATAAAGGATTAATGGTTAAGGTTATGCAAAATCCATTTAATCAGCATGGCTAATTTTAGCTTTAACTAAAGCTGTTGGCAACAGCATGCATTTTGCTCTGGGGCTTTACTTTTAAACAGTGATAGAATACACTTTTAAAAGGTAAATTTATCTTAACAGAGGCCTACCTAATGCTCTTTAATTGCTGGAGAAATTATTTGAATAGTATTTGCATGAAGAAAAGGGAAGAATTCTTCAGAGGTGCCATTTCGAAACTGTCAAGTAAGCGTTTTAGGTCTTTGTAGTTAGATAATTCTCTTGTCAAATACTTGATTGGTTAGTAAAGCATCATCAACCTGAACTTTGCTTCAAGGACTAATTACACAAATTATGACCCCAACCTCTCAAGAAAATGCCGGGGAAATCCAAAACTTTGAAACAAAAATGGGAAGAAGAGTCCCATCACAAGGAATGTACCACTCAGAAAATCCTGTTTTCTCAGTCGAAGGCTATTGGAAGTATTTCACTAGGTTGGTATTTTATCTTAACCAAGAGTTACCACACAGGAGAGGATTTACTTCTAAATTAACACTTTAAATCAAGCATGAAGCAGATTAAGCTACATCTGAAAAGCTTTGTATGAATTGAGTACTTAGTTGTAAGATCTGTCTCAGTCCTTACAAGCTGAGAATATCTAGTAGGAAATGAAAATCATCTTCATACTTCAGTATTCATTTTTGCCCAATGCTGAAACAAAGCTGGTGTGTGTGCATGTTAAACCACAATGTCAACTCAAAACTGTCACTAAAATGGTACCTTTGAATTGCATTCCCACCTCCCTGCCACCCACCACCTCACAAGATTGCTCGTTGTATGTGCTGATTTTCATTTATTCTTTACTTTAGTCTCTAATCAACATGATGTTCAAAGCACTTGTAAGACTGGTAAAAAGACATAAAACTAGTAACATCATGCTAAAACTTTCCTTTCCTGACTGTTCATCTGGTAGGGCTAGGAGACCATAAACAGGATGATGTCAGGAGCAAACAGAGAACCGTGTAAATGATGCTGGGCTGGCGCTTTTCCTTAAGTAGAATGAGTCACCCACCTCTGGCAGATACTAGGAGGTGAAAGCAAGGTGATGGAGAACAGAACTAAATGTGTTGCAGGCCCTCCCTTGCCTTTCTTAAAGTGGGGTACTGCCTTCAGGTGCTATGGAGAGGGAAACCATCCTCCTGCCAGTGTTGAAGTAAGATTCAACTGCCTATGCAGTCAACTTTTGAAAACAGGAAGAGTGGGTCACTTCTTGCCCTTTGCCACAGGTAGCAAAATGTCTTGGTATGGCCCCAAAATGAGTAGTACTAATGTTATATTTTTCTTGCAGCTTGAAAGCCACCTGTTGAGATTTCCAAGCAATTTTCTTTATGCATCATTCATATTCCCACAACCACAGTAAGTGCCTTAAATTCCATTCACATGGGGCAATGGTACAGATACAGATTCCACCTCAAAAAGGATGGCAGCTCAGAAATGCATAAAGAGATGTTTATGAAGCACGGGTGATGCTCTTTGGAATACTTCCCTAGGGAAGGTGTTAAGTCAAATCCATGCCAGTGGCAGGCAAAAAGGATTTCTGCTGCTCTTTAGCTTATCTTGGTCTTTGTAGAGTGTACTTCTTGCCTTAAAGTAGGACTAGGCAGATTTCTTTTTGAGCTAAAACATTTTCTAAATGAAAAATGTGGCCTCTGATCCCATTTAACATCCAAGATGACAAAGACATGTAATACAGAATTAAAGTGAATGCTCCTCTCCCTCCTTCCCCACCCACAGATTTTCATAAGGAACTGTTCTTGCTGCATTATGATTTGTGGTTCATTTCCTTTGCTCTTCTTTTTTCCCCCTCCATTTAGGACTACTGACTGGGAAGAAGTCACTACTCAGAACTTCAGATTGCAGGTGAAGAAATCCTGATTGCTCTTCACATTAGGGATGGAAAGAATATTGGAATGGGAGAAAAAAGAGAGGGGAAAAAAGAACCAAGAAAAAGGTATCCCCCCCCCCAGCCCTTGAACAGACTCACCTCCCAATGTTACGTAGCAAACGGGCACAAAAGAGCCACAAAAGGCTTTTGGAAGGTTATAGCTTTCAGATCTGCTCTCCCTGCCATCACTGTTGCATGAGGAGGTAAGGGAGAACCAACCAAGGAAGCTAAATCTTTCCAGATCCTTGTGTGCCTCCCCCTCTCCTGATGTCATGCAGCAGTGGGCCAAAGGGATTCCCCAGCCCCTGCTGATGGACACTTTCTCCCCATTTGAGACCCTTTTGAAAACTGCACAGTATTACAAGGTGTCTAACAGTGGGGAAGAAAAGGCAAGGGTAATGATACCTCTATGTCAGCATCTCCAAGTTTGGTGCTCTCTACATGTTTTGGACAGCAACATCATCAAACGGCACCAGGATGAGGAAGGCTGATTAGAACTGTGTATGTTTCTCAAAACTAGCAAGGGGGACAAGAAAAGGGCCCTGTCTTAGGTGGTAGAGTGGTAAGCTGAAGAAATTAGGGATCAAGTTCTTTTACTTTTGTAACAAAAATTAATCTCCTTAAAGACGTATTTTTTATTTAACAATTGGAAAGACCCAGATAAATAAAAAAAGTTTTAAAGTGTTTTTTAAACTCTGTGCATTTATAATAGGACCTTTAATATGTTTAAGACTGCAATCCTATACACACGTATCCACAAATAAGTCTCATTTAACTCAAGGAGCTTCCTTCTGGAGAAACAGTTCTAGTTAGCACCGCAAATCTTTTATATTTGATAAACATTTCAAAAGATGAAACCTACCCTAAGAAATAACTTCTCAGTCCTTTTCTCCAGCCTAAAGAGCATGTATATGTTCTCTTTTGTCAGTGGCCCACAATTTTTGCTACTTCAGTTTAATTTCACCATCTTAATTAATAGATAGCTCTTGATCTATTGAGTGAACCTCATCTGACATCTCTTCTTCATTCAATTATACAAAAAGAGCACAAACTTTAATTTACTAAGACTGCTTGCACTAACATCAAGGAAATCATTAGTATTCCATAATTGTACAGAAGCTTAGATCTATATAGAAAAGAAAATAAGTATATCAAAAATCAGTTTAAAAATATCTTTCGAACTATGGCTTGGAGTAGATTTCTAATTCAGGCTTGCAAAGTATTAACCATAGTTTGTTGATTTGCATAATGATAAGGGACACATGCTTAGAGAAGCTTTAGTGCTTTCTGCACCTTAAGCATACTGGGATTCAAAAGACGGAAACCCACTCTTAAACCCTGTGCATCCAGGTGTTCCACCTTTATCATTAAATTTTGAACCTACAGCCAACCTACAGTCCAAATGAAATGTCACCTGTCGCCTCCTACTGCAGTGGGCAATTTCCAAGGAAGCTAGGGCCACACTGCTACCCTGCCACATTATTCATCAATTGCCCTTTAAAAGAATGTGCGTAAGGGGTATGTTGTTGTTACAAAGTAGAATTGTACTGCAAGAGGCTTCTGAGAGTACATTTTGGCTATTGCTACACCATCGACAGGTATCTTGTTTTAAATGGAGAGGGGAGGTGCTAACATCAGAAATTCAGCAGGGGAGAGACAGCCAGGCTTCACCAAGATGAGGCCATATTGCAACGAGGGTGTAGCTGTTGGAGTACGGGACAGATAAAACAAAGGATATTGTCCCCCACAACTTCCCCCCATGAAATTTTTCTGCAGTTCTCAATTTTTTAGTATTGCAGAGAGTCAGACACTGAAAATCACGCACACTTACATTTGCTGTGTTCACATTCCACTGATAACTTTGCTTGCCCCTTTTCTCTGGATGCCTAAACTGTATTTCTAAATGCTCAACTAAATTTTAAGCTACTGCAATGCTAGAAATGTGGAGAGAATACTTATTGGGTGAATGGGGAAATGCTCTCTTTTTCCTACTTCCTATAGCTACAGCGTGGTAATAGTGGTTTCAGCGTTGAACTATGACCCTGGAGACCACTTGGCCATGGAAACCCACTGGGTGACGTTGGGCACATCACACACTCTCAGCCAAGAATCCCCATGATAGGTTTGCCTTAAGGTACCATAAGTCTGAAATGACTTGAAGGTACACAATAACAATAGCTATACTCCTACATGCAACCCACACCCCATTCCTGTAGTACTGAATATAGGACAGGGCTCTTGTGTAACTTGGTTAAGAGGCTCAAGGCAGGGAAATAGGATGACATACTATCCCTGTAGATTAAGCACCCTGCTGTACATTAACCAATTTGAATTATTAACAAAATATGGAGATGGTTTTACTTCTGTCAACTAAAAGAAATAAACAATAAGGTCTGAGTTTGCCCTTATCCCTAACAGAGGCAAGCAGCTTCTTTTGCACACTACAGAAATAACCGAGTACTTTCTATGTTCCTGACAGACGAATATCGCTTGGATTTCACAGATAATCCTATCTGAAGATCCTTCACACAGGTCTTGGATAAGTGTGTTTCTCACTTTTTGGTTGTGAAATTTGCAGCAGCGGTTCAACTGTATCAAGTGTGAGAGAAAAGTTAACTCTGATTGCCCACTGAAGAAGGAGAATTGGGGCAATCTGGAGAACTGAAACAAAATGTCAAACTTAATATTAGCTACTGTAAGCTATTTTTCACAAATTAACTGCTAGCTGCCCAACTCCCCTTGACAGACATTGTGGCACAAGCTATAGATTATGGCTAAATGGGAAACAAAGTGGCACATGGGAGTAGAGCAGGAAGTGCACAGGTTTATAGCCAATTTATGATTTTCTGAAGAAAGCAGTGTGGTGTAGTGCT
Source organism: Iguana delicatissima (assembly GCA_948472985.1). Classification (NCBI taxonomy): domain Eukaryota; kingdom Metazoa; phylum Chordata; class Lepidosauria; order Squamata; family Iguanidae; genus Iguana; species Iguana delicatissima. The sequence continues at coordinate 772,730 of CAOKZL010001002.1, read as the reverse complement.
TTGACTGCTGGACTACAGCTCTGGAGACCAAGTTACCTTGGGCAAGTTACTCTCTCAGCCTAAGAGGAAGGCGAAGGCAAAGGCAAACCCCCCCTAAACATATCTTGCCAAGAAATCCCTGTGGCAGATTCACCTTTGGGTCAAAATAAATAGGAAACAACTTGAAGGCACGCAACAATGATTATCTGAGTCACAGATTAACATGCATCTCCCTCTCCATGTACTAAAGCAGCCCCTATAACCTGGCTTCCTCCAGATAAGCTGGACTACAACATGCATCAGTCCCAACCAACAGGATTGGGGATGCAGTCCAACACATATGGAGCATGCTAGTGTGGATAAGGATACAGTTTGAAATTAGTTACTTTCTCTTGTGGGACCCAGGAGAAATGATAATGAAACTGGCAGGAAACAGTAATATTGTTTATTTTATTGAAATAAGGAGTCTGTATGGAAAAGAGAGAATAACTTTGCCCGCTAGGACTAAGTTATCTGTTAGCATGACTTGCCCTTAATCAAACCTATTCCAGCCTACAAAAGAATTGCACAGCCCAATCATTCCCAGTGCAGTAAATACATACAAGACAAATACTAATCACATGCATGCACCTCCTCAAGGTCTAGGTCAAAGACTATTTTTATATTTAATACATAAAGTGCTAGAAAAGAATCTCAGCAGAAGTGCAATATGCTATAGTGATACAAGCTGTTCTGCCGGTGGTGGTGTGCCAAATATAGAGGTCTGTTTTGCTGACTTGTGGTGCTTCTTTATTTAGGCATTGTTTCATTAACTGTTGCTAAAACAAAGTTCTTCAACCTAGACCACATTCTATTTATTGCCCATTCATCTGATTGGTTTTGACTACCTTCCAACTAGCAAAAACAAGCAACTTTATCATCAATATTTATTACACCCATAAATACATTTTTAAATAACACTAGTAAATCTATTTCTGTCTGAAATTCATCCAGGTAATCAAACTGTTATTTATTTACCACTTCTGCAAGTGCTGAGAAGCCTCAAGAGTAGGTCTACCAAACCTGGTTTATTTGGAAGAAAGAACACACTAGTGATTGGGTAAATTCACTTACAATGTTTCCAATCCAGATATTCAAACCATGGTTTTCTGTTTTGGTTTGGTTCACACTTTCCCTTTCTCTGTTTGGAAGTATGGCAAGCAAGGACATGTTGTATACAAATCAGGAAGTGAGCATCCTAGTAAAGGAAAAATACATAAGCAAAAGAATGCTCCGAACTATACAAAACTAAAGGCAAACATTTTGTTTTTATTGAGACCCTCTCATTGGAGAATAACACTTTCCTAAACTTTAATGGATATCACATTCCAAAAGTTGAGAATCTCTCTCCAGCTGTCAAGGAAAATTGTGGGTCTCTGGCTTCCCATTAGTTACCTACTCAGGAAACAGTTAAAAACATTCCTCTTCCAGCAGGCATTTTACATGTAATTTCTATCGGTGCTGGTCATTTTAACTGTTATTTAATTGATATTTTAATGCTGTTTTTATATGTATTTTAACATATTTTAATTATTATTGTGGTTTAATTTTCTTTTAACTTTTGTATATGACAGATTTTAATTATGTTTCTTTTAGTGGCTGTAAGCTGCTTTGAGTCCCCTCGGGGAGAAAAGCGGGATAAAAATAAAGATAATAATAATAATAATAATACTCCTAATAACTGAGGCAACCTGAATTTACAACACTATGTAAAAGAAAATCCATTACTAATAAGATTAGTATCAATAGTCTTTCACTTTAAAAAAAATCAGGACAGTATTTATGAAAGCATTACTTACAGCACTCACTTCTGATTACAGCTGGCCATTCCTTAGGGCTAGGGTTGCAGGATCGCCACAAAAGTGGAAAAACTGCAAATACAAAATGTGTCTGCGTGCGTGCGTGCGTGCGTGCTTGGGGGGGGATGGTGGCCAAGGCATGGTGGAAAGAACCCAGGGTCCAAAGCAGGTCAGGGAAAGGAAAGAGAAGGGGGAGTCAGCATGGTGGCCCTATACTTCCTCTCTCTCACCCATGACAGGAGCATCAGGAGAGGATTTATGGTGCTGAGATATTGGGGGTGCAAGCTGTCCTTAGATGGCTAGGTAGTGGCTGATGGAGGCCCAGAGATGGCTTTTTAAAGGACTGTATGGCCTGATCAGAGAGAGAAGGTTCCCCTGGAAAAGAAGTGGAGGGAGGGGTTGGGAAAACTCACAAATAATCAAATCTGTGAAAGTTAAATCCACAAATGTAGAGGGCTGATTACACTTCTCTGGTCAATTAGTTGCAAACAAGTAGTTTCATGGCTTAGCTGGAGCTTTTAAATTTCAACCCAACACTAGGCACTACACCACACTTGCTCTCACTGTTTTGTTTTGCATTGTCTTTTAAAGGTAGGAGGGTAAATGTTTGACCTGTGTTGGTAATAACATTATGAGGTAATATGGCAGTAATAGCAAGATGAAATAAAATAAAATAGCTTCTTGTTATTTGACTATATGCAAGAACTGTCCTTTAAACCTTACTGGGAATCTCACCACTTAACAAAACCTCCATTCCACCTCACTAGTCTGAAGCAGAAGCTCTGGCATACAGCTTTATTCTATAAACGCTCTAACTCTGATGCATCATTGAATTCCGCAGAACTTAGCCTCCATCCTTTATCTTGTTTTACAGACATGTTTGGTTATTTATTCCTGCCTCCTTCTCTCTGCATGCTTTACAAATTGGCTGCTGTTGCTCTGCTAATTGTTCAAGTAACTGAGCAAGTACTGACATTAAATTTAGTAGCTTGTAATTCCTTCCTCTCCTGACAACCTCTCCACTTTTTAACGCACTGAAATAGTATTGGTATTTTACATTTCCCTACTGGCTCAGTCTTTTCATGCACTCCAACTCTTCATCTCAGTTTAGGAGAAAATCCCCAATTCTCATCTAGTCTTAGGTGGAACTTCTTCAGAAACCCTTTAAGCAAGATTGGGCAACTGTGGACCTCCACATCTCCCATCAGCACCAGCCTGCACAATGAACATTGAGGAATTATGGGAACTGCAATGCAACAACATCAGGAATATCAGTGGCCTACTCCTGCCCTGAAGAAAGACAGACCATGTAAAATCAGACCAGAAAATCATGGTAGTAATTCAGAAAATAAGAACAGGTTGCTTACCTGTAACTGTGGTTCTTCGAGTGGTCATCTGTGCCCTCATACATTAGGAGCTTTCGCGCCTGCGCGGTAGCGTTCGGAAGATTCTAGAGCTTGTTAGCTTGGCGGGAACCCCTCCCCCATGTCGGTACTGCGCATGCTCCTCCCGCCAAGCAACGGTCTCTCCTCAGTTCTGGTCCACCGAAGAAGATGGGACCTGAAAAAGAGGGGAAGGCAGGGCGGGGATGCATGAGAGCACAGATGACCACTCGAAGAACCACAGTTACAGGTAAGCAACCTGTTCTTCTTCTTTGTGGTCTCTGTGCCTCATACATTAGGAGACTGTGTAGCTTACCAGTAGGATGGTGGGTCAGGTCCCAGACCCTAGAGAACGGAAGCCAGCACAGCACAGCCGAATCAAGCATCTCTCCTGGAACGGCAGTCGAGCCTGTAGTGGCGGATGAAGGTCGATGGTTGGGACCAGGTCGCCACACGGCACAGCTCCGGCAGGTCGACGCCTCGCAGGAGGGCAGCAGATGCCGCCACGGCTCTAGTAGAGTGAGCCCAAAGAAGGTCTGGCGGAGGCTTCTTGGCAAGCTTGTATGCCAGGTGTATAGTCTGTACCACCCACTTGGAGAAGCGCTGGGTGGACACTTTGTGGCCCCTCCGGCGCCTGCCATAGCAGACAAAAAGATGCGGTGTCTGCCTGTAGGCCGCAGTCCTGTCTTTGTAGAAAGCCAGAGCCCGACGAACGTCCAGGGAGTGGAGGGACCGCTCCAGAGGTGTAGTCGGGTCAGGACAGAAGGCTGGCAAGATGATGTCCTGGCTCAGATGGAAGCTGGACACCACCTTTGGCAGGAAGGAGGTGTCAGGCCGGAGGACCACCTTGTCATGATGGAAGACCAGGTATGACTCATTGCACTGTAGCACCGTCAACTCTCCCGCCCGCCTGGCAGAGGTGTCAGCCACTAGGATTGTGGTCTTCACCGCGAGCAGCCAGTCATCTGTCGTCGCCATCGGCTCGAAGGGCGGCCTCGTCAGCTGTGACAGCACCAGTGACAGCGACCACGGCGGTAGTGGCGCCGATACCGGCGGGTATCCTTCAGGAACTGCCTGATGGTACCGTCCCTGAAAAGTGCAGCCAATGGGGATCGTGGTGGCTGGTATGCCACGATCGCGGCGAGGTACACCTTGAGCGACGGGAAGGCCAGGCCTTGTTGCTGGAGGTGCAGGAGGAAGTGGGGCACAGTACGCAGGTTGACGGGCGATACCGGCTCTCAACGTTCCTCGGCGAAGGCCACGAAGCGCTGCCACTTGTTGTGGTAGTTCCTTCACGTGGACTCCTTCCTGGCCGCAGTTAAGATGTTCCCGATGGCCGGGTCATCTATGGTGATATCCTCCAGGCATGGAGAACCAATACCGGTAGGTCCGGGTGCAACACTAGCCCGTCAGAGTGGGATAGCAGGTCTGGTACCGTCGGAAACCTGAGAGTCCTGCCCCGGGTGGCCTCGATCAGGGGTCCGAACCAGTGCTGCCTCGGCCAGTACGGCGCCACGAGGATCGTGTCTGCTCGGTCCGCGATGATTTTTGCTATCACACAGCCCAGGAGCGGGAATGGAGGGAAGGCGTAGAGAAGTCCCTCGTCCCACGGTAACTGGAACGCGTCGCCGATGGAGTGGCGATCGTGGTCAGCTCTCAAGCAGAAGTGGCGGCACTTCGCGTTCTGGCTGGTCGCGAAGAGGTTGATCGTCGGCTCGCCCCATCGGTCTCGAACCATCCGGAAGGCCTCGTCGGACAGGGACCACTCATGATGAGAAGTGGTGTCCCTGCTGAGGGCGTCCGCTGTGGTGTTCTCCTGCCCTGCCAGGTGAACCACCACCGGGTGTATCTGGAGCGAGACGCACCAGTTCCAGAGGTCGAGCGCGATGCCCAGCAGAGTGGTGGAATGGGTGCCTCCTTGCCTGTTCACGTAGCAGACCGCCGTCGTGTTGTCGGTGAGGATCAGCACCGTGTGGCCCATGACAAGGTGTCGGAACGCTCTCAGTGCCTTGTGGATCGCCAGCAGCTCGAGAGTGTTGATGTGGAGAAACATCTCGTCGTCCATCCACCAGCCTCGGACTCAGAGATCGCCGGTGTGCGCTCCCCAGCCAAAGAGGGAGGCATCCGTCATTACCGTGACCGATGGCTTGGGTTCGCGGAACGACACGCCCGATAGGAGGTTTCTGTACGACTGCCACCACAGGAGCGATCGACGAACCTGCTAGGGCAGGCGGTACTGGTGGCGCTGGTCGTCCCGAAGCAGATCGAAGGCCCTGACAAACCAGTGCTGGAGCGGTCACACACATAACCTGGAGAGGTAGATTACGGCGGTGGTCGAGGCCATGTAGCCGAGGAGCTGCTGAATTCTCCTTGCTGACATTGTCGCGGCGTCGAAGGCGACGGACGCTGCCCAACAAAGCGTTCACGCCCTCTCGTCCAGTAGGAAGGCTCTCACCGATACCGCATCGAGGGTCGCCCCAATGAAGTCGAGAACCCGGGTTGGTTCAAGGTGAGACTTCTTCGGGTTGACCCTGAGTCCGAGCCAAGTGAGAAGCGACAAAGTCCGATGGATGTCTCTATACAGTTTCTGTTTGCAGGACGCCACCAATAGCCAATCGTCCAGATAAGGGTAGACGGAGACCCTTTTGTCCACAGGAAGGACACGACCGGAGCCATGCATTTGGTAAACACACGCAGTGCGGTGGAAAGTCCGAACAGCAGCACCCGGTACTGGTAGCTGATACTGTCGACCGCAAACCGTAGGTATCTTCTGTGCTGCGGGCAGATCGAGATGTGGAAATAGGTGTCTTTGAGGTCTATGGATGCAAACCAGTCTCCCTGGCGAAGGAAGGGGAGGATCGAGGGCAGCGTAACCATCTTGAACCTCTTGGGGCGGATGTACTCGTTGACCCCTCGGAGGTCTAGGATGGGCCGCAGGGATCCGTCCGCCTTCAGTACCATAAAGTACCTCGAGTAGAAGCCGGTGGTCTTGGCTGAAGGTGGGAGTCTCTCGATCGCTCCCTTTTCGAGGAGGGACTGGATCTCTTCCAGTAGAGCCAAGCTGGCTGGGGTGGAGTAGTAGACACCTCGTGGCGGAATATCCTGGAACTCGATGGCGTATCCCAGGCAGATGATGGTAAGTACTCAGGAGTCCGCAGTGATCTCCCGCCAGTGATCGAGGTGCCTGGCCAGGCTCGGATGATGAGTGAGGTCTACTGGAAGGGCAAAGGATGGCATTGGTGGAGTACTGTGGAGACCATCAAAAGCGTGTCTTTGCTCCAGAGGACGACTTCTTAGACGACGAAGATGGGCGCCGCCTAGGAAGCCTCCTCGAAGCTGAAGATGTCGATGGTCTCGATGCGGTCAACCGCGGAGACCGCAGTTGGTATGCCAAAGATGAGGAGGATCTCCTCCACGAAGGCCTCGGCTGGAAGGTGCAGCGAGATTGGGCAGGTTGGTTGATGCCCATCTTCTTCGCAGTCAGCCGGGCCTTGATGAGGTGATCCATAGCCTCGTCGGTGGAGGTGTGGAAAAGCCCTTCACCGTCGAACAGAAGATCTTCAATCCGTCAACGGCTGTCCTCCTAGAGCCCAGAGGACTGGAGTCACGTGTGGCGCCGGAGGGCTACAGCACCGACCATCACCCTCGAGGTGGCCTCCACGGCGTGCCTCAAGGTGGTGATCTGTTGGGTAGCCACCGCGACTGCCTCGCTGAAGATCTGGGTGGCTGAGGCGCGTGACTCCTCCGGCAGGTCAGCAAGCAGCAGTGCGAGTCAGTTGAAGAGGTTTTGATGGTGTGCCGCGAGGCAAGCCATCGTGTTTACCGTCCTGGTCACCAGGGACGACGCCGAGTAGAACCGGCGGCCGAAGGTATCGAGCTTCCAGCCTTCACGGTCCGGAGGGGTGGTGTGTGCTCAATTACCTCCCTTTGTCTGGGCCGACTCGACCACGATGGAGTTTGGTACAGGGCGGTTGAAGAAGAACTCCACGTTCTCCTTCTGCGTCCTGTACAGGTGCTCCAGCCTATGCAGAATAGGCTGCACTGACGCCGGCTTTGCCCACGGCTGCTTCATCGCCTCCACCAAAGTAGGTAGGAACGGCAGCGGTGCGGTCGATGGTGGGTGGGCTTCCAAGTATTGGAAGACTGGGTTTTGGGCCTGTGGAGCAGGGTCGGTCACCTTGAGGCCAAGGGCTGTGGCCATCCGGAGGAGAATTGCGGAGAACTGATGCACATCCTCCGGTGCAGACTCCGGGCTGGCTCCCCGAAAACCAAAGGCAGCGACTCATGAGAGGAAGGAGCGGACTCAGCAGAGTCGGAGTCGGAGTCGTACGAGTAGTCAGATGGAGATGGCGATCGCTCCGACTCCTTCTCCTCAACAGGCTTCTCAGTCTAGGGCGCCAGGGCGCTGGTGGAGCTGCAGGCTGCGTCGATACCGGTGAGGCCTATGTCGTGGCCGGTATCGGGGTCACCTGCAGGGGCACAACCGAGGGCCGCAGACGGTGTGCCACCTGCGTAGTAGACGGGCCAGTACCGCCGATTGGGCCACGGTAGGCTGTGGCGTTGGACGAGTAGCTGTGGCCGTCGTCCGCGGGGGTGGAGAAACAGCCCTGTAGCGGGGTGAGGGCTCCCGGGATCTTCGGTGACTTGGCGATCGATGCAGCGGTGACCGTTCATAGCGGGAGTAATGGGCCTCCCGCGGTGGCGAGCAAGACTGGCGTCAAGGTGACCACTACCATGGATCTGGATGGTACCGGTCCCTGTAGGATGGTGAATATAAATAATACGAGCCGGCTGGTTCGTGCCACACCTGCTCCTGGGCGTACTTTCCTAGGTAGGCAGGAGAGTAGGTGCTCTCGCCCGAGTGAACTCTCTCCAGGGGCATCTCCCAGTAACGTGGGGATGGAGGCCTGGCCTGCTGCTCCGGCGAGCGGGATTCGTTGCATCGAGAGGCTGGTCGCTGCCTGACCACAGCCTCCTCTCAGTGGCTTGCCAAGGGCGGACGGCAACTTGGCGGGGTGATCTCCGCGGTCAGCTGGGGAGGATGAGAGGGCGAGGCCTGCATGGCTTGCTCCTCATCCAACACCTCGAGGATTTCCTGTTCCTCCAGAGGCTCCTCTTCCTCAGGGAGCTCCATCGGTTCAGGTTCCTTGGAGGGCTGGGTGGGTGGTGGAGTCGGGGGTCACACCACAGTAGGTGGAGAGCGCCGCTTCTCCTTCCTCTTCTTCTTCCTCTCCTTCCTGCCCCTACGGTGGGGGGGCGTTTCTTCTGGGCCGAGGTGAGCGGCCTGGAGGAGGAGGAGGCCTGCGAGCCCGCAGAGTCCTCACGTGCCTGAGTTGCCGAGATCTTAGGTATTCTCAGCAACTTCGCGATCGGTACCGAGCCCGGTACCAATCTGGATGACGTCGAGGGCATGGCAGCCGCCGCCGCTGCCAAAGAAGAAGAGGAGATTGGGCGTTTCTTGGCCATCGTCTCCGGTGTCTGCGCCTGCAGAGATTGCTCCCAACAATGGGATTTTAACCTCGCAGCCCTGTTGCGAAGAGTCTGGTGAGTGAACTCCTTGCAGATAGGGCAGGCTTGGACAATATGCCCTTCACCTAGACAGAATAGGCACTTCGAATGCCGGTCAGAAAGAGCAACCTTCCTTCCACAGGAGGTGCAGTTTTTGAACAACGCCGACATAAACAAGTGCAGGGTGAGGTGAGAAAGATCCGAGGGCGCCAAAACACAGTCCGAGATCCGAAAATCGTAAACAGTCCAGAAATTGGTCAAAACCGATCGAAACAACACCAAGACAAATCCGAAAGCCGAGAAGGGTAGTCAAAATCCAATCCGAAGTCAAAAATCCAAGAAAAGCAGAAACAAAGCACAAGAAAAGCACAAGCCAACGAGAGAACCTTCTGTACACTGAGGCGGACAAGAAAGAACTGAGGAGAGACCGTTACTCAGCAGGAGGAGCATGTGCAGTACCAACGTGGGGGAGGGGTTCCCACCAAGCTAACGAGCTCTAGAATCTTCCGAACGCTACCGCGCAGGCGCAAAAGCTCCTAATATATGAGGCACAGAGACCACGAAGAAGAACTAGTGTGATAAGTGATTTCAGTGTTGGACTAGATTCTGGAAGACTAGGGTTCATCACCACCCAGCCATAAAAACCCACCAGATGACCTCGGGTAAATTACAATCTCTCAGCCTACGAATTCAATGATAAACTTCCTCTGAATAAATCTTGCCAAGAAAACTCAAGAATAGGATCACCATAAGACGAGAGTTGATTTGAAGGCATATAACAACAATAACAACTTCAGAGAGTGGGCTTTCAAGGGAACAATATGCCTTCATCCCTCATTGCTAAAGCACATGATTTACAAGCAGGGACATGTAGGCTTAAATCCAATTGCTAGTCCCAGGAATCAATGGAATTTACCAATAATTTACGATCCAGCATTTGACACAGTAGATCTATTCTAGCTGGAACTAGAAACATTAATTATTCCTTATGCTTCTTGCATTATACACAATCGAGATCTTGTGATGACCATAATGACTGCATTTTTGACAGTTCAAACCAGATAGTCTTTAAGGATCTTAAGCTGCACTGCTGAATCAGACCACAAAGCCCACTTGGTCCAACTACATATTCTGAGTGTTCACCAATGGAACATTTAATTATATTAATGTTCTGGGGGAAGGTCACACTTTTGTAACTTGAACATATGACTGCCACATCAAATATGAAAAAAAATATGGCTCATAAAACTTGAATCATTACTTTTTTCAGATTGGGATGATCCAGTCAGATTAGCCACTGGCCATCCTGACAAGAAGAAGAGGGGACTCTAGTAAAAAAAAAAAAAAAAATTTCCTAGCTCGGCATACCAATAGTTCAAATAACTCAGGGCTGTTTTTACTAACTAGCAGAGGCTCTTCAGGAATCTTTCCCAACAACACCTGGGTAAGGCCACTGAATCAGAGTCCTTCTGCATGCAAACTATGCTCCATCCCTTCCCAGAAGAAAAGTTTCACTTATATATCTAGAAGAACAATTGAATGTCAACACATCAGTAACCTTTCAAAGCATTGCACAATATGTTTCTTACCAAAGATAATACTACTTAATGCTAGATGACAACAGGCAAAAATACTACTATCGGGGAAATGTGGTTTTTTTTCCTTCAGGTATTAAGAATGTGCAATAAGTACATCTAAATGACACATGAAACAAATTTACGGAGTCTTTAACTCTAATTTTAATGAAAAAGGATGTTATGGAAAGATCAGATCTGTAGGGAAAATAGGTAACCTTTCAAATTAGTATTCCCTATAGCACAATTAATCTCAGTTTAATAGGATGGTTAATGTCTGTTATTTGAATACTGATTATTAAACATCTTCTTTTGATTAAAACTGTAATAGAGCTGTTACTGGAAAATGGATATGAACCTATGCTGTGGCTTTTAGTACTCTGCAAATATGTTTTAATGTGCAGTTGGTATTTATTTAATTTGCAGTGTTATTTAATTAACAGGCAATAACTTTTTATGAAGTCTAAATTAAATACTGTACTTGCAAAAGCCTAATAGGAAACTGGCACTCCAGAAAACTCCAGGCAAAGCAAGTATCTATTCGATGTCATCATACTCTGTGTGAGAGTGTCCATGGATTATACTACATGGAAAAGAATCTTAGAATCTGGGTTGTATTGCCTGAAACACCATGAAAGAAGTTTCCAGTATGCAAACACGAAAGTTATGATGACATTTATAATGAAGATTTGAATGAAGGAAAGATGTATTTTAAAACATGATCTAGCAGATATTTTTGAAAAACCTATTTTCTTTCCTTTAGCGATATAAATGCAACTGGAAATTTAGTCCATCAAAGAGCTAGATCAGCATGCATATATATATATATATAGATATAGATATATATAGATATATAGATATATAGATATATGCACATATAGGGCAGGGAGTATCAGGCACAGCCCTTGGCTTTAGTTAACTAAAACTAAGAAAGTTCAGATCTATGGCCACAGGGACAACATGTATCTCCCACATGAGAAGCGTGTCATTTGTGTACAGAAGATACAGTAAATTGCTAGGAGAAGGCCCAGGTTTAACTTCTTTCACAAACACATTCTTGCAGAGTGGACAAAACCACTTCTGCAAAGTATATGTCTATATCAGAAGAGATGAGAGAGATTGATTGCAAAGAAGTATAAAGGTAAAATGATGATGTACTTGAACTAACTCTCAAAATTCACTCATCAACCCCATGCTGCTATCTAAAATGTAGGCCAATTTATAGGGTGGAACTACTTTTTTCAAGAGAAGAGATGCCTGACTGGTGCTAAAAGAAGCAGTACTGCATCTCTTACTCTGTTGTAATATCTACTGCACAATAAGATGTTATCTTGCTTGAAAATTCCACACTCTTGTAAATAGCAGCCAATCAAGTAGGGTGTAATAACATATTAATTCTGTTCACACAACACAACCAGCCAGCAATCCACAGGAAGCTTGGGATATTGGTTATGAGGAGGATACACTAACCAGCCAGCTCTGGCAAGAGTTGAAAGGGATAAATAAATCATGGAACTTTGCCCTGCATTTTTAATAACAATATTGTGTGTATGTGGGTGCATCTGCTACGTTGGCTTATTTCTTTTTACTGTCTCATAATAATGGCAGCAATCTCCCAATAAAACGAAGGCAGCTGTGCCTGATATATGGGCCCCTTTATTCAGTTAGTTAGTAAAGCATTTCTTCAGTGTACACAGTTGATGAGCTGAACAGAGAGAGGGTGCGGAAGGGGTAACAATTTGGTCTGAAATACTTGACAGGAACCATCACAGCCAAAGAGTTTTGTGTAACTTTAAAGTTCACACATCACACTGTGGACATTTGGGCCTTAAGAAGGAGATTTTGGCGGGGGGGAGGTAAAAAAAGAGCTTTTCCTGTGAATTTTTGTTCTAATGTATCAACATTCATCCCTGTTTTTGACAAAATTATGATATGATTCATACAACATTTCTTACTGAGAAAATAGAGTGCATGAGCCATTAGACTCCTCAAGAATGTTCTTTTTCAAATGCCTCTTTCACTCCACAATGCAAATGCTCCTCTATCTAGCAAAACCTAATCAACAGCTAGAGTGAATACAATTTTCTTATTCTCCAGTGATAAGCAAAAACTCTGATGTATTAGTAGCTGGTAGGTTTTATTTCTTTTGCTTATAAAATTGACTGTAAGAAAATAGCATTTATTGTGGCTACTGTTTGTGTTAAGACTAATAAAGAAAATGCACTTTGTTTCCATTTTATTTAACAGTTATGTTTATTACTTTACTCACATCAGGAGATAAGTACACAGACGTCATGTTACTTTATCCCACTGATAAATGAACCAATTTGCATTTTTCAAGGAGGAGAGAAGGTTCAAAATGGCAGTTGCAGTGTATAAAACATATATACATTTTACTATAATTGCTATACATTTTATCTGAGCAAATGTAAATTTAGAGATTTTAAAAAGAAAAGCATCTCTTTTCATGCTGACTGTATTGTTCTGTAGTTATACAGATAGGAGAGGCATTTAAGCAATTCCAATAAAATTTAAAATTATGGTTCCTTTAAGTACAATCTTTCTAAATAACTTTCCTTTTAAAAGAAAACAGAGATAAGGCACAATTCTCTATTTTCCCATCATTTTTCAGGACAGTTACAGACTAATTATGATTTAGGATTAGACACTGCATTTTCTCCTTGCAGTCAATTTATATACATTTAGGTCACTTTTTTGCACCATGTGCTCTTCATAGGCCTCCATACTTTTCAATTTGTCTAAGCCAAACTACCATGTGCCACTTAGGACTAATGGCATTTCTCAAACCTTCAGAACCTTAGCCTTCCTTACTCTGCTTTCCATCACACTTCTCACAAACACTGTGCCATCTGGGTAGAAAGGAATGCAGCAGAATACTTTGAAGAAGCCTTCCCTGCCCAGAAACTTTCCAGAAGTTTTACAATTCTCAATATCTTTGCCAAAATTGTCTGGAACAGACGGCAGTTATAAACGAAAATACCTTCAAGTATTATACCAGCCTTACTAAATCTAGTGCCCTACAGAAATGCTGGACTACCATGCCTCATTTTGGCTGTACTGACTGGAACAAAGAGAAGTTTTACTGTACTACATTCCTTCATCTAGAAGGATATGGATTTTTAATCCACCTCTATTGGAATCAAAGAATTATAACGATGTTAGGAAGCCATCCTATGATGGCTTTTTTTGGATGATGTTTCTTCAGAACAACTAATAAGAAGAGAATGAGAACAGCTGTGAAATTCCCTCCCCCTTCCAAATGGATCATTCATGGGAGGTAACACACTTCAGCTCTTGAAACGAGGAAGATAATTAGAGTAAAATTGTCCGCATTTTAGAGGTATAGAGAGTTGCAAGTTTAGTTGGAGCTGGAGTATTCTTAGGATAGATTTTTCACTGCATTGCAGTGCATTTTTTTTAATTATTGTTTCTGGGACTGCCTAGAGCTCAGAATAGTGGCTATGAGTAAAACAAACAAACAAACCAAAAAATTTGCATATTTAAAATAGTAATCACAGGATACTGTCATAATAAATTCAGTTTTTTTGTCAAAAAATGTCTGTAATTTACTTTTGATTCCATTGATAATATTCAGTAAAGGCTGTTTAATTACATGCACAACACTATAAATTCAAGATCTGTATGTTCTAAGCAGTCACATTCTGACTACAGCTTCTAGCATGAGGAATAATAAGCAAAAGATAAAAAGCATCAAACCAAACTTATTTGCAATAACATGCAATAGTTTCCAGATCATAGTTAACTTCAGATTTAGAACACTCTCTTTCACAACTCTTGCAAGCATCTGGGGCACTGCTATGGACCCTCCAAAGCTGACAAACACTTATCACAGGAAGAGTACTAGGAACTACTTTGCTCATCCGTTAAGTCCCTGCCTTGTTTTTAGCCCAGTGATGGAAATCATCTGGTCCTCTAGCTGTTGTTGGACTGCAATTCCTAGTAGCCCAAGCCAACACAGCCAGCGGTGAGAAAAATTGAGAGCAGTGGTCCAAAAACATTTGGAGAGCCACATAATTCCACTCTTTCAGGTTTCCATTGCTCTCTCTCTCCTTGCCACCTGAATTTTCTGAGATCATAGCTCTCTTCCTGTTTCATCCTAAAGAAGCCAATTTAGATTGTATTGATTACACCAAGCCCAAAGCATCATCTTTGGAGGAAATACTACTCCGTTGGCCAGAATCATAGTTATGGGAACCTCTCTCCAACCACAGTTTAAAAAGCTATTTTTTAAAAGTATGTACATTTATCATTCTAAGCCCCAAAACAGAGTTACTGCTATAATCAACATTTTTAAAATGTTTAAAAACACTTTATTTTCCCATTTTTCAAAAGGAGCTAAAATAGTCACTTAAAAATAAATCTGAATGCTACAAACTGCTGGTCTGTGGTATATAACCCACTCTTTCTCTAGACATCATTGCTTTAGTTCTCATAAGAGTATAAGGCAGAAGCAGAATCTAACACTTGTACTGTGTGCTATTCTTCCTCCATCATTTAGTACAGAAAAATTCCCGCAACTAGAGAAGCAACCAGAAGTTCCAGTAAGATTGTCAAAGGAGTTACCTCACCCACCATTAAGTTACAATAATGTAATGTGGTCACACCTTCATTACGGGAAAAAGAAACTGATAACAAGTACTTTGCTATTTGTAATAAGTTTCTTCCAATCTCTGAACTGAATAACTTTGTGAGGTTATAATGTTGGCCACCCGGGTAAGCCCATGAACAGACATGCAGCCAGGCATAGAGAAGAAACCTGGCCTATGGCAATCTCCTCAGGCTTCACCCTAAAAGTTTCAGAACGAATCAGGAACAAACCTGTCATATGAAAGCTTCCAGGTATTCTGCCTCTTAAGACTGGTCAAACTATCAAAATCTTAAAGCTAAGCTCTCTGCAACATGGAATGAGTCCAGTCCTCCCTTCTCCTTTAATAATAGGAGGAAGCAACAGGCACACTCTCTGCAAAGGAATCACCTCTCTCTCTCTCAGTAATTGCACAACGTATAAGAACTGCAAAATTATCTAGGGATCTGATGGTCTGGATTTTCAGAACTCTAAAGCAGTAATGACACATCTGCCAACACCAGAAGAACTATATGCAGATTTAAATCTGGCTAATTGCCTACACTTTTAGATGCTGACTTGTGTGCCACAGTCTACTCCCCAATGAAAGTACTTTGCTTTAGTGTTTCATTTGAATACATTCTAAATTAGTCATAGTCTCTCAGTCTCACAAGGGTGTTGAGAGGATAAATTGGGGAAAAGGAGTACAATGTTCTTTGAGCACACTGAAGGAGAGGGGATGTGACACACCTAGCACATAGCTAACAAATATAACTTACAGTGCTCTGGAATTCTGCACGAAGGGCAAAAAGAGTCTTTTGGGGGGGGGAACCCTAATGAGGCAACAGTGGGTTGGGCAAAGTATGGCTCTCCAGATGTTGTTGGACTTCAACTCCCAGCATACTTCACCACTGGTTATGCTGGCTAAGGCCATTGAGAATGCTGTCCAACAACATCTGTAGAGAAGTACTTTGCTCACTCTCTCCCATAAATCAATGCAGCATGCAGTCAGGATTAGTGTGCTAAGGAGATTTTTAAGATAATTTTTACCAAAAAGAATTGTTAGATCCCTATGAGGTAGAAGAGATGATGTATACATAATACATATATACATAAACACCAGTATTTCCTGAGCAAAAGGAATATGGAGGATAAGGGAAGCACGGAATGTTTATGAGGGCTCTGAAACCTATATCCAACGACGAGGGAGCAGTAACTTTAAAAATAAGGAAGAGAGGGGAAGGCTTATACAGTGGCATTGTACATTTCAGTGCAAATGCTGTTCAATCCAGCTGAATTGCAGCCAACAGAAAGTCTCTAGTAATGTAAATTCAGGCATCCAGGTGGTACTGTTTAGACTACTATTCACCCTACGTTGCCTGTAGAGATCTTTTCTGATTACAGCAACACATAAACAATGTACAAATTAGGAACTGCCAGTGTAAAGGAGGACCAAGAAAAGTCTGGCAACACAAGTTTATGCACTCACTACAAATAAAGGAAAGGAAAGAAAGAAGCAAGCAGCTGCAATTCTTTGATAATAAACAAAACTACAATACCCATACTGCTTCAGTCTCCTGAAATTATTTGAATTACTTTGCCTCTTCTCCCAACTTTCTTGTGTTCAAGATTTGATTCATGGTCAGTTTATTGGGACAATCAAAAGATAATCAATAAAAAATACATTCCTAAATGCATCAGAATTCTTTATCAGACTAAATAAAAAGTAAATAGGGGAGGGGGGTTGGCTTAGTACTGAATGTGATTTATTTAGGTTTGGTTTACTAATCACAAAATAGCCCTTTATAACAGTTAAAAATAGAGCCTGACCCTGATCTTATAAAGAGTTTCATCTCTACTTTTGGTAAATTTATGTAACTTACAGTGCAATCCTATGCACGTTTAAATAGAAAGAAATTCCACTGGGCTCAGTGGAATTTAATCCCAGATACACGGATATAGGAGTGTAACCTTATGTGTATATGCAAAAACATGCTCAGACATAACAATTATTTCCACAGCATTACACCTTTAAAAACAACTTAATTTTCTTAATTTTGTTTCGCTGGTGGTTTATCGGCTAGCATCAATTGTAACAAAGCACTTGTTATGCCCATTTTCCAGAAAATATGGAACACTCAAAATACGTGCCAGAAGATCCCTCTTAAAAGCAGCTATAGTAATATCAACAAGCTCACAATTATAAAATTATGTTGCACAATTTTATAATTGTGAGCTTGTTACAGCATTTAGCACTGCTTTGGTATTTGAGTGAAGCACCTGTAAATATATAGGTGAGTGCTTTTGGAAACAACCATTTAATTCTTTGTACTGATACAGTCATTGCCTTGGATTTTAAATTGCATTGTAAGCCACCCTAGGAAAATATTTATGAAGGGTGTTGCCAGACCTTTTAAAGTTGTTTTCAAAAAGTTGCACACATGCCTCAGAGAAGAGATGGGCAATCTGTGGCTCTCAACAAGTGTTAGAGTGTAGCTCCTATTAGCTCTCACCACTGACTATATTGTTTAGAGCTGACAGGACACATTGTCCAACAACACTTGGATGGCCACAAATAGCCCATCCTGCCTTAGATAAATAAATGAATATTGGAAGTAGTCATCTCTTTCCTTCCTGTTTATACAAAAGGAGTCGAACTCATACAGCCCTCCAGATGTCATTAGACTGCAAAACCCAGCATTCCTCCCAATGATATTAGAAAGGCCACATGATTCCCATTCATGTTATACAGCTATAAGTACTATTCCTTAAGTTGACAGAGTATATATTACATACAGAATTCTAATGAAACGGCTCTGTGTTAACAACATCATGTTGACAGTTCCTATATCTGACAAGCACATTTGTCTATTTATCTATTTATTTAATGTCTCTCTCATCTTTCCTCCAAAGGGTATGTCTGGAGTTGTCCTATTGTATCTTTTTAATAATCCTGCGAGGTAGATTAAATTTCGACAGAGTGATTAACCTAAAACCACAAGGTGAATTTAATGCCACATCAGGCACTTGCATTTGACTGAGGGGGGATACTGCTTAAAGGACTGGGATGTGGGATATTCAAGTTCCAGTCCTCACTGAGCCATGAAATTCACTAAGACCTCTGGCTCATTCACCCCCCACTCATCTCTTTTACAGCTAGTTTATCTCATGAGTTTGTTGTTAGGATCAAGTGGACACAAGATCCACATATGCCACCTTGAGCTCACTGGAAGAACTGTAGGATCTCAAGCTAATAAAAACATACCTTCATATCCAGTCGTACACTATCTTGACTCATATCACATTTTAAGTGTTGTCTTAGAACTGGCCTTGCCAACTGATTCTTTTTTTAAGCTCAGGACTTAGATTTTTTTTTTCTTTCAGACTAAAGAATTAACTAACATTTCTCTTCAAATGGGGAAAAAAATAGAAACCACTCTTCCAAGCTACTATTATTGATGCCTGGACAAAGTGTACATGGCCCAGAAGACCTGAACTGACAGAAGACGCTGAGTTAGAAGCAGAGTGAAAA
Organism: Iguana delicatissima; assembly: GCA_948472985.1. Classification (NCBI taxonomy): domain Eukaryota; kingdom Metazoa; phylum Chordata; class Lepidosauria; order Squamata; family Iguanidae; genus Iguana; species Iguana delicatissima. Next base: position 754,311 of record CAOKZL010001002.1, on the reverse strand, counting down.
GATGAATACAATTGAAAAACAGGTTGAAATTCCTCAAAGATGATAAGTGAGATCTTTTTTTTTTAATCTCTCCCTGCCCTGAAGATCTGTGGAGCTTTGAAGTGCTGCCAGATTTCCTTCTGTTCAAACAAAAACACAGAAAACTATTTATCTTACTTTTTTTCTGCTTCTGGCTGATCAATAGTGGAGGATGAGGAGATGGAAAAACTAAAAAACAAAAACTAGTGTACTATCTATTTATCTGTACAAATCGATACACAAAATTTTGATCTATCAGAAATTGGACTAAAGGCTGAGAAGGAACAGAAATTTGTATTTATATGACTTCTAGAAGTCCACAAGAGAAAAAAGAGACACATGTCAGGATACTAATACGATGGACATTTTTTTTGCTGAAAGGCCTGGTGTGTATCAGCCCGTAAATGCTCTCAAGATTTTCTTCAAGAGCTTGTCCTCTTGTGTTTTTATATATAAGCCTGCTATTGATATGTGTTGTGTCACAAGAGTGAGATCTGTTGTCCAGCAGAGAGCCCAAGTTAGCAAAGCAATGTGAGCAAGGAATTGAGACAAAGTTTTATTTCTGCAGCAGAAATAAGTCAATACCTTGTGAAGGTCCACAGGTGAGACAGGAATGCATTTCTCAGGGCCCACCTTAAATACACTGAACAGGTGTCTTTCCTCATGTAAACATTCAGAAAACAATTAATACCTAGTTCAAAGCACAACCTCTCTGTCTGGCCTCAACCAACATTCAAATATTCCAATCAATATTAAACTGTCTCAATCTGTTTATCATTTTCAGGTAGTATGTGATAATTCAACAAGAGCTTAGAATTTTGATTTCTTCAGAGAGTCTGTTTACCTTAAACAGGGAATGTAATTAACAGTTGCAAATCAAGGAGGAAACTCTCTTTTCTCACTTACATGTTAAAACACAGGATGGAGCCAAGGCTCATAATCTAGCCTACATGAACCTCTCACCTCTAGGGAATGGAAATGCCAAGACTTTATTGCTCAGATTGGAAAAGGAGAATTTCTAGTTTTAAGAGAGAAGGTGGTATTATTATTATTATTATTATTATTACCATCATCTTCATTTTATCACAGCTGTAGTGGGCTCAGTATCAACTTCCAATTGCTCAAGATCAAGAACCAGTGGTCAGCGCTCTGTTCCTAGAATTTAGAAGATGGTCTATTCTGAACAAGAGTTGAACTCAGGGCATTTCTTAAAAATATGTTAGCATTCATATTCAAATGATTTATGAATGAAAACTTTTCTGCTACATACAATGTTGATATTCAGACTGATTTGAAAATAATTTCAAAAAGCAGTTGCAAATAAATTTATGTACGCTATAAATATCCTAGCATTAGATAATTTAGCCTCAAATCTCAATCTGTATCCTTGGTTCGCTGATTAGACTGTACATGTCCTTTCAGGATTGGCTGTTTGTTTGGGCACACAACAGCTACTTTAAAAGCTTTCATTTCCCCTCTTCTCCTCAATGGCAGGGAATGCAACTCTCTCTCTGCCTTGCCAGTTACAGGCATTCATGAAGTGAGCTAACCTGGCTTCCCTCTATCCCTCTAATAATCTTATGGCCAACATACTGCAAGACACTCTGTATAGAGCTACACTTGAAGACAGTCCAGAAGCTGCAGCTGATATTGAATATCACTGACAGATTGTTAAGGGGAGTTTCCTAACTCATGTAAGCAAGACAATGTCACATGGAGTCCTCAAAACACAGCACCATCTTGTGTACAGAGCCCTGAACAATTTAAGACTGAAGTAGTGAAAGAGTGCCCCTCCCAATAACAAAAAGCCCATGCTTTCATATCAGCTGAGAAGGACTTGCTCATGATCCTCCACGTCATATGATGTTTTGAGATATAGCTTTCTGGGTGGCATAACTGTGGCCATTTCTGCCCCTTCCTAAACTGCAAACCCCAGGATTCCATAGGATGTTGAAAGTGGAATAATAGGACTATAACAGTCTAGTGCGGAAATGGCCTGTGACTACAGGATTCCCTTCTTAAGGAGCTGCAATTGATTCCCATGTCATTAGCTTTAGATGACAACTAAAAACATACTTGTCCACCTAAGCTTTTAAACTGTTACCAGGCCTAGGAATCACAAAGATTTAACATGGGTCTTATGCTTTGATTTAAATTCTGTTTTAGGGTTGTTTTTTTAACTTCTGTCTCTTGTGGAATGTTGTATAACACCCTAGCCTTCCTTGGAAAGAAGTGCAGTATCTAAAAAATATAAATACACAACTCAGTCAATCAATACTGTAATTTACAAAGCAACAATTGAAGCAGAAAAATTTGGCAACCTAAAACTAAGAAATTCAGTGCAAACTGAAAGCCCACATACCAAATTTGATTTTGTTCTAACTGACCAACACAGCTATCTACCAAGGAAAAGATCAATTGGAAACAAAATTAAATTAAAAAATTCCTTGAAATCTGGTGTCTCTGCTGTCCCTTTTGTTATACTTGATGTTGGCAATTTGAATTTGCAAAATTATTGCACTAATGTAAACAATTTATTTCATTCATTGCATAATCAAAATCTATATTCTGACAGGACATGAAGATTAGAATAAATTGCAATTAACTGATAGTAGCTAAGTTACAGAACCCACAAACAAGGACAATATTAAAAATAATAACAACAAACATAATAATAAATATCATTATTGCTGTCCTCGTTTGTGGTTCTGTAAGTTAGATACTATCTGTTAATTGCAATTTATTTCTTTGGTGTAAAAAATATAATAATAGTAATAGACAATTCTGTTCCCAATATTATTATTGTCATTCATATACATGTATACTACATTTTCAGTGTTTTTTTCTAGCCCAAGTGATTATCCATAGGATCTAGATGGAAATCAGAATTCCACCTAACCCAAGAAGAAACGTAGACCTATGAGACGATTGCCTCTAGTCTACCGTAATGCACAACACCTATCATTTGCTACCAACACAAAAAAACTAGAATTAGGCTCAAAACCTGTAACTTAGGCACATGACCTCACTCACTTTCAGACATAAAGTCATAAAACATACAACACGAACACATGCATTTGTTGAATGGAGAATTTATCTAGTCTACTTGGAAAGAATAAACTGCATCTGGTCCTTGTTTTCAGGCACTTTTTCACACTGGTAAGTTTTTAGGTATTGTTGTTCTGTGCCTTCCTTTCATGGTGACCCCATTACGCGGTTTTCTGGGGCTGAGAGCATGAGACCCACTCACCCCCTGGGTCTCCATAGCCATTTCTGCGCTAGACTTGTTCTAGTGCTATTATTCCACTTTCAATATCCTATGGAATGCTGGGGTTTGCAGTTTAGGGAGGGGAATTTAGAACTCTCAGCTGGAGAGCTCTTGGGTTTCAATAATTCCATAGGATGTTGAAAGTGGGATAATAGGACTAGAACAGTCTAGTGCTGAAAGGCCCTCAGATACATCACCACAATCGGTGACTGGGCACATGGAGAAAGGTGTAGGGTTAAGGTGTGAAGGAAACTCAGTGGAAAGAGCAAATGGGTGAAGGATGTTGAACATATTACTTGGCTGGGAAGCATTTTCCAACAGATCCTGTAGGAATTTTAGGAGCTCCTCATTGCACCACAACTCAGGGATGGGATCGTGCTGGACACACCATCCTTCAGGGCTCTGAGGGCCCCTCCCTAAACTGCAAACCCCAGGATGGCCGAGCGGGGGCCCCAACCCGAGTCTCCAGGGTGCTAGCCCCATTTGCGATTAAGTAGTCCTGACGGGGGAATTGTACTACCCTGAACCGCAACCTCCACCGTTTTCGGACGGACGGAATCACTCACAAGGGAGACAGAGGAGCCTGCTACGTTCAGGAGACTCTGAGGCGCGAGGAGCCCAATTTTCATACTGCCTGAGCCCTTCTGGGAGTTGTAGTCCACGAAGAACTTTTTCCAAGCTCTGGGAAGTTCGACCTGTCCATTAAGGGGGCAACGGGAAGCTTCTGTTTGATCTCGAAAGGCAAGCGAAGAAATCTGACTCCCGACGTTCCCTGAAACAACCCGGCTATGGACTCCAGACGCCAAAAGGTGCAATTTACCCCGCCACTTCCCGAGGGCAGGGAGAGGGCGCGACGGCTTCAGACTGTGGTATTGCGCGTGCTCAGGAGCCGCCGGGGCGCGCATGCTCGTTGCCACTCAAAGCAAGGGGGCTCGCGAAAGGATTCGCGTCGAGGCCTGAGAGCGGGCTTCTCCTTCCCCCTCCAGCCCCCACCTCACCCCCGGCCGCCCCCTCCCTCCCTCCCGCCCTGGCTCTCCATCCCTCCATGGCAGCCGCCCTCTTCGTGCTGCTCCTCCGGCCAGCTCCGTCCGCCACCCGCCCTGCCACCGCGCTCGGCGCCACCCGCGCCGGTCGAGGCCCCCCTCAGTGAGGCGAGAGGCGGGGAGCCCCCCTCAGAGTCGTCCATGGCGATCCCTTACCGGGCCGCTCCGCCGGGGCTCTTCCTGCTGCTCCTGGCGTTGGTGGACGGCGGCGGGGGCGCCGCAGGGCTGCCCCCCGGCTGCAAGCAGGACGGCGCGGGCGGGCGCCCCCGGAGCAGCAAGGAGCCGCCGCCGCCGCCGCCGCCGCCGCCTCCGGGCGAGGGAGGCGGCGGGAAGGTGGTCTGCAGCAGCCTCGACCTGGCCCACGTCTTGCCCCCGAGCGCGCTGCCCAACAGGACGGTCACCCTGTGAGTAGAGCCGCCCCCGCTTTTCTGCTCTCTTTTTCCTTCTGATTCGGGGCCTTCCGGACTCGGAGGCAGCCCGTCTGAAAGGGAGGGAGGGGGGAGGGAGGGGCAGGGCAGATGGCTGCCTGAGAGGTAAAGGCATCGTGTATTTTTAAACTAAGTATTATCCTCTTCTCAGCCCGGTTCATTGTTTTTTTTCCCCTCCACGGTTTAAGAACATCAAGGTTCCCACATGTGCGAGGGCTCCACAGGTCCACCAATCTCCTGAGACTCTTGCCTCCGCTGGATCACAGCAAAGATCTATCTAGTCACTGGCCATTTCCGCACTAGACTGTTATAGTGCTGTTGTTCCACTTTCAACATCCTATGGAATCCCCCATTCCTATGGAATAATAGCGCTATAACAGGCTAGTGCCGAAATTGCTATTTTTTTTTTTTAGTAGAACCAGATCCTAACTTGAAGCTTAGGACCCATTTCTGTCCACTCCTTTCACGGTATTCAGTGTAGGTTACTCTTCATCCTTCAGTTTTACCAGGTTCCCCCTCCCCATCATGATTGTTTCAGAACTGATCAGGCAGACTAGGAGTCACTGGGAAACTTACAAGATTATGATGGTGTTTAACAACCGTCCTTTTATCCCCAGCATTCATTCTTTAGAGGCACACAAGTTTCACAATTTCATCTGTGTGTCATAACACACGGCTACATTAAGCCTTCTTGCTTTAGGTAGTTGTTGTGAGAATGAAAATGGGAAAAACCGAGGCCATTTCTGCACTACACTGTTATAATGCTATTATTGCACTTTCAACATCCTATGGAGTCCTGGGAACTGCAGTTTAGGGAGAGACATCTTTGGCCTCAGTAAACTGCAAACCACGGAATTCCACAGGATGTTGAAAGTGAGATAATAGCACTATAACAGTGTTGTGCGGAAATGGCCCAAGTGCATTGATTTGAGTGTGGACTGGAGTATAAATACATTGTACGAGTACCGTACTGATAGAAAACGGCATAAAAACAAAATCTTTGTAATGTTTAGATTGAGAGTTGAGAATCTGAGGCCCCAGGACTGCATGTGGTTGCTGACCATATTCATTGTGACCTTCAGCTAAATTTCAAAAGCAAGAAAAATGGTTCATAGAGAACATGCCAGAAAGAGAACAAGGATGACCCACAAGCTTGTGGTATTAACCTTAGCCGCTGTTGGCTTCAGCCCTGCTCACCACTGGTATGTGACTTCTGACAGATTTCCTGTGGGAGAGTAAGGCCCTTGATAGGAAAGAATGTTACTTGGCCCTGCTTTAGAACTAGGTGCATTTGGGGTTTCTTGAAGTTAAGAATTTGCATAGCAGACGTGAATGGCAGTTGGTTCTAAGTTGTTTAGATAAATTCACTTTTCAGGATACTGTGTTGATTGCAAAATATTTTAAATATAAAACACCATTTGTTTTATATCTATCTATACATATTTGTATTTATATATATAGATAGATGGATGGATATGTATATATAGATATATATATTTATAGATATATAGAAAGATATATTTATAACATGATTGATACTGCAAATGCAATGCATATCTATCAAAAGTAGGCTATAAATCAATGGGCCCTCTCCTTAATAGCCCTCCCCCTTATCTTATTTCTTGAGACTGTCTCTGAAGAGGGCCAGGTAGGTGTTAGTGGGAGAAATTATATTTTATATTAAATGAAATAGAAACAGAACTCTGTAAGCAACATTCACAGATGAGTTCTGATTCTTCTACTGTCTTCTTGTTTGCCATTTATCTTTCATATATTTTTAACAGTGTTAAATATTTTTATAAGCTATCCTCAGAGATTTACTGAAGAGTGTAGAAGTATGAAATATTTGATAAATCAGTCTACAGATTGGGAAGATACATATAGACCATATGGTTGACATACAATCCTTGTCCCTGCTGGGAAGATGAGTGATCATCCCACGTACTCATAGAACTCCAGTGGATCAGCTGAATATTGCAGTGTGGACTTTACCTACTGGAGGGCAGTTTTACTAGTATCCCACACTGTGGCTTGATTATGGTATCATATACTGATTTAAGAGCAAACTATGACTTGAACAAAGAATATCATCTCTCTTTTAAATGCAACTGCAAAGTGGGGTTCACTGATGACCAAGAAGTCAGTTTAGAAATACTGGCAGGTAGGCATGTAGCATAAAACCATAGTGTGGCAGTATGATTGTATGTAGACATTTATTTATTTTTCTCAAGTCTTTAGCTAGACAGACAAAAAGTTCATGGAATGTCTTACAGAGATCAGTGATAAGACATTATTTGATTTGACACAAAATCTAATTGTTGGGCCTACTTATAGCCAATTTTAATTCCCTGATGAGTATGCATATGCAATATTTGTATTCTGTATTCTCATACTACATTTTAGAAATGATTTAATCAAGTTCAGAAAGATACTGCTTAGCTCTAAGGTACCCATTCACTGTTAGTTGGGCACTCTAGGAAATGAGAGAACATCTTACTAATGGAACACATACAGGGCTTGTACTGGAGACCCAGTGGAAGGAAGTGCTTTAAAAATAAAGCAACTCCTTTAAAAATAAAAACAAAAAAAAACTACAACCCTCCCTCCTTCCACAACAAATCCTAATCATTACAAGAGCATAGTCTGGAATCTTTTTTGCTCATATTTACTAGCTCAGTTCTGAATATCTCCATTCGCTAGTACCAGAATGCATGTCTTATCTGATTTAAAACAAAACAGTTGCCAACATGAGTGGAGCTATCCCAACACAACTAGTATTCTGTTAAGAGTTTGAAAAACAGGAGACGTCTTGAGGTCTTTAATTTGAGGACCTAATGTATGAGTTGACTTCTTCCTTTCTCCTTCTCTAAGGACACTGCTCAGAAAAAGACTAATGTGCTTAAGTCTTATTATTACTGAGACTTAAGAACACTCTACTTTCTCTGAATTGTGACCTGAAAAATAAATGTGGAGAATGAGGATCAGTACTTAATTCTAGGCAATACAATTGTTTAAACTTTGCAGGTTTGGAAAACAGTGAAAATCTTACAATATTAAGGTTTGTTTGTTCATATAAGCCCCCACAGGTGTTTCATGTTTTGTTTGATACATGTGATTATATATAATTTTATTCCATATTAAATCACACCTCAGTCAAGGCAGTTTGAAGATGTGTCTTGAAAATTCACATTTGTTGTTATTTTTTTCCCTTCAAATATGCAGAATTATGTATTCCTCTTCTAGTGTTGTTGTTGTTGTTGTGATAGTGGTGTAATTATGGGGACCCCAAAGTGAATCTGTTTGTTCAGAGGAGGTTTGCCTTTGCTTTCATCTGAGGCTGAGAGAATCACTTGCCCACTAGGTTTCCATGTTTGGGAGGGGACACTAAGACCCTTGTCTCCAAAGTCCTAGTCCAGAGCTTAAACTGTTAAATTATGCTGGCATAGCATTGCACTTTTTCCTTGGTAATTTTGTATACTCTGGAAATAGTCACTTGATTATAAATATTTTATTGCTGAAGCTATAGAAAAAAATGGGAAGAAACAATGATGAGACAGTCTGTAACTACTTGGAAAAGAGATGGGGGGCTTTGTCAGTAATCGCATTGAGAGATTGTGGATAGTTATTATGTTGGAGTCTGGACCATAGAGACTATTTCATCTCATTTTATTCTATCCATTTTATATTGGTATTGGGAATATTCATCAATGAGAAACTGATAAGTGTATGCAATTTTAGTATTTCTGGTATTCTATTAGGTTGTACTGGCTTCGTTGTTTGTTTGTTTTCCTTTTTCTTGTCTGTCTGGTGCTGTATGTAATCTGAGGACAAAATAAAAATGCAAAAAAAAAAAAAAAGGAAAAATAGGGAGAGACCAGAACCACCCTTAATTGATTAATGCTATATAGATGTTTTGTTGGTTAAGTGACAGGCAAATTGGCTGTCTTAGATATCACTGATTAGACCAAATGCTGTGAATGTGGTTTTGAAAAACTGGAGGAAGGCTTTTCCCCCCAGCATTTTGATAAAAGAAGAAAAATTAGAGAATATGTTCAAGCTCTGTCAGTATAATAGTGGTATTCATTATTTAGATGTGAAATAACTGTAAATGATTTGATGTTTTAATATCTTATGAGTTAGACCTTTGCTTATAGATATACCACTTAAAAATGAGTGTTTCAGAAGAAAAGAGAAGTAGTCTGGGAGACATCTCCACAAACACTGAAAATTGAAGATTAAAGAAAAATGTTAAGACCAACTAAAAGAATTTTCAAATTATTTATTGGGATAGACATGCTATTGCTTTGAATCTTTGAATATCAGCTTTCAGTTAGCTCTAAGCTGCAGTGACCACTTTCAAGTCAAAATTCAAGAAGAGAGGTTTATTAGAAGCAAAAGGGGGTGGCTACCATAACTCAGTTGAGAAATACATATTTTCAAAAGGGCTAGAAAATATGAGAAGATTCTCTCAAGTACTTTTGCTAAAATTTCTAAAGCAGGAAAAACAAATGGGAAAAAGGAAGATGATGAAGTACTGCTGCTAAAACTCTGGAGGCTTAAAAAGGTACAGGAGAATGTGAGAGGACTGGGGAATTTTATGATATTTAAATAATATGGGAAAACAGGAGGTTCCATTGGCACCTTTTGGGGTGTTAAGTACAGTGCTGGTATACAGTTGATGACAGTGGTCTCTGAGCCACTTCTGCAAAGACTCCTGAGATAAGAAAACAAGAGAAAGTTAAGGCAGTACGTCCAAGCTATTTAATGTCAGGGGCTGGCAATTATTTTTTATTGCAGTGTGCCATATTTGTGCCCACTGGCTATGGTTGTTTGTTTCTTTACTAGAAACTCACCATGGACTAACAGTCAATGGTTCAGGAACTGGTACAAATCCGGGGACCACCACAGTGGTAAGACACTGTTGCAAAGATTCTTGTAGTAGAAAAATGGGAGAGGGCTCTCTGAGATACTGCTGGTAAGATTTATGAAATTAAAAAGAGGGGGAGTGAGGAGATAAGAGGCCACACAGAGCCGTTTTGGATGATTAAGTGCAGATGCAGACAGTTCTGGGTATATATCATCTAGCAAATAAAATTATAGTGAGGCCACTGTATCAAGGAGGGATTGATTCTAAGACCCCTTGCAGATATCAAAAATTGTGCATGCTCAAGTCATCCTTGCAAGACTTGCAGAGATACTGTGAAGCCTTGCAAGACAAGGCTTATACAGTAAGTCCCTATTAAAAAATGACATAGGGCAGCGGCAAGGGCAAGCCCCAGCTGCCAAACACACCACATTCTTGAGGCTTCTCCACCTCCAGGGAGCTCAGCTGGCGTGCTTCCCAGAGGCAAAGGAGACCAAAGAATGCAGTGCGACTTACCACCACCTCCACAGCTGTCCTATGCCATTTTTAATACTGTAGGAGCTTACTGTATAAGCCTCACCTCACGACACTTAGAGAGAGACTGCGAAGCCTCATGAGATATTAAAAATGATGCCAGCTGCTTCCTTCTCTGCAAGTGAACTGAGCCACCTTGAGGTGAGAAGCGGGTGTGCTCCCCACAGTGAATTCAAATATACAGTATTGTATACATTTGAATTTGCTGTTGATTAAATGCATGGTTCCCAAGCTTGCAGGTATGGCAGGCCCTCTGTGTTAAAATGTGTCACACAGAGAGTGCATCAGTATACTCCTGTGTAGAATAATCTAAGTTCTGTATCATAAAGTTCTCATAAAGCATGTAGGAAGATATTCCTATATGTTACGCCTGAAACGACACTTCATGTCAATATCAAAATTGGCCAGTTTTGCATTTGTACTGTTTGTGGTTAGTGTTGATTAATAGATGTTTGTGACTGACAAATAAAATGCTCTTTAGTTTGCACCACAGCATATAGTCCTTGTTAATATCATTCATTTTAGACCAAACATTTCATTGGTTATTCATGCTGAGAGCTTGACTGTTGCAAGTCACATCCTCTTTTATTCACTGGTGTGTATTTGTGTGGTTATTGTTGTGTATCTTCAAGTCACTTCTCACTTATGGCAACCCTAAAGTGAACCTATCATGACGTTTTCTTGGCAAGATCTGTTCAGAGTGGGTTTTCCTTTGCCTTCTTTTGAGGCTTAGAGAATGTGCCTCGCAGGTCACCCAGTGGGTTTCCATGGCTGCGTGAGGGTTTGAACCCTGGTACACCATGCTGGCTCTCATGTGTCTCTGCACCTTCAAGTCACCTGTTGATGTACAGCGATCCCATGAACTTCATGGAGTTTCCTTAGGCAAGGAATTGCCAGTTTCTTTCCCTGAAATACAGCTTACAGCACCTGTTATTCATTGGCAGTCTCCCATCAAACTACTAACTATAAACCAGAGTTGACCCTGTTTAGCTTCCAAGTTCAAATGGGATCTGGTGCCCTAGGGTATTTAAGCCAACTGACAGGCCTGAAACACATGATCATTCTTCTGTTCCTGTTACCAGTACAATCTTCTGAGAGATATATGTTTGAAATATACATGGTGCATAACTTGTTCCAAAGTTGTAGAGAATGCTACTTCTTGGAATGATCTAGTAGATAAATTTCTTTGTTAACTGGGCAGGCACTACTGGTTTCTTTATCAGTACTTTAGAGGACACAAGTTTTAAAGTAGAGACACAGGTGTTCACATGACCAATAGAGCCTGTAAGGGAAAAACGAATTGTGTGAAATTATTTTTTTTTCCCTCTTTCTCTCCCTCTCCCTTCCTCCCTCTCTTTCTCCCTCAGGAGCAGAGAGGGCCATCACATGGAATTGATTGGCAGCTGGTACAGGAAGAGAGACAATATGGTGTAAGTGGTTTGAATACTGGACTAAAGACCAGGGCTCAGTTCCCCATTCGGCTATGGAAACCCAAACCCACAGCCCCGGAAAACCCTGTGATAGGTTCACCTTAGGGTAACCATAAGTTGGAAATGACTTGAAGGCACACAACAACAGGGTACAGGAAAAGGAGAAGGACAAATGTATTAAGGTGGGGAATTCATTGTTACAGGATGTGTGGAAAGCCTTTACTTAGCTTTTTTAAAAAGAGGCATAAATTCACAAGTAATAGATTTTGTCAGTGACCAAGAGTCCTCATTTTTATATGGAATCCCTAAGTTTAGAAGCATTGTTTCCTGAAGTACTGTATGTTGGGAACAAACATGAAAGAGGTCTGATACTGCTTTTCTCCCACTGTCATTCTTTACTTGTGAGAGTCTGAAAGGTATCTGTTTAATTGATGTGGGAAACTAAAATCCTTTGAGCATAATTTAGCCAAGTACTTATATTTCTGTGAAGGAACCATTCCTACCACTTCCAAAGTACAGGTCATGATTTCAAAAAATCGTATTCTAAGATGCTGGGCTCAGGTTTTTGTAGTAGTCTTGAGAATGGTTAAGAGTAATTTTGTTTCTGGAGTTAAGTTATGCATGGGCTCATACAGAGGCAAGTATTTTCTTTTCAGGAATGGTCTCAAATTTTTTACAGATTTTCAGGAAATAAAAACAATTTAAGAAATTGTTTTCACAGAGAGATTAATGAAGGTGTGAAGTTTAATTAGCTGTGTTTTCCCTGTTAATGATTTTAAATTGTTAATTTGAAATTTTGTTCACAGAAATCACTTCAAGCATTACTTCTTGTTTTTTTTCACCACTTTGCTGGAATAAGTTTCTGTGTTGTCTAACTGAACACTCTATGGAGAAGGAAAATACAAAATTCAGTTTCCCAGACTTGCTTTTATGATCTTATTGTTGTACCTTGAGGTAACACACTGCCAATTAATTTAAACTAAGTTTTGTCTTTGTAAATGCTAAGGTTAGGCACCTAACAAACTTACTTCAATGCTGCCAGCATCTGTCAGGCGTTGGCTAAGCTCCAGGAATGGATTTAACTGGAACAGAAACAAGTAGTTGAAAAACAGGAGGTTGTAGACATGCAAGAGGTTAGATATTGGACCAGATGAACTAGAAACAGAACCATAGAACAGAAATGGTCAGGAACAGGCTGAAGGGACAGGCATCTGAGCAGAGAGATGAGTATCAAAGCGCCAGATGCAAAATGAGAGTTAATTGAGTTCCAAAGTAGAAAGTTGGGTTCCAAGATAGCAGAGGACTAGAGAAGCTAAAAACACAATAACTGTCCAAACAAGATGAAGGTCACAATCTAAGGCAGTCAGAGTCCTTAAGACAAATGTCATGGACTGCAAAGATGGCTTAGGCGCAAGGACTGTTGTGTCCTAATTGGCTTGAAGAATCAGCTGATTTGCTTCAGATAAAATTTCAGAGCTTTATTTAAGGATTATTTTGTATGTCCTTTGGAAGATAAAGAATGTTGGTGGCACAGGGGTAGGGATTCTACAAGAAACTAACTATGAACAATCCTACCCTATTCCCTTAAAAATCATTATGTGGATCAAAACTGTTTCAGGTTCTTGTATATATTGGGAGAGGCTGAATATAATTTGTTTATTAGCGGAAGTAGACTATGGTTTGATTAACAGCAAAACCTGGGATAATTTGATTTTCTAAAAAATCATTTATATCGTTGTATCAGTTCATGTAGTAAATATTACTACATCAGTTTGCATATCTTCAAATTTTTGATGAAGGAAACTGCAGCTTGATTCCAAAAGTATACTGGAAATGGTAATAGCTTTGTAGCTGCTTCTGAATTTCTTGATTCAGTTGTGAATTTTTTAAGATAATGTGAGGATTTATAGTGTTAGCTGTTGTGGTGACCAGTTCACAAAACTGCTTTAACTAATTAATATTGAACAGGCAAAGTTGCACACAAGGTACTAGTTGACAGTCTAGTGGCTATTAAACTTGCTATGCAAAGTATTGGAAAAAAATGGAATTAACAGCAGTGTATGAATGGCTAAATAGATTGATGGGAATTGTTGAAATGGACAATCTTATGCACAGGGTACAAGGCAGAACACAACATAAATATTTGTCTGAATGGATTTTTTTTAAAAAAAAAAAGAAGAATGAAGGTGCTCTGATGATGACAATAAGTTTTGAAACTTAAACTTTTATATGAGAAGTGTAAAAGCAGATTTAGAATATGTACTCTGTTGTTTTAAAATGTTATTTTTATATAGATTATTATTACCTTTTGGTGAGTGATTGTTAGTGTAAAGTAATCTAGAATAACAATGATTTATGAACTTGAGAAATTAAGTAAATAACTAAAGTGAAAAGTGATTAGCAACAGTTAATAATTATGGGATAAAATAAACAATTCAATAGTTAGGTATAAATGCCTAACCAAGGGCAGGAACCAATTTTTAGTTATGTTTTGTTAGTATTTGTTTTAGATGTGTAGGTTAGGATCTTTGTTGATGTATTTTTTGTTGTTTTCTCTGTTTGCTCTGTGTTGGTTTTTTCCTCTCTTTTTTTACATAATAAAAACAATATTTTTGTTTTGTTTTGAAGTATTAAACAAGACAGGAAAGATCTTGTAGTTCAAATCCTTTCTCAGCTATAAGGTTTACTGGGTGAACCTGAATCAAGCACTACCTTTCTGCTTAATACCAGAGTGGACAACCTTTGGTTGTCTTCTCTTCCATTGTCTCTCCTCTCCATTCATCCATCATTCATTTAAACCTCTGTGCTGTCTCTCTCCCCCTCCCTACTCTCATACACAAATATACAGTTGTCCTTCATTTTGTTTACTTTTCTCCAGGTATAGGAGATAACAGGGTTATGTGCAAATCCATCTGCTCTGAGAGGTTTGGAACACTGTGGAAGGTCACATAGGGTTGGAGAATTTCTAGAGAAAGAGGGGTTTCAAGAAAAATTCCTTCAATCTCTATCCTTTCTATAACCAGAATCCTTGCTAAATTAAAAGCCTTTTGTGAAAAGAGAGACAAAAGTAGATAGCATCACTAATAGATAAATCTGTCCTCGCATTTTAAAACTGTTTAAGAATATATTTTGCTAATACTTGTTAGTACCTACAAAGCTTATCATATAGTTGTAAATCCTTGTAATTAAAGCCACTGATACAAGTCAGTTGTAAAATCCAGAGAAAAGTAGGCAAACCAGGTATATTTGGGGAGCCTTATATGTTTTTATAAATCTTATTAGAAGAAGAATTGTCCCTCCTTGATAAGCTTATTTTCTCTGTGTATGATAGGGGTGGGTGAGTTGGCTCAATACAGTACAGGATGAAATGTTCAATGAGATAGCAATATATAACCATTTTGAAAGGACAGATTGTATAGAGAAATATTTTGATGGGGGAAATTATTTTAGAACATTTTCTACGTTCAGACTCCTGCAGACAGTATGAAATATTGATACTGTGCAAGTCTGAGGGTTTCTCTTTGTCAAATGTTTCTTTCACAGTTTATCTTGGAATATTCCCCAGTGGAATATTTACTTACACTTCAGAAAGCCTTCCATGTTGCCACTGTATTCAGTAGGAAAGATCTTTTAGGATTATTCATGTGGCAGTATAGCCTCCTAGGGGTGCCCTTTCATATTATGAGATCATGTATTTTTATTGCTATTATTTATAATGGCTGGTATCTAAAAACCAAGTTTGATTCACATTAGAGAGGCCACAATCATGCAGAATTTATAAATTTTTTGATCACATCATGTTTTATTTTTAAGACTCACCTTGGTTTGAACAGCAGTTTATCAGTTAATGCAGAGTCTCCTGGCTTAAAAAAAACCCTTGCATTTGATGCTTTACTGTATTTGATGATGGCAATTTTTTGGTTTAGTTTGTTTTATTGTTATCTGTATTGTAAGCCTGATGCGTGCAAATACGTGAATGGAATAAATGAGATTAGTTGATGAATTTTGTTTTGTGGCCAGTGTTAACTTGTTCTCATCCAGCTCTGCATGGCCTCCCATTGCGCTAGGCGTTTGAGCAAATGATGAGAAGGAATTTAATCCTTTCATCTACAATTGACTTATAGGAATGTTTGGAGAAGGATTCCTCCTCTTAAGCTGATGCTTGTACTGTATTTCAGGACCAGGTTCTATAGGGCCATGTGCTCAGACAGGCTGGTAGAAACCATGAGAAAGGGACTTAGATATAAACCATGAGGTAGAGATGGCATGAGCTTAAATTGACAAGGAAAAAAAGACCAATTTAAATTCCATTTTGAAACATATTTCATGAGCAAAATGCATTCTTGCTGTGTATTAAGAACATATTTTTTAGGACAAAGGCAGCACTACCATTTAACCTTATCTGGAAATCAGTCTGTCTGTACCAGATGGAAATTACTGCTGAGTAGTGTGCATGATATTAGGTGCAAGTAAGTGGCCAGAACTTTTCAGAAGCCCCGCCCCGCCCACAAAAAGAAAAAGATAATGGACACAATATGTTTCTCCTAGAAGTGAAACATGAATGTCTGTGCTATTTGATTGGTAGAGTAATCTGTTCAATAATTTCAAAACGGAAGAGGTTACAAAGTTCAAATAAGCTAGATATAAAACAAGAGTTGAAGAACTTTATTATGGGTTCAGTGAATGCTCTGAATGAAACAGAAAATGAGATTGTATGGATTATAGTGCTGAAGATTTGTTTGCTAATTCCTGATTGTTGTTATTAAGCCATAGTAGAAATTTGTGAGCTATTGTGTGGTTAAAATGTTTTTGCTGCATAGGTTGTTGTGGGTTTTCCGGGCTTTGAGGCCGTGTACTATTAGCATTTGCTCCTGACGTTTTGCCTGCATCTGTGGCTGGCATCTTCAGAGGATCTGGTGGCATGGAAGTGAGACGAAGTATATATCCCCAGGTGGGAGGAAACAATTTGTGTATGTTACAGTTGGCCTGTGTGATGGCCTATTGTTAAATGGGATATCCCCCAGGGTTATATTATTATTGTTTTGCTGCAATTTATTTATTGATTGATTGATTGATTGAGAGAGAGAGAGAGAGAGAGAGAAGCAGCCTTCTTACATTTAACAAAAGGTGTGGAATTCATTTGTAGAATATTCTATATTTGCATTTAAGTTCTGAGAGCCAGTGTGGAATAGTGGTTTGAGTGTTGGCCCTAGGACACTAGGAGACCGGAGTTCAAATTTCCAGTCAGCCATGGAAACCCATGGGGTAAGCTTGGGCAGGTTACACTTTCCCAGCCTCAGACGATTGCAGAGGTGAACTCCTCTGAACAAATTCTGCGAAGAAAACCCTGTGATAAATTTGGCTTAGGATCACCATGAGAAATGGTGTGAAGGCACCCAGCAACGACAATAAGGACTGAATCTCTTTCAACATATATTTTTTTAAAATGTACAGGTGATATAATTGACACACAAAATTATTTTAAGTATTACACAATTATTTAAATACAAATCCAACTGACTTTTCAAATGGCTTTTATCTACTTTGCTCTTGAAGCCTTCAAGAAGCCATGGATTGCTTCTTGATTTAAATCTATGAATGGAGCATCCATCTGTCAGTGAGTATCCGTATGGTAGACTGAAGACGTCAAATATAGTGCTGAATAAGTTAACACAGTGAGTTAGCTTGAGTAGTTCTACTGAACTGTGTGAGTCTTTGAGAAAAAAATTTTAAAAATCAGTTCATGTCAAGATCTTTTTTAAAGAAATCCAATTTTAAAATGAAATTAGAATCCACTTCTAAAATGAAATAGAAATTAATACAGATATGTTTATGCTAAATGTATGCTTACCATCTCATAAAACTGAATCCATGACTCCCTATCATGTATATTAAGTTAAAGACATTTTCATATCAGAGAAACTGTCAAGAGAAGATTTTCAGAGTCAAATTTTCTAGATCTGGGATAATAGTTAATGTATTGTGTTTATTATTAGCTTGATGTTTGGATCCCAAGACTGAAAAATTTTCACAGGTTTTTAATCTGTACTTATTCTTCAGATATACCACCCTATATTTCTCCATGATTGTTCGCTTAGCCTTCCTTGACAATCTCATACTTCCATGTTATGCCTTCTAACTATTTGAACTCTGTAATTTATTCTATTCTCAAATGTATAAATAATAAAGGCTGTACTTGTCAAACAGGTAGCACAGAGATTTATTTTCTAGCTATGAAGAACTTCTGATCTATCCAGTAACTGCCTGCCTTTCTCTAAAATGGTCTTGCTTAAACTTAAACCAGTTTTGTATGAAAAAGGATATTGCAGCACCTTTAAGATAAATTAAAAGAAAGAAATTTGTGACATAAGCTTATGTAATCTGACTCCATTTCATCAGATGCATGGATTGAAATACCTGCGGACAGACATTTATATGAATAAGCAGGTTGCATGTGTGGATAGTAATAGAATGCAAAGCTTGTGGATATGGTGAGGGGTGCAAGTTCAGTTTTAATAATGGTCTTTAAGGGATATGGCTAGGAGAAAAAATATTGCCTAAAACCAAGATGAATAGATACCCATATGAATGGTGGAGGGGCTGCCTGAGACCCAGAAAACGGATGTGATAGAACAGGCAAGCAAGCCTTCATGAGACTGGAGTATTAACTAGTGTTCTAATATGTATACTGTACCAGCTTTGTATGAGAAACAGGGACTAAAAAATCCATTCATTCACAAACTCCATATCATCCTTCCTATAGCTATTGTGTGCCTTCAAGTCATTTCCAGCTTATGGCAACCATAAGGCATACCTATCATAGGGTTTTCTTGGCAAGCTTTATTCACGGGGGTTTCCGTTTGCCTTCCTCTGATGCTGACAATGTGTGACTTGCCCAAGATCACTCAGTGAGTTTTCATGGCTGAGCAGCATCCAACATCATACACCAGTGCTGAAACCACTGTATCACACTGGCTGTCCTACAGTAGTCTCCTCTAGTATTGCTGTACAAAAGATTTCTCTCCTCCTCCTCCTCCTCCTCCTCCTCCTCCTCCTCCTCCTCCTCCTCCTCCTCCTCCTCCTCTAGAAGGGTTTTGTTTATATTTAACTACTAATAGGAAATGATTTACATATCTTATAATTTAAATCACTGTTCTTTCAGTATGCTAAATTAGTTAGGTTCTGGAAAAAAATGTAACATATCCAAATAAGTTTATGTTTTGTTTTGGGTTTTTTTCAAAACAAACACTCTGAATTCTGCGTTTCACAGTCATTTGAATTAATTTAGAGTCAGTGTGCTATAATATTTAGAATCTTGGCCTAAGATAGAAAGATGTGGTTTGAAATCCCTACTGGCCCATAGTACTCACTGAGCGACTGTGGGACACTCCCAGTCTTTTGGCCTAAAGTACTTCACAGGATTGTTTTGATGATAAAAATGGGGAGAGATCTGTATATACTGGCTTGAACTCGGAGGAAAGGTATAATATAAATGTAACAAATACATAAATAAACCATGCAGTAGAAGAATTTCTGTGTGTGATTGTATGCTGCTTTCTCCAGTTACTTATACTTTACTGTGACCACCATGCTGTGCGTGAAAAACGCAGAATGAGGGAATGGAGGAAGAAAAGGACCCAGGAGTTTAGGACCCTGTCAACTTGCTCATCTTCTTTTCTCCTTATATTGGGCATTATTGCAAAGGGTGTTAGTAGGAGTTGTCATTGTTAGTTTCTGGTGTGTCTGATAAAGTGGAAAGTGTTCCCGGTGTTACAGTTTAGTTTTGAGGGCAATTCTTTAAACTCTCAGGTAATTCCATTTTCTAAATAAGGAGGGAACAGAAAAATTTTACCCTGGTGCCACTGTATTTATTTATTTATTTTTCATAATCTCCTTCTTAGGTATCTCTTTATAATGTTCTTTCACTGTTTGTTTTTTAGGATTCTAAGCAACAATAAGATATCAGGATTGAAGAATGGTTCCTTTGCTGGATTAAGTCTTCTTGAAAGATTGTAAGTATTTTTTATCTTTTTTTAATGTTTTGAGTTCTGCAATGGGGGAAAATCTAGTTTCATTAAATGAATTTTATTGTTTTAAAAAATATGCTTTAGCAGTTGTTGTTTTATAGTAAACAAAATTAAATTGTTTTGGTTCACAGGAAATTAAAAAATTAAGTGCAAAGAAAGGAGAAAGATAGCTCAGGCAAATTTGGAGCTATGAGAGTGGTATTGAGGTAACAGGGCTTGTTAAAAATGGCTTTCTTCCCATTCTGCTGATGGTAGCCTTCTCTCAACAGAAAAAAACTTTGTTGGATTCCATCCAATATGTCAGTGAGAAAAATTCTCCAGTTATAGTTAATGCTATTCAGAACCCTTCAGGAACAAGCAACACAAAGAACTCATTCAGATATAACAAAATCAACTAGAATAAATTGTGTGATTTTTATTGTTCATTGCTTATTGAAAGATCCTGAATTTTTTTAACAGTAAAAATGTGCTTCTCCTGTGGTATTGTTTTTTGTTTTGTTTTTTTTCTGTTCCTTAGGACAATGTATAAGTTTATTATGGCAAAAAGCCAGCAATTAATCAACAATGACTTTCCTTAGGACAATAATAGATTAGTTTGACTATATTGGTAATATTTTAAAAATAAATTAAATTTAAATTTAAAAATGGGAGTCAGAAAGCAAAACAAATCATTTGGATGGTGGTGTAGTTGGTATGTACTTTCTAGATTCTAAAAAGAATCTGTTTTTATCTACTCCACAAACATAAAAAATTCTGAGATTTTTAGATATTTTCATCCATATCCCATATTTTTATATAAGCTATTCATGTATGAGCTGTAATATCTGAGATGCCTTGTACCCATGGATTCACATTGATGGATCGGTGGCTTCTGGTTCTTTATTGTGATATTTTTGTCTGTGAAAGCAACCACATCAAATCTTAATTACTAATTAGTAAAGCCACACATACTGAGATTGCTACACCTGATCAGCAAAAGTAACTCATAGACTATAGGGAGGGAACTTCTGAGCACACCGTGCATCATTTTTGTTCCGGGCTAAAAAAGCAAGAGTGTTCTTGTGAAATCAAACAGTGAGAGTCACCCCTTTCCTTTCCTCGTCAAGGTAAGAAACCAGTGCAGTTTCCACAATTTCCTCTACAAACCTGTTCCATTTGCTGATTCATTGTGTTTGTCCCTGGCCCAGTACCAAGCACACATACAATCTTAGATTTAGTTGGTTTAATTACAGACCAAAATATGAAACTGGGCCTTTATCTTGAGAGGCTGTCACGTTGTAAAATGCTTTCATCTAAGGCTCTTCAACGTTGCTGAAATGTTGCTCTTTTGCATTGAACTGCCAGTGTTGTTTTGTTTGTGGATCCACACCACATCTAATGAAATACTTTATCTTTATTGCAATCTCTTAAACCTGCATTCCCGCTTCAAGACAAAAAAAATGGTGGATATTACTGAGCAGCACAAAAGCCATTTTGGCATAGTGGTTTGAGCATTGGATTACAGCTCTGGAGGCCAGGGTTCAAATCCCTGCTCAACCATTGAAACCCGTTGGGTGACCTTGGGCATGCTACCATCTCCCCACCTCAGAAGGAGGCAAAGGAAAACCACTTTTGAACAATCTTGCCAAGAAAACCCTATGATATGTTCTTGTTAGGGTTATCATAAGTCAGAAACTACTTGCAGGCACACAAGAAAATTGGCAACACAGGGAAATCTTAAATATATTTAAGGTGCTGTTCTGAATTACAGCCTTGGTTCAGCAAAGTTTTACTTTAGATCTGTTTTAAAAATGGCTCCTGCATTTTGCTATTAAGTCATTTTTGAAATAGTTTTCATTTCATGATAGCTTGATTTAGAGCCTTTTTCTGTATGTGTGTTTACTTGTAAAGAAGTCCACTGCCACTCCCATATAAGTGTGCCAATGTGTAGTATAAGCTGCTTTTGCTAAGACAAAATGTAAGGGGTAAGAATTAGAAACAGATGTTTTATCCAAAATCTGTGCTTACTGTCTCCCTTTCTGAAGCGTAGAAACAAACAAGAACTGCTGGGGCCAGGGGGAAAGCAGAACCATTTCTTTGGAGGGATAAACATTTTCAGAGCTTGTGCTGCTGTTTTATTTTTATTTTGCAAGTTGGATTTTCAGCAGTGTGAGAAGACAGAAATAGCCTGAAGAAAACACAGGAGGGCAGCATGATATGTAGATGCTCCTTGAAAACAGAGTGAACAATAGGTGCCTATTTCAGAGTAAAAGCTAGGATGGAAGCACACGTAGTCTGCATATGTACCATGTCCATCCTGACAATGAAAAAATGAGCAAGCAAAAGCACTGTTGTGTCATAAATGGATTCCTTTTCCCAAGCAGCAATAAAAATGAACTCCTCAGTTATGTTCCATACAATGTCACTATCTCAGGACAATGAGAGAGAATGAAAATTGAATGTGAATGTGCCTGTGAGTGAGAAGAGAGGCAAAGCATGGAGAGGAAATTTCTACTTAGATACAAGTAGAGCTGCAGTATTAACTATAACTTAATATAGTTGATCTGAATGACAAGTAACTGGCACAACTTCTTTTCTGTTAAATCGCTGTGTTGAGAAAACTGTGCCTCCATTTTATACATTAGAATTTATATCTTAGTGTTAGCTTGTGGGGATCTGCCAAATCTACTTGGATGGGTTTGCTTTCCAAGCTAGAGTGGAGTCCACCTGTACTTTTCAAGTTAGTCAATATAGCTCTCCCATCTGCCTTTGCTTTCTGTGTCATCTTTGCTATGGTACCCCTGCTTGTGTAGCCTAACTTTTTGCAATATTATTACCTCCTAGGTTTCTATTTTATATGATAGTACAGATTTTTTTTAACAGCAGTGTTTAAAATTATTAGCCAGCTCAGTATCAAAAGATAGGAAGTCATTTTTATCCAAAAAGTTTAGAAACTTGTCTTTCTCTTCATCACACAAGTTCGAACAGCTTTGTCCTATAAGTAGTCCTTCTCTTTTTAATAACTGCAGAGGTCACCCGTAGTAAGCAGGTGACCTTTGATTAATGAGCCATAAAAGGTCAAGACTAGCCTAAAGCATTTTTGCCAAATACCAAGATTCAAGTAACTTCTGACCTTAAAGAATTATGTTTTTTGAATAAATGCTGAAGGAGGCAAATTGCTAGACAACTTACTAGTTGGAACATTCTGTAAGGCAGATTTGTATACCACTAATGCAATCACTTTTCTTCCTTCAAGTTATATTGAAGCTTGCATGGTTTGCTAATGAAATTTAATCAGCTGAAATATGAAGATGATAATCTGAAAAGCTTCCCAAGCATCTCCAGCAATTGGAATCTAGCAGCTGAAAATATATATGATACTTACAATGTAATGCATGGCTTGATGATCCAGGCATGATTCCTACACCCCTGTTCCTTTGTAGAAGATTGAAGTTTCTTTACTTTATATTTGTCAATCTGTATCTAGTTATGAGTTTACCTTTTTAGTCACCTGGGCTTCAAGGTTGCAGACGGTAGAAAAATATAGTAAGTGCATCAACATCAGCATTCTCCTTAAGAATAATGTTGTTTTAGATTTTCAGGAAATATGTACTACAAAGCAATAAATACTCAATTCTTTATTTGTATTTCTGCATATATTTATTATGTAAACAGTCCATTTATGTAGTTTCACATTCCTTACGGCGGTCCATCAGATCTCTCATAGGCTCTTCACAGTCTACTTCATTTCCTTTCATAGCCACTTTATAGTCCACATGCATATTCTTCTTACAAGACACATTTGCAATATTTTTCATTGTATTTCAGCATTTTCAAATACACTGAATTATTTCAGCATAGCTCTTTGTGTACAGTCATTATTACAGAGAGTATTTTCTAGTGTTGTTCAACTGGCATTTTGATCCGTAGTGTAATGAATTCAAAACTATTGCCATTGCAGCCTGTGGGTCAGCAAACCCACCTAGAAGACTGCCATTTCAGTTCAGTCACCAGCAGGCAGACTGGCAAGGGACTGCTGTAATTTCTCTCCTCTCATAGCCTTTTTTATCTCAGTATTCCTCATTTTCTAAAACTGGGGAATCACTTTCTTGTGGTCTCTCTTGAGGCTTAGCTTTGGGATTTCAGAAATGGTTCTGTCTGTTTCTGACATCTTTGGGGGATTCATAACATGACATTTTAGACTTCTCATTTCTGCCCTTTCTATGAAGCCCATTTGTTTACACAGGTGGCCAGGTTGGCAATGTTCCCGGACATTGAAAGGAAGTGATTCTTAAATCTCATTTCTTTGGCCTGTCAGTTTTGTGTGTTCCTGAGGCTCAGATCTCTTGGGAGAGAGACCACAGGTTAAGAGTCCCTCAACTAAAGGAACAGCTTAACCTGAATAACACTTCGTAGAGTCACTTGGTGTGAGTTAAAAATAAAACACTGGTTTTTGTTAATGGACTACAATGGATGAACTAAAAATATTTAAAAGGTTAGAACAGATAATCTGTTTTATTCTCTGTTGCTGAGAACAAATGTGCGAACAGAGTTACTAGATTTATAATGCTGTTTAGCAAGTTAAAATGCTAATACTAAAAAGAGTGTCTTAATTTTTCTGAGTTAATATAATGCATTGCCTAAGAGAGGGATTCAACAAATTCCTGGTTTGGATCTTGCCTCTGAAATCTCACTGGATACACTTTGGCAATCATTTACCTCAGCCTCAGGAACTTCATCTGCATTATAGGGATAACAGTATTGACAACTAGCTTTATTCAGGATTTTATATGATAACAAGCATTGCATAATACTGATGACAAGTCTTGTTCAGAGCTTTGTATGTCAACAGTGAGATGTTGAACACAACTCAGTAGCTAACAAGTAGCCAAACACTCAAACCACTAAGCCACATGGGCTCTCTAACAAGTAGCCAGTACAATTATTTCAGCACCAGGAAATTATTTATGGCATTGCACTAGAATTTCTGCTGCTGCATTCAGAAGCTTCCAAACCAAAGGCAAGACAGATCCTGTATAAAGCTTATTTTGAAATTCTTTTAAGTGTAAGGTAATCAGTTCATAGGCTACAGTGGCCAGAAAGTCCTTGTGAATGAAAAGGTATTCATGGGATTTCAGAAAAAGCTGGTATTAGATGCTCCTTACATGTTTGACATTCTCATGACTGGTGAACACAGGAGCATCTCCAAATTACATATCTGTTCCTTGTAGGAAAGAGCAACCCCATCAAGAACAGAAATATTGCCTAATTCTTGTACCTGGAACCCATCCTCCAGACTACATCTTGTCAAGATTCAGTGTTTATTCGTCAGCCTTCATTCAACCTTTTACAAGGTCTGAACATGCACAGCCTTTCTTGCTTTAGAAGTCACAGACAAATAGAGCTGACTGCCCTCTAATGTACTGGTTACACCTACTGGTTACACATCTCCGAGTAATTTCCCTCAGAGGCTTTGTATAGATCTTAAATAGCACTGGACAAGATTACACCCTGTAACATTGTCATCGTCCAGCGCTACTGTCTGTGAAAGTGTCCCTGGAATCCAAATTGCGGAAGCAGTCCAAAACAACATTAGTAAAATAGTATTAGTTGCTGCTGTATGGTCAAGCAAGATCAGTAGAATCACATTTCTTCTGTTTTTTTCCCCACAAGAGATCTATCACCAGTTGAATCAAAGCTGGTTCTTTCTCAAAACTAAATGGTTCAAGTAATTGGTGTCCCTTAGGAGTAGTATTTCTAACTGCACAGCACTGTCCTTTCAAACAATGAGAAAGAAGTATTAGTGGCTGGACACTAGTTGGAATGTATTTCCAGATCTACAGCTGGCATTTTCAGAAGTGTTATTTGAGAAGCATGTAGTTTTTGTATCAGGCAGTTTGGGGGTTAATGAGATTCTGTGTGTGCCTTCCATGTTTAAGTTTAGCTTAACAGACACCCACTTCATTCAGTAAGCCTGGGATAGCACAGAAAATCTGGTAACCGGGTTTGGCTTTGCCTGTGAGGACAGCGGTGGCTGGTGCACAGTGGGGATAGGTAGGGTGATGGCAAGATTACCATAGGTGGAGCCTGTGATAGGATACAGACACAAGTACGTTAATGTCATTATGCGGAATGCAAAATAGAGGGAAGCCCCAAAACTTACTATTCTTTTTATCAGAACCCAAGCCCCCAGCGCAAGCAATGGTAATAGTAATAACTTGCATTCATAAAGCTTCCTTAGGCTAGAAAAATAGCCTTCCAAAATACAAAATGCGGAGATGGGAAAGGTTTCACTGTTTAGATATTGTGGACTTTAACTCCTATAATTTTAGATGCTAGGTCACAAAGTCTAGGGCTTCTGAGAGTTGATATCCAAGAACAATATAGGATTAAGTCAAATGAAAAATTAGTTCAGAAGGATATCGTTTTCATTGGTTCTCTTATAGATAAATAATAGATTAAATACATTGTAAAGCTGTAATATTTTGAGTTGAGTAAATCAGAATTCAAGAAAAAGTTGTGCTCAAATGAACATTTATTAAAAATATAAATGGAAGAAGAGCAAATCAAGGACTGTATAATAAAGTGGCCAAAAAATTGGCAGACATAAGATTAGAACAATGGCAAAATTGTGGTCAAAGGGAATTAAACTTACATGTCCTGTGCTAGACTTGAAATTCCTGAATTGCTTTGTGCAGTGCAAAAAATTCAAGATGGAAATTCTGGAAACAGTTCTAGACAATATGGAATTGAATGGCTGTTTGATCTCTGTAGATCTACAAGAAGCATATTTGCACGTGCTAATGAGTAAGTGTTGCAGGAAATTTCTGATGTTTGATTTCAGTGGCAGCCATTACCAATTCAGAGCTTGTCATTTGACCTGGTGTCCTCACTAGAATTTTTATAAAAGCATTGATTCTGACAACGGCTTGTCTAAAACAAAGGAGGATATAATTGTTGGCTGTACCTGTTGACTCTATTGCCAATAATGCAAAAAGTTTTATGAAAAATCAGATTATAAGAAAAAGAAGTGGTACTCATACAACTGGCCAAGAAGACCTTTGTTTCTTCTGTTGTTGTGATGTCATTGATAAAAAAAAGATCAGTGGTGATTTTTTTTTAATTACTGGAAACCATTGGTTGGTTTTTTTGCAAGAAAAAGAATATAATGTGTTAACTGTAGATTTTGATAATTAGTATGTCTGGAAAAAAATAAGCAGTTGAAGTAGTGTCCTCTCGCCACATTTGTGGGTTTGACATTCGCAAATTTGATTGTTAACGAGATGCCTGCGTGCCTCTACTCCCCCCCCCCGCCTTTCTCCTCTTCCCATTCTCTTGCTTTTTGCTGGGTGTGGAGAAGGGAGGTAAGCACCCAGCCAAAAGACAAGAAAATGTGGGGGAGGCATGTGCATGCCTTCCTTCTCCCCTCTGGAGCTCCCCCCTTCCATTCCCTTACTTCTGGCCCCAGTGTGGAGAAGGCACACCAATGCAATAGGCAAGGGAATGGGGGGAGGCTTGCATGAGCCTTTCTTCCTTCTCCCCTCAAAAACTCCCTCCTCCCATTCCCTTGTCTCTCACCCCACCACACAAAAGGCAAGGAAATGGGAGGAGGGAGCCTTGGAAGGGAATAGGAGGGAAATTGCAAGGGGAAATTATTTGCATTTTTTTTTCACTTTTGCGAGGGTTCTCTGCCCCAAACCCTCACAAAAGTGGAAGGGCCACTGTGTTTTGATTGGTTTTAATCATTAGAGAATTTATTCTACATAGGCATATATAACCTGCTTTTATTTTTTTATTATCTTCACTCTTTATCAGTGTTTTTTCTTTTTTTCCATGTATTGTTATTTCTTTCTGTTTGTTTATATGTATTTTGAAAATGTTTAATAAATGTTTATGAAGTACAAAAAGCAGTAGTTCACATACATTTAGATTATTTAACTGTGAATTTGAGCCAGAGGAAACACTAACAATAAAAAAATAATTATTTAAATCCTGGACACTTTGAAGCTTTGAACCTGGAGGCTCAGATTTCATGCAGTGGCTAGGAGTGCTTTTGCAGATTTAAGCTTGTGTAGCAACTGTGATCTTTCCTTGAGATGCCCAATCTGACCACAGTGGAACATGGTTTAATTACATCCCATTTGGACTACTGTGACATGCTGTACATGGAGCTGCCTTGATGAGTGTTAGGAAACTTCAGCTGGTATAAAGAACTGCAGCCAGAATTTGGGACACGTTACAGGGACCATACTGTTGTTGTTTGCATTCAAGTTGTTTCAAAGTTACAGTTATTCTAAGATAAACCTATCACAGAGTTTTCTGGGGCTGTGTGTGTGACACACCCCAGGTCACCCAGTAGGGTTTCCATGGCCAAATGGGGAATCAAACACTGGTCTCCAGGTTCATAGTACAATGCTTAAACCACTATACCATGTCGGCTCTCAAGTACTGTATTACTTCCCTGTTAAAACAGCTCCACTGGCTGCCAAGTGCTGGTTATGACCTATAAAGGCCTGTATAATTCCAATCCAGGCTATCAGGCAAACCGTATGTCCCTATATGAGCATGCCTGGGGCCTGAAATCTTCAGAAGAGGCTCTTCTCTTTGTCCTACCACCACTGTAGGCATGATTGGTGGGGGACACAAGGGAAAGCTTTCTTGGTGACTGCCTCTAGACTCTGGAACTCCCCAAGAACGCCAAAAATGCTCCCTGCCCTACTGTTTTTCTCTCACCATGCGAACAGCTTTTATTCTGGCAAGCTTTTAAAAAGAAATTATTTTAAAGGGGACTGAAGGTGCTGTATTGTTTTAGACTGGTTTGTTTTAATTTTTTTTAACTGATATGTTATCTTTTTAAGTGTTAGTTTAAATCATTTTAATATTGTCAATAATTTAATTCCATTTTCATCTTTACCTTTTTTGAATGTTTTCAGGTATATTGTGTATTTAATTGTAAGCTGCCTTGAATCTCAGTTTTGGGAGAAAGGCAGAATAAAGATGTAACAACAACAACTATCTATGAGAGTAGGGTAGGGAATTCCAGAAAATTTCTGCTGGGAATTTTTTTTTCCAGATTCTTTTTCTGGGGGAGAAGAATGTGAATTACATATGTTCCTAGTCAAGTAGCTATACAGCTTGAAAATTCAGTTTTAAGACTACTTTTTAAATTATTAAACTTTCTACTTCTTTTTAAACAGGGACCTTAAGAACAACCTTATTAGTGTTATAGATCCAGGGGCTTTTATAGGACTGCCATCTCTAAAAAGGCTGTAAGTATTTATATTCTTGATAACCTGGAATTAAGTGCAATGTGAGGAGATAGTAGCTCAAGTGTAGCTTGACCTAAAATTCATTTTATATATTTAAAAAGTCCTTAAAGCCGTAGGTACTTTACAATGTCTTCTTTGTGTTATTTACTGCTACTGTTATTTTTGTGTTTTAAAACATTGTGTACTGTTTTTGTTACCACATATTTTAAAAATTTGTATCTGGATATTGTGCATAAAAGGACAACTAAAATTAGAGAGTAATTGTGTTATACTTAAGAAGAATGCTCAAAAGCTTAGGCCTAGGACAACAAACAAGTAGTGTTTTGTTTTGGTAATACAGTTACAGTTAGAATTATACACATTTACCAGAAAGTAAGTGCAGTTGTCCTATAAATCTGACATCTTAAATTACTAATACTGTTAACTTTTTTTTTTGATTTTGTATTAGTTAGAATTATTGCCCAAGCACTCCCTATACTTGGTGCTTCAGTTCTATATTTGGTGCTACTTGCTGCTTCAGTTCTAGATTTGATGACTGATTTTTGTTTTTGTTTTTAAAGCATGCTTCAGTTAAACTACATTATCAGTGTTTTGTTACAAATTCCAGTCAGTAATCTCTGATACTATTCATAATGGACAGTATTCTGTATCAGCTATTTAGTTATGTATATTTAACTAAATAACTTCTCCTGGCCTGACTTTCCGTCTGCCAAACCTGATAGAAATGTCATTCTCTCATACTTGGCAGAATGGGCCTCTTTCTTCCCATGCAGCTGATAGTTGTTCATGTAGGTTGGGGGCGGGGAGTTTAATCATGACAATAGTGTCTCAATTGTGACTACCAGTCATGACTATGGAGCAGTTATGGATGTGTGAATCTAGGTAAATATTCCAAATTCATGATTGGTTGTTGTTGTTTCTGACTTATGACAACCCTAAGATGAACCTTTCACAAGGTTTCCTGGGGCTGTTGGTGTGTGACGTGTCCACGGTCATCCAGTGGGTTTCTATGGCCAAATTGGAATTGAACCCTGGTCTCCAGGATCATAGTCTGATGCTCAAACCACTGCACCACACTGTCATAATCATGACATTATTGCCACACTTACAACTCCTCCTCAATCACTTTACTGGGCGTCAGCTGCATGGTGAAAAGGAAGTCCATTCTGCTACCAAACAGAGCACAGATGAATGAAGTTTCCAGCAAGATAAGGGGTGGGGGTGGATCAGGCAAAGAGCATTTACTTAGCATATTTAACTAAGCAAAGTAAGATATATATTCTATGCTGAGGCAATTTTTCCCACTATTGACAGAGATTTAACAAACAACCAAATAGGATGCCTGAATGCAGATATGTTTAAAGGACTTGCAAATCTGGTCAGATTGTAAGTATGATTATGTTGAATACAATTTTCATGTACATTATATTTAATCTTTTTTGTTTGTTTGTTTCTTTTAATGAATCCTTTCGCCAAGATAAATTGACAGTCTGTTGATCAGATAACTGGCACATTGGATTGTCCCAGAGAGAAGGGGATTTAAAATCACAGACTCTTAACCAAAATGTGTACATTTTCTGCAGAGATAAAGTGGTATTTTATACCATACATGAAAGTTTTATAGGTGCAATTTTTAATTGTATTTTTCAGTGCTGGGTATATTGTAACTTCCACTGGGAGAATCTTTGAAAGATATATTAGAACTTGTATTGAGAGAGATAAGTCTGCCAGGCACAGACTGGTGAGCAGTGGGCAGTGGTTGGGTGATGGTCTTAGTGAAAAAAGTAGCACTCCATCATCACTGGAACTTAATACTCCCACTCTTCACATATGTTTGACCACTTAGACTATAACACTTTTCTTTTGAAAGACAGAAAGTTGTCCTAGGTAGAAGGACAATTACATATGGGATATATATGATCATTGGCATTAAGGAAGAGGCTTGCCACAATGTATACTTTTAACTTTAACGGGTAATATTTAATAGTTACAATTTGAAATGTGGCCTAGAATAAAATGTGGTCCAGGATAAAACTGGTCTTTCCAAAGTTTTGGAGAATTGTTGGAAAATCTAGGGAGAGGAATGTATTTGCAGGAACTGTTTAAAAGAGTTTTACCCCCAGTTTCCATCTACATTTTTTGCCTCCAGCTTTACAACTAAATAGAAGGAGCAAACTGGTAAAAAAGGGGTGATGCATCTGTAAGGACAAATTCTGTAAGGCTTTGGTCATAATAACTGTGGGTAAAAACTACGAGATTTCCCAAGCCCAAGGAATTAATTTCTGAAGACGCTATCCTATCTACTGTTCGGTGTTCTTTATTAGTAGTAATAATTTTTTATTTGAATATCACTACTTTTTTATTGCTTAGATATTACTGTATACTACTACCTGCTAGTGTATCAATTGACAAAAAGATTGAGTTGAATGCATTTCCTGCTATTTCCTTCCTTCATTTAAAACATACCTAGTGGTTTTCATGAATCAACACAGTAGACATTGGTATATTATTGTTCAGTCACTGCACACTGAATGTCTTTATGTTCAGGTACGCAGGAGTGATTGGTACGACATAACATCAGTGCTGATACATCTGAAGTCACAGCTCTATGGAAGAAATTGTGGAATATGTAATGCTAATCTATGCCCTTTTTGTGCTGTTAGGATTTGAGCAGAAGCTGATTTTCAGTTATTTCCTGCAGCATTAGAAGTGGGAGATAAAAAAAGTAATTTGATTCCTGGCATTTTTCTGAAGATAACAAACTTCCTATTTAATATAACATCCATGATCATTAGTGTGACTACAGCTCTCCAGATATTTACATTTTGCCAGTTTCTACCTCTGAACTATAGCCTACAGCACCCGGCATTCCTTGGTGGTCTACCATCCAAGTACCTTTAGAGCAGTGGTTCTCAACCTGTGGGTCCCCAGATGTTTTTGGACTTCAGCTCCCAGAAGCCCTGAGCATTGACCATAGTGGCTGGGGCTTCTGGGAGCTGAAATCCACAAACATCTGGGGACCCACAGGTTGAGAACCACTGCTTTAGAGTATAAAGACACTGGGTCCTGCCTGATCTTAGAAGTTAAGCAGGGTTGACCCTGGTTAGTACTTAGATGGGAGACTGCTGATGAATACCAAGTGCTATAGGCAACCACCTCTGCATATTCCTTAGCTAAGGAAACCCTGTGAAATTCAGGGAGTCACCTTTTAATTGGCAGACAACTTGAAGGCATATACATACACAAGAAATTAAAATGCTCGCTATCTCTCTCTCTCTCTGTCACACACACACACACACACACACACCACAAAACAATCTCAATTCTGCAAGTTCCGGTTCTTAAGTAGGCAAAACAACAGCATCCATAAGAAATACCAGGCTGGGGGAGTCCTAAGTTCTGCACAAGTACAAAAAATCTTGATATTTTTTGAGAGACAGAAAAAAGAGGGTAAAACAACCCATGGAGCACTGAGCTTCCTTAGTGGGCATTTGATGCTTATAGTTGAGCAGGTAACAAGACAATGGGAGGAATAGAATTAAGTACTGGGGATTTTGCAGTGGAGCACTGCACAGTACAGTATTTTCTTATAGAGTCCATTTACAAATATCTGAAGTGTTGGTTTTTTTTTAAACTGTCTAGAAATCTTTCAGGAAATCTGTTTTCATCACTTGCACAAGGGACATTTGATCATCTTACTTCACTGAAGTCTCTGTAAGTGTAAATCTGTGAGTGTTGCATATATGTGAATGCTAGTGCTTTATTAGATTTCCTGTGAAAATTTAATGAAGAATGTTAAAAGTGAATTTAATTTCATATTACTTGAAGTCAGTATTGGAGTAAGTGTAACAACTTTGTCTAACTTTGTACTTGATTCACAGATAATAAAATAATAAAACATATGTAAGCTTCAGGCATAATTAGCCTGGAGTCACCGGGTAAAGATGTTGGGGTAAATTGTGGCTGATTTTTGATTTAAAGCATTGTATAACTTTCTTTTTTAAAAAGCTATGCATGGGCGGATAGACTAATAAAAACACTTATATGCTTATTATTTGTAAGGCAGAAATTCGTTTATAAGGCAGAAATTCATTTTTAGTAACCCAGATTTGGACTGTATCTCATTTACAGATTCCTGGAAGCAGATTATTTATGTACTCAAAATTTATATTACTTGCCATCTGATTTTCCCTCTTCAGATCAAAAACACTTTTTTGTGTGTGTGTTCTAGAGAATTTCAGACTGATTATCTGCTGTGTGATTGTAATATCTTGTGGATACAACAGTGGATGCAAGAAAGAAACATAACTGTTCGTGACACTAGATGTGTTTACCCAAAATCGCTGCAGGCTCAACCAGTTTTGAGTGTTAAGCAGGGGCTTCTAACATGTGGTAAGAAGAATGTTAAAACCGTACAGTGCTAAATCTGCCTTGTGTGTAATTCTTTGTTCATTGTCAAAGTATAACTTTTCTTTCTGTTTTCCTCTAAATTTGGTTTATTTACACTGCTTTTTACTGTGGTGTTCAGCCATCAAAGATAGATTTTGATGGAGGACCTCTTTTTTACCTTCTTGAAGAGCTGTAGTTTTTCTTGAATACATGCTTATATTTCACTCAAATGTAGATATACTGAATTAACCCTTGTACCAACTTGAGAGGGCAATCATCATCAGGGTGGCTGTAATCTAGTATATTATATTCACGGCAGGTTTCTTGCAACATAAAAAAGGAATATTGCATACAGCTAAATGAGAAGGAAATATGTTTTTTTTCCTTCTTAGATTAACCTGGGATCATCTCATAAAACCAGTTGACATCAGGATTGCAGAAAGAAATAACTAAATGTTACACATTATCAAACTAGTAATGTTGGTTTTATTATATGTCAGTCTGAGATCTTTAAATAGATAACAACATATAACTATTCAAATTAAACAAATAAACTCATTACTGCAGAATAGGGCAATGGCTACCAGTTCAATGACTTTACAAAGCAATATTAACAGTTAATGCAGGAGAAAGTTGTTAGTTATAAAAACTAAATGGAACATCCAAATCCATAAGAGGTATATTTTTGCATATTAAATGCTGCAGACAAACAGTAGAGGAAGATCTTGGAGGAAACAATAAGTGATGTGGGCCAGTGGAGCGCAGATAGTTTAATGCAAAGTTTTTAGCCAGAGTGTAACATGACAATGGAGAATGATCCTAATTTTGCTCTGTTGCAGGATAATATCATTTAGCCTGGTATTTCTAACACTATTTCTAATTATTTGGCATGGTGGTACAATATTTTTATTTTTAATTTAATTTCACATTCAGTAATATTAAAATATAAATAAAAATATTTGATAAATATGGTATATTTAAAACTTAGTGCATGGTGTTTTGTTTCACTGGAATCACAGGTCCCCCTCTGGAGTTACCATCTTTCTACATGACTCCTTCTCATCGTCAGGTTGTGTTTGAAGGAGACAGTCTGCCTTTCCAGTGCATGGCTTCATATATTGATCAGGACATGCAGGTTCTATGGTATCAAGATGGGAAGATAGTTGAAACAGATGAATCCCAGGGTATTTTTGTTGAAAAAAACATGATTCATAACTGCTCACTCATTGCAAGGTGAGGGTTTGGCAAAGCACTGGGATTTCTCTTAGCCATAAGTGAGCTAAGAAAGAAATTTTCTCTGACATGTTCCGTAACTATTTAGTGTTTATTTGAATTTTCTTCTACAAAAGACCATTCAAACAAAGGGATAACTTTGCAAAACAGCTTTTTGTATATTTATTCCTTGTAAAAGCCTTTGTCTTCTGATGAATAGGTATTTTCAAGACCAATACAATGTAGTTACCACAATTTTATCAATTGTACTTAAATATTTTCTAACTTAAAGGGAGATATTTAGCAGAAGAGTAGAAAAATAAAGGTTATTAGTACTTAACTGGCCATACTGCCATTATTCATTATGTTTGGTTTTAAAAAAAAAACATAATCTGCAAGATGTTTTCATTACTATTTTTGAGAATAAGTCATCCCTTCATTCCTGGTAGGATGACAGATTAATTGAAAAGTAGTCTCATATTTAGTTTTGAACATCTAAGAAACATTTCTAACATGTACACAAGCTGAGTAATTCATCTTTCTAAACAAAATTGACCATTTAAAATCAGTTTTATGTGACTTTGAATACTGCTCTTGTCTTTCATGACTTAGTGCCCTGACCATCTCAAATATTCAGGCGGGATCTACTGGAAACTGGGGCTGTCATGTGCATACCAGACGTGGGAATAATTCAAGGACTGTTGACATTGTGGTATTGAACAGCTCAGCACAGTACTGCCCACCGGAAAGGGTTGTCAACAATAAAGGCGACTTCAGGTTGGTGATGACAGCTTTGAAGGAGAATTAATTGGCTGTTCTTATAGACTGCTTTTGAGCTCAAGAGTTTCCTGATTCTTTTCTCCTCCATGATAATAAAGATTGTAGTTGTCAGTGGTGCTAGATAAGAAATGTGAAACAAGAATCTTATTTTGCCTGTTCATTGGCAGAAAATGAAAACTGTTCTTTCAGGTTGTGGTAATTGCAGTATAAGTTCAAAGTTCTAAATCTTCCTTGCATTCTGAAGACAACAGTTTCTAAAAGAGCATTTGCAGTGTAATGTAGTTGCATTAATGTACTCATGATCTTACTTGAGAAGTTAATTGAAAATTTCAGACATTAAGAATATAATCCTTGGATTTTTTTTCATATAATTTGTAGAGTAGATAACTAGGATGTGCATTTTTATGAAAAAAAAATCAGAAAGTCCAATAGAGATGGTGACACTTTAAATGTAGGAAGAGATAACTTGCTGTTGGACGTTGTACACACTCATCTTCTTTTGGTACTTTTTCAACTTTTCCTACTTTGATCTCTTTGCTGCTGGTCACTCTAACAACACATTGCCTCTGGAGGTGCCAGGTGTAACAATTAAATCCTCTCTGTGGAAGGTAAACCTTTTTTTACAACTTTCACAAAATATGAAGAGTAGTAATATGATCTTGGGCATTTACAGCCATTGTCTTTTATTGATTCTTGGTCATAACATTCACCACCACTTTGTGTGCATACACACGCACACCACACACACACCACTTCAGCTGTATTTTACTCATGATTTCCTGTGTGGGTATCACTTTTATGTAGGTAAACTGCATGCCAGGATGTATGGAATATAAGGCTACATTCAGTGAAATCCATTGACTTGAATAGAATGTTCAGTCTCACAGCCATATATCTAGGGCCAGACAAATTCCTGTCTCCTATATAGTAGCCTACTGGCTTATGAGACACTCATGGCTTAAAAAAGGGAGTCAATGAAAAATTGTTTTTCAGTGTACGCAAGGTTTCTTCCTGCTTATTTGCTTGAGTGGCAGTATAAAAATTTACTGTATGATTTATCCCTGAGGGTGACCTTTGCATGCTCAGTACAGGCTACTGTTCTATCTTCCTCATTCAAGTATAGCATCACAAATCTTTTTTGAGAGTAATGATTGTTTCCGTAGGAGATTGAGATACAAGATAGGAAAATTTTAACTTGCCAGGAGAATGTCTTGGCCCTTGTACGTCTTTTAGATTCAAGCCATTGTTGTCCTGGACCTTTGGTTTCATCCTTTGTTGCATCCTACTCCATTTGTAGGAATTGTTATCTAAAGCTCAGAAGTTAAAAAAATATAAAATATTTTTCATAGAAAAACATGCATAGAAATGTAAATGAATTTTTAAATTCATGAATTGTTCATTTTTGTGCTTGCAATTAGCAGTAAAAACAGATGGCAAGAGCTTATTGTAGAGTGTTCCTTATTAAATTAACTTGTTTTGTTCAGTGATTGTTTAATGTAATAATTTTTTTGCCCCTCTGGAATTGTTTGGAAGAAAACACAGTTTCTGGAAGTCTCGTTTCATCAGAAGGTTCAGTAGAGTTGGGTTTTCTACAAAAAGTTACTGTCTGTGGTATAGACAGAACAATAATAAAGATTTATTTTTCATCTTTTCAGGGCATACAGAAATCAGCATTTGATTTGTAAAGGAAATTACTCTGAGCAGATGGCTATAAATGCACCTAGGAACATTTACCTTTATTGTGCTTGGTCTGTATGGCTAGAGCTTAGCTGCAAGTATCTGTCTTGTTTCCTCTTTGAAGCCATTTTATATTGAAGTAGTAGAATTAACATGCATCTCTTCTCCAAGGATAAAAATAATATATTCATGCAAAGAAAGAGGTGCATATCCATTGGATATACTTGATTCGTTTTACTCTGATTGTCTTTTGAAACAAAAAAAGTCTAACTCACTATTTGCTCAGCAATATAATTTCCTCCAACTGCCTATTATGTTGTGCATCATACACAGAGTCTAGTTATTTCTCACCCTAGCAAAATAAAAAGTAGCATACTAATTCTAAAAAACTACTGAAATTTGTTTTAATGGATCTTTCTTTCAAGATTTCCCTAAAAGTAGGGAAGCCTTATACTTTAAGCAATCTGGCAGTAAGCTCTTGATCCAACAATGGCTTCCCAGACACTTCCAGGAAGCCTTCAAATAAGACAAGCACAATAGTCCTCTTCTGTTGTCTCCCCACCCAATAGTTCGTATTTAGCATTGTGCATCCATTAAACATGGAGGTTCCATTTCTCCTATCATTGTTAAGTGGACACTGGTAGATCTGTCCTCTGAATTTGCATAATCCTGTTTAAAGCCATTCTTAGCTGCTTAGTCTCAAATCAACTTCAGCTTAGGTAGTAGCAGCCTTGCTCACATCTTGCAAATTCAGGGCCGTGGCTTCCTTTGTTGGTTGTATCCACTTGTACTCCTTCTTTTTCTACTGCCTTGCACCTTACCAAGCATTATTGCTTTTTCTAATGAGTTATGTCTTCTAATGTTAGCTTCTGGCTAACATATTTGGGTAGTGGGAATATCTGGCTCTTATAGGATATAGGATAGGATATACTCAGATGTACCTCTGAAATGCCTTGTCTTGGGAGATTTACTTTGCATCTTCCAGAATGCCTCTTATGCAAAACTGAAGACTGTTGTTCTGGCAGGCCTGTCCTTGTTTGATGTTTTGTTTTCCTGTTGGTGTCCTCTGTCATTTGCTTTGTGTTCAATATTTTTCAAGTATTTTTATTGATTGTGCAGTTGCATAAGCTACATTGAGTTCTTCCATTCCAGGAAGAAAGGCAAGAAACCAATGTTTTTAATAAATAACCTTCCAGTGAATTTCATAAGCTGTTTAAACTGTCTTTGATATATTGTCCATCAGTTTGATTTTTAAAATTCTAGTGTTACTAAAATAAACAAACACTTCTGTGTGTGCCATTTTTACCTTTTATCTTTGATAATTATGAATGGAATCTTTTTCGAGTATTCTCAAGTCAACTGAAAATACATAGCACAGTTAAAAGACATATATCTAATGAGATAGTTAAAGTGGCAGTTTAAATTATTAATGGTTAACAATAAACCAAGATATAAATTTCAGTAAATCTGATAAGAGCAGTTAGCAACAAAAGACTGATCTCTGTAAAATTATAAGCTGACTAGAAAGATTACCAGTATGTCTTATACTACAGTAATTGTCGTGGCTCCATCTTAAGGAATCTTTGATTTTATACTTTGAATTCTTTGCTTGAGAATTCTGTTTCATTCCTGAACTGCAGTTCCTAAG
This sequence comes from Iguana delicatissima, assembly GCA_948472985.1. NCBI lineage: Eukaryota > Metazoa > Chordata > Lepidosauria > Squamata > Iguanidae > Iguana > Iguana delicatissima. Next base: position 715,745 of record CAOKZL010001002.1, on the reverse strand, counting down.
GTGTCCAGAGAAAAAAGACACTGAGAATTTTCAGCTTAATTCTATAGTGTAGATAGACACTTAGTTTTGAATTTTCCCTGTATAACATTTGTACAGAATATATTGAACAGGTTCATTCAGCACTTTAGCTAAAACTTGCATATTGCTATCTGAGTAACTCCTTTTATGGCTATGAAGGCCCAAGTAATTGTTACATAATTTTGGTTTAAACATCTGTATATTTATTGCACGCAGGGTATTTGGTACATGATTACCAAAGTTAACAGTTTTTAGTTGAAAAATGAATTATAGTCTCCTTAAAATTCCTAAAGGAACGGAGAACACAACTCATGACTCTCCAGAGTCAGTACAATCCTGTGCATATTGGTTCAGAAGTAAATTGCACACAGTTCAATGGGATTTACTCAACACTTAAATACAGGTGGATAGAATTATAGGCTTAGATTTTTAAAGGCTCAATTTTAGATACCTCATCCTGCTTCTGAGGTTTATTGATACATTTTTCTTGGTCTCAATACTCCTATGTTTATTAAAACAAAATGATATGAGTAGGAGATTTCAGGGGGGAAATTTAATTAAGTTTCTGTGTTATACCATTGAGAGAATAAAATATTTTCCACAGACTTTTTAAGCTGTTTAATATAATCCCTTGAATACTGTTTGTCCTGGTTGTGTGAGAAGTCAAAGTGTTTGATACTTTATTTGAGAAGTAGAATTATCATTCTGACTTAAATTACAGTGCTGACTGATATCACATTTATTAAATTACAGTAAAAGTGAGAGATGAATAGGATAAAATCTCTTTTGCACATCAAAAGCAGCATCTTAAAATACCTGCTTAATTTCAAGGAAATAATATAAGCCTTATGTGTTACTTGTTGCAACCTTCCTATAGTTGCAGTGCCAATGTACTGTTTATACTTTCTTCAAAACTACTTTTTTACTTGAAATCATATGTCATACATGTGGCCAAGTAATTTCATTTTCACTTCCCAGGTTCAGAATCGCCTTGTCCCACTGCTCCTTATAGTTACAGGCAAATCTTCCTAATAAGCAATGAATCATTCGCTCCCCATCATGCTCTTACTTCCCTGTAGATCATTTAAAATTATTTTTTATTAAATTGTTATTTTATTAAATCCTTTTTAAAAATTAAATTTTAAAAAATGTTGTCTTAAGATTCCATTTTTGCTGGTCTTACTGAGTCCTTCTGCCACTGGTGGACTTCCATCCAGACTCTTTTTCTAAGTTTGGCAACTGGAAGATAAGTTAAGATCATCCAGGGAGACTCTTTTGGTCTGGATTTTGCCAATTGCTAACCTCAGTTTTGACAGATTTTTTATTTGTTATTCCACAGTAGGCATAATTTCTCAGGACATAAAGTTATTTTAAACGGTTAATAAATTCCTTTGAGGAAAGTAGTATCCTTCTCAAGGATAGTATGTTTTAAAAAAATGAAATTCCCAAATTGTGAGAGTCTTAACAGTAGGATGCTGAAATTAGGATGCTCTAACATTTAACATCGCAGCAAACAAAAGTTCTGAGAACTATCCACAGTCATCTTCCTGTATCTCCTAGACATGTAGGTTACAGTGTCTCTCATTTTGTTGAATAGTTCGTAGTTCTTTTTACTAATATTTCATGATAGCTGTGTACATTTGTCTGATTCATCTTATTCTGTGTTAATTGCTTGCCTTCTACTCTTTAGGTGGCCCCGAACATTGGCAGGCATTACTGCATACCTGCTGTGCACTCGTTACTCAGTTGGCAGTGGAATATATCCTGGCAACTCTCAGGATGAGAAGAGAGCTTGGCGCAGATGTGACAGGGGAGGATTCTGGGCTGAAGAGGATTATTCTCGTTGCCAATATGCGAATGATGCCACTCGAGTTCTGTATATGTTTAATCAGGTTGTTCATGCTTTTCCTCTCTTTTTTGTGAAATTGTTTACAAATAAACTCTGGAAGGCTTTTCAGCCACACTTACTGAAGAACATCTATCAATCATTTAGATATTTTTGTGGGATCCAAATTTCCCTTTGTCTCCAGTAGGAAGGAGATACTTGAAAAATCTGGCTATACATGTAGTTAAAGGGAGTTTTACTTGGGTGTCAGTCTGCCTCAAATAGGGCACATCGCTTGGTAATTTATATCTTCTTTTCAGAGGTGCAAATGCAGAGTTCAGCCCATCTTGATCAATGCATGGATTTAAATATAGTTCTCCTTGGAAATCTACACTTGAATAAATTTTTCAAGGTAGTCAGAGGGCTACTTTTTTACACAGGCAGTAGCCATTCAATGGAGTTAAAAAGTCCATCTTGACTGCTGTCATGGGCATTCAAAATGAGGCCACAAAGGAACCTTGAAATGTTGAGATGTGATACTTTGCTATTCTCCCAACCCAACATTAAACAGAGAAATATAGCAATCCCTGCATAACATAGATAGCATGTCATCATGTCCCATGACCCTCAGAGGCATCTGTAAACCCATCTTGAACACTTCCCAAAGCAACCATGCTAGAAGCCAGTCTTCTTAGCCTTTTAAAGTAACCATTTAGAGTACAGACGCTGTTCCCCTTCAACCTCTCCCTCTCTTTCGTTCTTGGTGGGTGGGAGGGTAGGTGTTTTAATGTTATGTTAAAAAAAAATCCTAAATCCAATTTGAAAATCGTTTAATTGTTTGTTTGTTTTTTAACTTGGGAATAAGTCAGTAAATACTCATATGGGAATATGAGGGAAATAGTGATGAACACGTGTAGAAATGACATAAACCAGAGTTAGGCTGATTTTTCTATTCCTAGTTACAACAGAATACACACATGCTGCTCATTACATTAGTTTTTGAATGCTGAAGGTGATATTAGTGGATGGATGGTTAGATACTAATGACTCATTGTATGACATAGCAAGGTAATTTCCTCATAACATAGAAGCTTCCATCCTTGTGCAGTAAACTATCAGGTATTGTTCAATAAATGTAGCCTGTATGCTATCCACTCCTTACTCTCTTGGATCGACTTGGTATTTATTTATTTAGTATATAAATCATACATGGATTTAGTAGATACTTCTTGACTGCAGACTTTGTAGTGGTTGACAGCATTCGTAAAGAAACACAAAATATTGCACCAGGAATTACTTACCTTGAACAACCTGCTGCTCAGAGAAGTGCTAACACTGGATGTTATTATTGCATTGCCATGTGACAGGGGAGGCACACCACTAATGGTACAGGGTCTTGGTGTTTGCCCTTCTTCCTGCTTCCATTTAGATTACTTACTACAGTACATTTGTTGTTAGAAAACCATGTGATGAGAGAGAGATTATAAATAATTTAAAATTTTACGTGTAGAGGTTTAAAAAAATGCAGTGTTTATGCAAGACAAAGTTAATATTATTTCACTGTAATCAGAATTATTTAAGCATCTTGACTTCATATGGTTATATAATTTTTACAATGTTATGCGCTCCATACAGATGCCCCTGAATCTTACTAATGCTGTAGCAACAGCTCGACAACTGCTGGCTTATACTGTTGAAGCAGCAAACTTTTCTGACAAAATGGATGTTATTTTTGTGGCTGAAATGATAGAAAAATTTGGAAGATTTGCTGAGAAGTACAAAGAGGTAATTATTTTTAGTTCTTGATATCCTTATAAAAATGTTCTTGCTGAAACTAAGCTACACTATCTTCTTGCGACTTAGACAGAACAATTATATCAGAGAATACTCACCAGATAATAGTTGCTATAGGCTATATTTCAGGGGAGAAATTGGCAAAAACACCTCTGAGTATTCCTTGCTTAAGAAAACCGTGAAATTAATAGGATCATTATTAGTCAGCAGGTGACTTGAAAGTACATACACACAAACACATCTTCCTGTGTTAAAAAGCTTTCCATTTCACTGTTGAACTTAGTCTTCCTTTTTAAACATTAGGAGACCACAGTACACTGAACTTCTTTAATCAAACTAAAAAGAAGCTTAGAAATTAAATTAGAAAGCATCAGGATCATTTTCTAAAATTATGTTGACAAGCTTTATACTATTGCAATTTCACAGAAAATGTTTGTGGAACCCTCCAACTACTCCATTTAGTGGGTTTTATAATGTGACCTAAAATAAATGTGGGCCATGGTTTATGAGTTGATTTATTGCACTATGAGGATTATTTTTGTTTTTTGCTGTCATATATGGGGTCCTCACTAACACAATCTGAGACTGTTCTGACACAGCTATAGAACTGTAGAACTGCCAGAAAGAAATTCGTGAGCATTGTTTGTCATAGCAAAGTAGATGTGATAATAGATAGTATATTTTTAATGTTACTTAGTAAAACTTTTCATTGTTACGCTTTGCTGAATCATAAGTAGTTCAAGGATGCTACTGAAAAATAGAAAAGTAGAAAAGTGAAACTTGTAGAACTGAGTGGCAACATTATCCACTCTGCAGAGTTACTTCCCACTTTTTGTGACAAGAATATTTGCTGTGGCCACACATGTGTTTCCTACAATAAACATTGTGAAATATGAGGGCAGATAAATTATTCTGGAATAGGAACACCTGCTTCTGAGTCCCTGAGAAAGTATACCTATATTTTGTTTAGTTTTTATTTTTCCCATTTTTTCTAAGGAGTTCAGGTGGCATACATAGAAGCTTGGATGCTGAACATCATGAGCAGAAAGAAGGTCAAGACAGAGAACTTTGTTGTCCTCTTCTTCTTCCTGCAGCCATCTGTACTCCCCACAAAGCCTCTCTGGAGGTCTGTGTTCATCCAGATTACCTCAGCTCTATTTTGGATAGTATCTCTCCATTTCACTTTTTAGGATGGGATCCCAGCCTTTTTCATGAGTTCAGGTGGCTGCACATGGGGAGGAGGGAACTAGAAAGTCCACTTTCATGAGTTTTCTTCCATTGACAGCACTCTGAATCCAATGTTCTTATACCGATTTCCATTCTTGCCATTTACTGCATCATGTTTTTGCACATTATGACCTTAGTATATTCTGTGTCCTTTACTGGTAGTATTTTTGAAAATGCTGGAGGCTCTGGTGCATAGTGATTCTAAGAGCATAAGTATAGATCTAAAGTTGGATGAGAGTATAATTTTTTAAAAAAAAAAGAAGGATAAACATTCATTTTTCATAAATTAATCTTATATTAGACTATGGGAAAGAAACAAGAGGGTGTGCAGAACTTGGAAGGTCAGCCACTTAATTCCACATCATCTTCCACATCCTAACCTGCTCAGGATTTCAGATTTTACTGGGCTGTGGCATGTATTTTAAAGTTTATTTGCTTAGCAACATAAGCAAGAATGTTGCCTCTTAACTTTTCTTTTCACACTTCTCTGCCTATTTAATAGCAAACTCAAACAAAACAAGCACGCACACCAGAATGTCTTAAATTCCCAGGCCACTTTCTACAAACACAAATTTATTTCATGCATTTAATATGATGTCAGGAAGGTCTGTTCTAATAATTGCTCTACTTAGGAGCAAGACTGAAAGTTTCCTGGTTCGGATTGAAACAGATAGACAGGATTACAAGTTATTAAGAGGAGTTTGATTCTGCTCCATTGAAGTCTATTTTCTAGTCTGTGGTGGACATCTGTAGCTGAAGAGTTCGTCATAAGCCTGAGAACTTCTAGGGAAACAGACCAAAATCTGTATGTGACTATATGCTAGATCAAAAAGAAGAAACTGGAACACAACCATTAAAAATAGCAGTGTGCAGTGCAGAAATTCATGTGAAATATAAATAATAGATCTGAAACAGAAAAGTTGAGATAGTGGAGAGTTACACTGTTAATCTGAGGGAGGGTTTGCTACTTTACATTTAAGAATTTAACAAGACTTTAACAAGTATGTGTATAATGCTAAAATCAGTAGATCTAATAGAATTGTAAAACAGTGAGGGAAGAGGCTTGTACTGAATTGCTTGAATGAAAGATGGGTAAAATGCAATTAACAAAAATATCTGACAGATATTTGGGTGGATGGAAGTTTAAAAAAAAGAACATTCATGTGGAACAGACACTACATAAGCACAGATGTCAACCCTTCTGCTGTCTTTCTTTTAGCTTGGTGACGTGATGGTTGATATTGCAAGTAATATCATGCTAGCTGACGAACGCATCTTGTGGATGGCTCAGAGGGAAGCTAAAGCTTGTACTAGAATTGTACAGTGCTTGCAAAGGATTGCTACATATCGACTAGCTAATGGAGCTCAAGTTTACTCAACGGTAAGAAAGGGCATTTTTTTTCATTGATAAGCGGTGCTTTATTTGAATGGTAGCATTCGTTTTCTTTCAAAAATAACAATTTTTAGTAGAAGTTCTTCTAATTTAAAATCCACAGTATTTGGAATTTTGATGGGAAATTTCATACTCTATCCACTCACTGTCTGTCAATTCTTAAAGGCACTTTTCTGATGTTTATATCATATTTGAAAATCAATGGTTATATTTACAGCAGAACATTTTAAATCTTTTGTTTCTATAGTATTCTCCAAATATTGCTGTGGAAGCTTATGTAATAAAGAGTTCTAGCTTCACTGGGATGACCTGTACTGTGTTCCAGAAAGTGGCTGCGGCAGACCGAATAGGACTTCCTGATTATGGGCGAAGGGATTTGGATGGAAGTCTTGATAAACAACTGGGCTTTAAGTGCAATGTTTCAAATACATTGTCAAGCTTGGCTCTTAAGGTAGGTGAGTGAGAATGAAATGTTACTGGATGAGTATTTTAACATAAAGGCCTGCTAGGTATGATGTGACTTGAGAAAAACATAGCTCGCCTTATTTATTTATTATAATATTTATATCCAGGCCAAAGCCAAAGCTTTTAGGATGCTGTAAACAATGTTCTTAGTAAACAGTTGAAACTTTTAAAACAGTAAAAGATTGTCTACATTCTGAAAACAAGTAAATGACAGTTTAAAGCAAGTTAAACAGTTTTTAGTGATCAGGGTCTGTGTTCTTCAGTTATGTATAGTAGAGAAATATTTATTTTCTGGAGTATTTAATTACTAGAAAAAAACTATTTTTTTAAAAAGAATGCAGTATTTAATTTCTGGCAAAAGACATGTAGAGATATGCCCAGAGGAGTTTGTATCATATTTATCCTAGGACTGGATGAAAATACATTCTCTTAAAATCACTGCCTGATTGTTGGACCCAAAACAGTTTTGTGAGGATTCAAGAGAATGATATGCTTGTACTGATATCTTTCCTTTCCTTTCCTTTCCTTTCCTTTCCTTCTTTCTTTCTTTCTTTCTTTCTTTCTTTCTTTTTTCCTCTTAACAAGTGAATAGTGTGAACAGCCTCACAATAGCTTTTGCATCTTGTTTTGGTTTTAAGAAAGAAAGCAGTTATTTAACGGTGATATCTAAGGATATCCTAAAATAGGGTATTTGGAGGGGTAAGGGGCACCTTCCCCAATTTACTGAAATTCTGATTTTGGTCAGATTCATTACAACGGTCTAGTAGAACTAATAATCATCAAACTTTACATAGTTTGGGTAGTTTTTTACATATTGAGTTGGAACATGTGCAAGGCATGGCTGTAAAATCCCTTAACTAATGGGCCTCCCCCCCAAAAAAAATCAGCTTTTGTAGATAAACTCTAAGAACATCTGGCATAGGTGAGAAGCTTTTCCACATGCTCTGAAGGATTTGTATGTCAAATAGTACTAGGTATTACAGTGGATATGTGGTAAACCAATGACATCAAAGCTAAGGCATATGCATGCTACCCCACACACACACTGAAGAAAAGGAATTCTTTCTGTTGGATGGAGAGAGCAGCTGATCAGAGCAGAGACAACATCTCGGAACCATTGTGTTGTGTCTTCAGTATTAACTTTGTTTACTTACGTGCTCCCTTGTAGAACACTATTGTGGAAGCCTCCATACAACTCCCACCTGCTCTTTTTTCAAAAAAGCACAAAAGGGAGATCAAGCCAGTAGATGACACTGTCTACAAGCTTCAACTTATTGCATTCCGCAACGGAAAACTTTTCCCAACAACAGGGAATTCAACAGCTTTAGCTGCTGATCACAAACACCTCAGTGTGGTTACACCAGTTATCCTCACCAAAATAGGTTGGTTTGTTTGTTTGTTTGTTTGTTTGTTTGTTTGTTTGTTTGTTTTCCCAAATTAAGCCTTAAGTTGGTGCTGCTTTATTGTAATAGCATGTCTTTTTTCTGTGTCTTTACTATTCAAAAGTCATTTCTTTAATTTTGCAATGCATAAAAAGAAAATTTCATTTATTTCTTAATAAACAACAAGAGGGCTTAAACATACCCCATCAAGACATTCCTATCAATGTGACATTGCGGCGCATTGCACATGGAGCACATGCTGTTGCAGTACAATGGGACTTTGATTTGCTGAATGGACAAGGAGGATGGAAATCAGATGGATGCCAGATTCTTTCTTCAGATGAAAATGTTACTACTATACAGTGCTACTCACTCAGTAACTATGCAGTCTTGATGGTATGTAAATTGATCCTCTTCATGAAAGGTTTTTTGAATGGATTTTTAGATCCAAAGGTATAAAGGTTCCATGATAATATATATACTGGTGCCTTTGCCAAAACAAAAAGAGTTACTATACTGCTGTAGATAATGTTTGGTTTGGTTACACCTAGGGTCAAATCTCACTCAGTGGGGTGATCTTGAGCAGTGTGTATCTCAGCCAGGCTTTGTAAATTTGAATTGTGTTCTCCGCACCCCTTTTTTCCTTGAGGTTGCCAACAGCCTATGTTTAACTATAATATGCATATGTGGACCACTGGGCTCCTAATTGATGGGGAGTTAACCATAATGTGTTCTCAGTGTTAATATTGTCACATGAGCCATAAGAGTATATAAGATAAGAATTTTAAATCAGGCTGTACACTGAAAAAGTAGTGTTACAGTAACACCCTGCTTTAAAAAAATAGTTCCTGAACATTCAGGTTTTTCGTTATAGAGTGATCATGGAATGTCCTGTCTGTTATATCTTTGGATATTCAATAGCCATGAAATTCAAAGTTTGTGCTTAATCTTTCTATTAAGAAATTCAGTATGTGATGCAATGGTCTATGAAGCCCTTATACAGCAAGAGATAAAAGTTTTTTGAACAGTATGTTGGTAGGTATTTTAAAAAAGTTAATCAGTTTAATCCCAGAACTGAACATTCTTATTCTTTGATTCTTACAATTATATCTAATCCTTCAGTAAAAAGGAACAGTCTATTTGTTTAAAAATTATACACAGTTTGGCTTGTAGTTAAAGTAGGAATCAGTTTCAAGTAAAGTATAACTATGCCACCTGGAGGAACAAAATAAACAGTATTCTGTCTTCTCTGTCAGGGATTCAGATCAATGGATATAAGCAAACGAGTTAATTTTGGGAGATATTCATAACCCTTCAGTCATTATCTTTCTAAATCTGGCCACTGCAGATTTAGAAAGATAATTCCTATCTATCTGCAGTGTAGTCCACTCTTCAATAACTATAACTCCTTCCCTTCCTTCAACCATGGCCAAGGAGACAAGTACTGCAGAGCAGTGGTTATATCTTATGAAATGTAATTTGTTAAGCTAAAACTTTGTGTATGCCCCTGTACAATTTTAAAAGGTTTTAATGAAGTGTACAGTTTTTAATAATTCTTAATATCAAGCAAAAATACAGATTGGATTGATGTTGTATATTGTACTATCTTACCTGTCAGGATTTATCTGGACATGTTCAGTCACCTGACAGTCTACACCCAGTTATCTATGTGTCTGCTGTGGTTCTACTGATGTGCCTTTTGGTGATCAAAGTTAGCTATATCTATCATCACAGGTAATTTAATTCTAATTATGTATTTTGTAATGAAAACAAATAATATTTAGTCAGATTTGGGTTGCTCTAAGTATACAATAGTAGTTATTTTTTAAAAAACATATATAAAATGCCAAGTTAAATTAGGCAGAATCATAGTAAACAGTCAACTTCCTCATATCGATAGTGGTACAGTTCTGTGCAACTTTTATCAATTAACTTTTGTTATACCATTAGCTAGCATTCATGACAGTATAATCTGGTCCAGATCCTTTCCCATCTTTGATATATTTGTGCTTGTAAAGCTGATGTGCATACTAACACTTCAAACACAGCTTCAGTAATTCTTCAGAAGCATTAGTCTGTCTGGACTAGAGAGGTACTTGTTTTCACAAGCCATACTTAAATGAGCAGTTTCAATTTACATGACATTAGTCTGCATCCCCTTTCCAAAGTAATTATGACATAGCCTGTTAATTAAATACTGTGCATTGGAGTTAGAATAAGGCTCCTGCAGCTGACTTACTGGAAGTGGACTTTGCCACCATCTCTTCTCAAAACAGCTCATACAGCCCCTGAAAACGTGATGCAGATGATTAGGAGATCTTTGCTACACAGAGCGAGCTGTGATGCACATGAAGAGGGAATTGCCCAAAATTCACTTAGAGGCAGCTTCTGTAATGGTGCAGTTCCAGCTATAGAAGGCAAATCCTTCTATATGCTTCCCTGTATACTGGTAAGATCTGGATGACTATAGAAAAGAAAATGAATTTCAACAGCAACAAAACAGACCCTTGGCAATCAAGTTGCTCAATTTAATTTTTGTGGCTATAAAATTTATTACATAAAGTTTTAACGTGTTTATAGAATTAATTTATTTAATATTGCTTATTACAACTTGATTATTGATTTCTTTTCCCCCTAAGACCTGGACTACCATTGAGCTGTTAAAGCATATTAGCATAGCAGGCTCTTGAAAAACTGTCCTACAGAACTGAAACAGAAAAACTTAACAGTCCAAAAACTTTTTGTAATACACAGGAATTGTAAATATTTTAATGTATGCTGTTCCTAATAATTTATTCTAATCCATTTGAAACTGCATTTGGAGAAACTCTGTTGCTTTTTGTGTTGGGTAGAATTGGTTGTAGAAGCTTCAGACATTTCAATAAAAAAGAAGGGATGTTGATCAAGCGTTCTAGAATAAGATCTTGCCTAGTACTGCTGCTCACATCCCTGTCACCAGTGTTGCACTGCAGCATGTAGATATTGGGAAGTGTTGGCTGTGTTCTAGAGCATTTTTCTATTCATATGGATTGATAAGGCTGACTGGGCTTGGCTGAATTGTATGAATGAAACACATAACCTACAGTATGTACATAACTGCCTGAAGTTCAGAGAGACATTGGCAAAACAGCAAAGCTGATATAAAAATGTTCCCTGAAGGTACAAGGCTTGAAAACGAATGATGTAGCCCATAACACTCTCTCCAGTTACATTTGATCCCCCTGATTCTTATCCAGGAGAGTCCATTTAATGTCAAAAACGTTGTAGAATATGTAATGTTGATATATCCAAATTTACCCACAAAGGACCTGCACAGATTTTAGGCTGATGTCCTATTTCAGGTTAAAAATAAATGTTTTGTCTTACTGAATATTGGGGTATGTATGTGAACTACTATTGTTTTTGTTGTTTAACAGTGTCATCAGAATCAGTCTGAAAAGTTGGCACATGTTAGTTAATCTCAGCTTTCATATTTTCCTGACATGTGTGATGTTTATTGGAGGCATAACCCAGAGCAAGAATGCTAGCATCTGCCAAGCAGTAAGTGAAATGTGTGTTGGGTGAACTGCAGAAAATAAATTGTAATAAGAAAATTTCAGGATTACAGCAATTATTTTGTTGAAATATGCAGAGAATTTTTCTATGCAGCTTTCAGATGAAATTTTCAGTTACAGACAATCTGCTAGGAAACTGCTAAACCCGAATGTACTTTTCTGGAACTCTTGTGTTAAGATCATTTTTTATCATTTCGAGAAACTTAGCCCATAGTTGAGACATAGCATTATTTAGAGCAGTGATTCCCAAATTGTTTTCCTTCAGAGGATCTTTTCCACATAGATTTCTCTGCTCAAGAATTCCTGAATGCTACAGAGGATGTGGGAACGTGTTCATGGGTGCACACCCCGATCAGAGGCACACAGGAGTATACATAACACTTTGTCGTGCTTTCATGTTGTAGGGGGAAATTAAATAGTAGTTGAAGTTACTGGCACTTCTTGAAACTGTTGAGGATTGATTAATAATTTTTGAAATTACTGAGCCCAGGGTGCTCTCAGACAAAATTTCACTCAAGTAACTTAAAGCAGAGTGGGGGGGAAATATGTAGAGCCAGAGCCCTGCAGATGTTCTTAGACTGCATCGCCCATCAACCCTTACTATTGGCTGTATTGACTACAACTCAGGAGAGCTGTTGTCTAGCAATACCTAGAGTGCTACAAATTGTTCATCTCTATTTTAGTCTATAATGTACAAAGAACATGGCCCGATGTTCATGAGACCTGCTATCTAGCTAAGTAGCTTAAGCAATTCTCATGCATTCATTTAAACACGGATCCATATACCCATGCAGACTTTCAAATGAGTTCACAGTTTTGTTACTACCTCATCTGTTCAAAGTAATCATTGAGCCATATTGAGAATAGAAGTGGATTTCTTGGCAAAGCTATAATACCTAGACGCTTGTGAAAGATTACTGCTTGCACAGAGGACTGGGAGAGTAGCTATGTATATTACATGCAAATTTAGTCATTGTAAGAGTGTCCAAGTGAATACATTCCTTGGTCCCTTAAGGCCGTATAGATTATGTTGGGGTTTAGTACTAAACAGCCTTGGTCTCCTTGATAGATGACTTCTGTTCACAGAAAGGTGAGGAATGCAAATAACTCTCCCCAATATCTCAAAGGGTTTTGATACCATCACTAGGGTATCTCACTGTTCCAGTCCGGTGTGTCAGTTGAAGTTACAGTGGTATGTTGTTTCCAGTCTTATATGCAGGCTTTACTTCAGAAGGTAGTGTTTGGTGACTTCTGCCAAACTCTGCATTTGAACTGTGGGGATGTGCAGGAATTTGTTTTCTCACCCGTCCTTTTTAACATGTGTATGAAGGTGCTTTGTGAAGTCATCTTGGGATTTGGAGAGTTGTGTCATCTGTACACTGATGATAGTTTCATCCAGCTCAGTTTCTAGGTATCATCTGAATCATATGAAGCTTTATAAGTGCTAGTGGAGCCTCATTACACCAATTCTGAAAAAACTACCTTAATTTTTTATTTACTATTAAGTGTAGTTCACAGTTGTCACTTTCAGAGCCTTAAATGACTTAGGCCCGATTACCTGAATGAATTTGTCCTACTATATCATTCTGTTTGTTAAGATGTGGGGGGTGTATCTTCAGAGTTTCATAATTGGAAGAGGTGCATTTACAGAAGTGTTTGGCCTCCAAAATGTGGAACACCTTCTCAACAGCAGTATGTTTGTCACTGTCCGTATATTACATTTGCTGCTAAATCACACAGTTCCTGTCAGTCAGGCTTTTAAAAATAATAATAATTTAATTAACTTATGTTAGAAGTTTTTTTTAAAGCACCAGATCCTGCCTGATCTTGGAAGCTAAGCAGGGTCAGCCATAGTTAGTATTTGGATGGGAGATCACCAATGAATACCAGGTGCCAAAGGGTATTTTTTGGAGGAAGGAGCAGGCAAAACTTCCTCTCAGTATTCCTCATCTTAAAAAACCCTATGAAATCCATGGGGTTGCCATAAGACAACAGCCAACTTGAAGGCAGATCACATACACAGGGGTTGAATAGTTTTTGTTCATCTCATGTGAAATATATTTATTTTCTGAATTCTGCATATACCATTGTAGGTTCTGTGAATGCAGAAACAGTTGAAAATTTGAAATAAATAAATACTTCAAAATATATAGAATCAGATCACCTGTTAGTATTTTAAAGGAACCAGCAGTGAACAGTATAATGTTCATTGTCTCTAACTAACAAGGCATGTAGATATTTTGTACTTTGATCTCTACAACAGAGAACAAATTGCTTTATGAAAAATGCCCTTTCATTGTTGCAGAGAGATAAAGAGAATGTAGTTTGAAGCAAACATCAATTGATTCATTAATTGTAAAATGAGTAGAGGCCTCTCACAGATTACAGTATTTCAACTAAATTACAGATTTCCATGAACTTCAGTTAGGTAAATCTTGTTTTGTTTAATTAATTAATTAATTAATTTAATGCTTTGAAGAATCTATTTTCTTAATAATTCATGTGTGTCATTGTCTTCCTTATCAGAGGTTACTAGATAATTGACCAGTCTTTGCAAGCTGCCCAGTAGTCTGAGAATCCATAATAAACTCTTTAGTAATCATGTTAGGTTAGGAGCATAGTTATTTTATAGAAGAAATAGCATGTCTACGTTTAATGACTGTACTCATGCAGACTTTCAGATGAGTCCATACTTTTGTTACTGTGTGTGTTAAGCACATAAAATGCTAAGTACACATTTTATCTCCTGTGAACATTCCAGTCACTTAACACCTATTTTACAGGTTGGGATAATTCTACACTATTCAACACTTTCCTCATTACTGTGGATGGGAGTCACTTCTAGAAACATCTACAAACAAGTCACTAAGAAGATGAAAAGGTGTCAAGACCCTGATGAGCCACCACCACCTCCTCGACCAATGCTTAGGTAAAAGATATCTTACCTAAGTAGAGTGCCACTAATGGAATTTCTGCTAGGCTAACTAGAATTCAGTACAGTGGCAAGATGCTAGGTGAAGGCTAAGACTAGCATGCTTAAAGCATATCCCAACTTTAGAGAGAAGGTGGGTTTGTTGTACTTCAGCCTTCATGTTTTAATTAGCTTAAGCTCCATCAAGAATAACTATTTCAAACTGATTCTGTCCCATTCCTTCATTTTTATGGTTCAGAAGCTAAAGGCAATTTTGAAGATTACTGTGAGGACCTTCAGTAAAAACTTTCATGGTGGTGTACAATAAGTAATAAAAGACTGAATATATAAAGGAAATAAACAGCAGAAACAATTAAAATAGCATGTATAAAATTATTTAGTCCATTGACCGTATGGCATTTACAGAAAATAACTATGTAAAGGATGAAGAATTACAGAGTAATATCAAGTCATGGCATATTAATACTAATCATAAGGAACAAATTTATACATTTAGCAGTTTACTGACATCTGTGATTTAGTTTGCAAAACTGTATGTAAAAACATCACAGTTGTGCATAATTTAGAGCTGCCTTTACCAAACAACTTGGAAGTACCAGTGGCTGCCCTAAAAAGCTTGTCTGTAGTTCTTTATGTATATCCAAGCAGTCTGTATACCCTATTGCTACCATATATAGGATTTGAGTAAATACTTATATTTGGGTAACAGCTGGAATATAGATTTCTCCATTAGTATAATTAAAAAGGAGAAAATAGCTCAGAGTTAGTCATAGCTTATGAGTATTCCTCTGTGGTTAGACCAGTTAAGTTAGATTAAATGTGAGGCCCAGAGTTACGCATGTACATGTTCAATGTATTGTCCACTGAACAGTCTACTCTTTGTGGAGACCATGACCATAGTCTTTCAATAATATATCCCATGCAGTGTGTATAGTTCCTCCCTATAGTTTATATC
This sequence comes from Iguana delicatissima, assembly GCA_948472985.1. Classification (NCBI taxonomy): domain Eukaryota; kingdom Metazoa; phylum Chordata; class Lepidosauria; order Squamata; family Iguanidae; genus Iguana; species Iguana delicatissima. Next base: position 700,200 of record CAOKZL010001002.1, on the reverse strand, counting down.
TAGTGCATTGATTCTGCAGTGTTTTTTTCCCCTAATCAATACACTGATGTTAACCTAGAGGGAGATAATAAAGCCATATCATTGGCAAATAACTAAATTAATATTCTTGACTTGGGTACAAAGGGAGAATGTAATTCCACTATAATAAGAAATCCAAGTAACACTGAAAGCTATAAATCGAACAATAGAGGGATGAGGAGATGGCCATGTCCAACCCCTCTCATTGGTATAATTGCTAAAGTGCAACATACCAGCGGTGACAAACATTGGTCAAGTGCTTTCGTTAAATAGAGTTTCACCTGCTAATCATAAACTCTGCAATTTGTAGGGTTTGCAATTTGGAGTCATAGTCATATGGAAGTATTTAAAAATTTATATTTATTGTTACATAGTTTATGGTATATTAACCTGTAAATATATGTTTCTATAAAAACATCTGTTCTATATGTTTATGACTGTGTTTGTGTTTGTCTGTGAGAGAGAGAGAATGTGTGCATTTTTGGAAGGCGGATAAATCTTTCCCATGCAATAGAAAGATGAAATTTACCACATAAACACTATATAATTCAGGAGTGGGGAATTTGCAACCTTTGGTCTGCCACTCCCCATGTCCTAGATTCCTCCAGATTCCTCAAACTGCCCTTCTTCTGGCCCCCCAAAGCAGTAAACTGCTTTCCTGAAAACATCCAGGAATGGCAGTTCACCTTTAAATAGGTTGCACACAACGCCGATGCAGACACACACATTCTGATCTATCTAACATCAATATCTGCTTTTCAAAACCAGAAGTGTTGTTTGTCTGTTTGTTTGTTTTTGATTTTTGGGTGTCCCGGGGCAGAAAACTGGTCTGCAGTACTGCTGGAGTTGCCTACCTTGCTTTGATGTTTTCCCTCATACTCTCTTTCCAACAAAGTGGAAACCTGTTTACCCTTACACACACACACACACACACACACACACACACACACACACAGAAAGAGAGAAATACGTAATTTTTTTCTTTTTTTTTCTCCCTGGCCTTCCAATCTCTAACATTATAAAACATAGCGTGTAAGGATGGTAAGATTCTTGTTGTATGTCTATACAGTGTAGGGCTAACTGCATTATGTATGCTTCAAAAAAAAAAAGGAACAGAACAGAACAGAGCACCTTTCAGAACATACGTGATATGTAGTGCGAAAACATGGGATTACTTAAACATTTCCTGCCTAAAATTTTCTGTTTTCAGATATCTCCCATCACAGTGGCTCACTAGACCAAAAGGTTCAAAATTGCAATTTATTTTCCATGGAGTGTCTATTTAATTGTGTTAATCTGCATTTGTCCACAAGGTGGCAGAAACTGATCAACCTTCTTCAAAACTAAACGGAATATTTGTTGTATTTGAGAAATGTAAATATTGCTTATATAAACCAGTATGCAAACGCAAATGGCAAAATCAGTTTGGAATTTTTGCAGTTTAAACCTCATTATCAGGAGAAAGGGCTGGCACATCTAGGTGGCTGGGCACAAGTTCAGATGTTTAGGCAGTGGGTTCTGAGAAGATACTTTGCTTCAAATCCTGCAGAGTTGTTGCTATTTAGATTATGTGTTACTGGACTAGATGTACAAATAGTCTGATCTACTGTAAGACAGTTTGCTGTATTTCCTGTGAATGGAATATCATCATATTTACCTAGCTTATTTTCATTTCAGCAGATTTTGCTGCTTCTTCCCATCTAGTAGTCCCACTCGCAAACGTATGAGCAGTAGTTTCAGGCTCCTTCCTTGGATTTTACTGCACAGAAATTAATAAAGCATGCCTCATTGTCTTCTGGGCTGTTTTTCAGGTTCTACTTAATTGGTGGAGGGATCCCTGTCATAGTTTGTGGGATAACAGCTGCTGCGAATATAAGGAATTATGGGAGCAGACCTCACTCAGCATAGTAAGTATTGTCTCACTCATGTATAGTTGGCAAAATGTAGAGGCTGATTCTTCGGCATTACAAAGCTGAAATGCATTGATTTTTAAATCTAAAATGCTTAACAGTTTTAAAAATTATCATAAAAATGAATGGATACCTTTCTTAAGGTTTGCTTCTTATCTATTACAGTTGTTGGATGGCATGGGAACCAAGCTTGGGAGCTTTTTATGGACCTGCCAGCTTCATTATTTTTGTAAACTGCATGTATTTTCTCAGCATATTTATACAACTGAAAAGGCATCCTGAGCGTAAATTTGAGCTTAAAGAGCCAACTGAAGAGCAGCAGCGTTTAGCATCCAATGAACATGGCGGTCTCAACCATCAGGATTCAATGTCTATATCACTGGTGTCCACTTCAGCTCTGGAAAATGAACACAGTTTCCATGCTCAGCTTCTGGGTGTGAGCCTTACTTTATTCCTATATGTGACACTGTGGATTTTGGGGGCCTTTGCTGTTTCTTCACCTTACCCATTGGATTTAGTATTTAGCTGTTTTTTTGCAACCCTATGTTTAAGCCTTAGTGGTTTTCTATTAACACATCACTGCATTAATAGAGAAGATGTCAAACATGCTTGGATAACATCTTGCTGCCCTGGAAGGAGCACATATTCAGTACAGGTTAATATTCAGCCCCCATCCAGTGCAAGTGGGACAAATGGAGAATCTGCCAAGTGCACCAATAGCAGTGCAGAGTCATCTTGCACTAATAAGACTGTATCAAGCTTAAAGAATTCTTCTCAAGCTTGTAAACTAACCAACATACAGGCTGCAGCAGCTCAGTGTCCACCTGGCTCCTTGGCACTGAACACTGGTGCTCCACTTGACAATAGTCTTACTGAACACTCAGTAGACAATGAGATCAAAATGCATGTGGCCCCTTTAGAGGTACCTTTACGAACAAATGGGCACCCAGGGCGGCATCACAAAAACAGGAATAAAGGACATCGTGCCAGCAGACTGACAGTCTTGCGAGAGTATGCTTATGATGTCCCCACCAGCGTAGAAGGAAGCATCCAAAATGGTTTAACTAAAAGCCGTCAGAGCATCAGCGAAGGGCATTCAAGAAGCCGAAGAGCTTATCTGGCTTATAGGGAAAGGCAGTATACTCAGTCCCAACAAGACAGCAGTGATGCTTGTAGTACTCTTCAAAAAGGACACTGGAATACTGAAAAGTCAGTGCCAGCAAACTTCAAAAAAGATGTGCTGAGGAAGCCAGTTGTGGAGGACCTGGAAGGGCAGCAGAAGTCCTATGGCTTAAATTTAGCTGTCCAGAATGGGCCATTGAAAAACAATTCCCAGGATGGTACGTTACTGAGTGCTGATAGCACAGGCAATATCAGGACTGGATTATGGAAACATGAAACTACTGTGTAGTGTTACTGGACATCTTTGAAAGAAATTAAAAGGAACATTCCTTTAATGCTATGAATATTTCCCCAGTTTACATACATGGGTACTTTGAATTGGATTGGGAGTGTATTGGGCAAGGGAAATCTAACATGGGAACATGTTTTATACTTTTTAAGAGTATATCTGTGCCATTTTTACAAATACCTGGGCTCTTCTATGAGCGTTCCATTATCAGTTTCCAGTTTCAAATGGAAAATTGCGACACTATTTTTTATATGTAATATTTCTTCTCTTGGGGTATGTCCAACACATTTCACTTTTATATTTAAATATGTAAAATAAATAATTTTCTCTTAAAAATTTTATATATGATATTAGTTCAGATTGTTGAAAAGATGAAATTAACAGTGTGTTAACATTTGTGCATTTTTTGCTGCCAAAGGATAAATCCTACAGCACTCACTTGGGAGTATCAGAAAATACGCCATTGACATTAATGGAACATCTGAGTAGGTATGTGTGGGATTGCATAGCTCAAAATAGACGACTTTCTAAGGCCAAAAAAAAGGCAAAGTACACACTGTCCACACTCAGTTCAGTCCGTTGCCTGTAGATAATATCCAAGTTCTTCTTGTGTAAGGAAAAATATAGTGAAACATATTTCTAACTTGAACTTTATAGTCCTTGTACTGAATCCATTCTGATCTGTTTGGGATTTTATTGAGAGTGTTTGAGGATGTTGTATTATATGTGTACTAGCTACCTCATTTTAAAGAAGTTACAGTAAACATTTACCAAATATACTCTGGGCTGTTATCATCTAGTCCTTAGATAACATCTAGTCATCAACAGCAGTGTTTTGGGTTACAGATCTCATATGAGCCAGACAAAACCCTTACAGTTAGATAAAAGATTATTTTTTAAGTAAATAAATTTTTGGGGATTTTGGTTTTCTTCTTAATAGTATAAAACTACTAGCATATACACCCGGTGTTTCCCGGGATTTTACTTTCTCGTAGGTAACATTTGTTAGGAATACCTTAGGAATTACCTTACTTTACCTTAGGAATTAGATGAAGTTCAAATACACAGATTAGATATCCTATGTCTCTTAATTTTCCAAACTGTCTTGTCCAGTACCTGTAACTTTTCTCCATATTCCCCAATTCAGTCTGTATTCAGAGTAGTTAATATACAGAGTTTGGGTTGCTGAGAGAATACACTGCCTTCCTTCTTGCTACTTGGCCTCATCTCCATAGCAACCAGCCTGAGCTTTCTGGCTGAGAATTCTAAAGGCGCCTCCCTGAACTGCCAACCTCAGGATTCCATAGAATCTTTACAGCCAGCCAATCATATGAGGTCTTTGCCTGCCTGACACAGACAAACTCACAAATAGACAAACTTTGACTTTTATGTAGTAGATACAGCACAATACGTAACGAAAAAAACCTTCATAACTATCTCTACCCAACTATCACCTCCCTATAAAAAAAATACAAATACACGTGACATATATTGGTTACCAACACCCCTTATTCACCATTATTATATTGACTTTGGTTAGTCCAGTACCTTCTAAGAAATAACTTCAACTGCCTTTCAAAATCAATGGTTGATAAGTTGTTCTCTTTGTCGTGCAAAAAAAAAAACATTAATAGATTCCAGATGTTTTTTCTCTCATCAGAAATGTAAATTTATCCATCACTACTAAGTCAATCAACCTAACCAGCCAATACTTTTTAGTTAGAATCTCAGCACTCTTCCATTTCTGCATATATAGTACCCTTGCTGTCATCATTTTGTATCAAACATTGTACCAAATTTCTTACTGAATGAGTCATCCCTTAAGTCTTAGCAAATACAATTCTGATTCTTTTTGTAAATTTAGTTTTAAAATCTTTTTCACCATGAAATGGATTTGATTCCAGAATTTTTTGGCCTTCTCACATGTCTGCCACATAATGATGAAGTTCTGTTATGTTGTTTGCATTTCCAACACTTATTTGAAATACCGTTATTCATCTTCACCAATTTTTCTAGCGTCAAATACCATTTGTACATCATCTTTAAAAATTCGCCTGAAGGTCATAACACATTTTAATTTTAATCCTTTATGCCACATTTTTGAATCAAGACTTCTTGCTTTCATTTTCTCAATTTTTGGTAAAAAACATCCTTTTTTGATTATAAGCCTGAACTCTTTTATTCTTTCCAACAACTATTCTATACATTCATTAGGATCTTCTACAGAAATCAAATCATTTTTAACTCTTATTCTGTTGCTTATTTTACCATGCCTTATTTCTCTTTTCAAGACTCCCAAAGCCAATGTGAAAAGCAGAGGAGAAAGTAGACATCCTTGTCAGTTGAATCTCAAAGAGTTTGGTTTACTCTATTAATGAAATTTGTGCAGTTTGGTCTATATAAATTGCCTTTATTGAAGTTGTAAATTTATCCCCAAATCACATTCTAACTGTTAGAAATCACATTTCTAACAGTCCAAATTAAACAAAAAAAAATTACAGTTCTAGTTATCAAAAGCTTTCTCTATGTCCCCCAACCCCCCCAAAAAAGAGAGAAAAGAAAGTGCAGCCTGTTTCTTATTATGACAGTCTAAATATTCTAAAATGTCCAGAAACATCTTGTACTGTCATGTAATTATCTTTTGGGTAAAAACCCAGTTTCGTCTTTATGTATAAAGTCCTGCAAAATCCTTTTTAATCTTTCATCCAAAATGGTTGCAAAGATCCTATAGCCATCATTCAACAAACAGATAGATCTATAATTCTTTCTCTCATAGAATCATAGAATCATAGAAATGTAGAGTTGGAAGAGACTACGTGGGCCATCCAGTCCAACCCCCTGCCATGCAGGAACACCCTCAAAGCACTCCCAACAGATGGCCATCCAGCCTCTGCTTAAAAACCTCCAAGGAAGGAGACTCCACTACACTCCGAGGCAGCAGATTCCACTGCCGGACAGCCCTGACCGTCAGGAAGTTCTTCCTGAGGTTCAGGTGGAATCTCCTCTCCTGCAGCTTGAATCCATTGCTCCTTGTCCTGGTCTCTGGAGCAGCAGAAAACAAGCCCTCTCCTTCCTCTATATGGCACCCCTTCAAATATTTAAACATGGCTATCATGTCCCCTCTTAACTTCCCTTCTGCAGACTAAACATCCCCAGCTCTCTAAGTCTATCCTCATAGGGCATGGCTTCCAGGCCTCTCACCATTTTGGTCGCCCTTTTGGTCAGTCAAGTTCTGTCCCTCAGGACTAAAACCATAGTTGGTTCTCTCCAGGATTCTGGAATTCTTTTTGAGTCTAAAATTGAATTCATTAACTTCTGTAGAAGCAAATATAAACTGTTCCTCCAAGATTTTGTAATAAGATGCTGTTAATCCAGGTGGTCCTCGGGCTTTGCCAGATTTTTATTTTCTTGATAGCCTCAACACTTTCACTTATTGTTATACACTCATGCATCGTTTGTTTTTGAGAATCTGTAATCTCAGGCAGGGTTTGTTTATTGAGATATTCAAGTTACCTTCAAGGATGTTTGTAGTTTCATGTATAGTTACGTATTGTACTGGTAGAATTACTTTCTAATACTGACTCCATCTCTTGTAGTGTCTTTCTCTCTTTGTATCCATAATGTAAGTTTTTTCTTGCTTTCTTTTCTCAGTTTGTACACCAACAACCTCCCTGTTTAGTAGCAAATCAAAGTCTTTCTGCTTCATAAAACATAATATTCTCTCAGTTTCTCTCACTGTCATCACTGGTGTTGTTTCTGTAAAAATCTTAGATTTGATTAATATCTTATCCGTAACTTCTTAAGTTCCTATCCTTTTCTCTTGATCTCATCTAGGAACCATTATAATTTTTCATGGGATCTCTTTTAATTCCAGAATTATGTTGAATTAAACAGCCCCTCATAAATGCCTTACTAGCATCCCATACAGTCCCAATGTCAGTACCCTTTTATAAGTTGTCTTCAAAAGAAAATTACTCGTTTTTTAAAAAGCTTGCACCAATTTAACTTGTTGAAGTAAAGAGTCATTAAGTCTCCAAAGGCCCCTTGTTTTCTTTCCTTGCAAAATTAAATTTGCAAGATTGTGGTCTAAGAAAATTCTAGTGTTTACTTTTTTAATATCAGTGGCCAGTGTTTTTGAAATCAAGAATATATCAACCCTTGAAAATGATTTATGTCTGTTTGAGGGTAAAAAATAGTTATTTAAATAAGTGTTCGTAAATGGCAGTTCACAAATTAACAGCCCACAGTTTTCAAACAGAAAAGAAAGCACAGTTAGTAAAATTAAGGGAGACTCCCTCATGCTCTAGGGCAGGTACAAATAATAACTTACTATCAGATTACTGCTCTGGTCAAAATTATACATTAGGTGTGTACTTAAAACGTGATAAGCATTCTCCTGGAAAAATGTGAGGAATGGATCTTAGAAACACAGGTTTGCAACCCCATGTGTTACACGGACATGCTTGTCAAGGGAGTAAAAACCTCTGTGCCTTCTTGCAAAGTGTAGTTTCAGTGGCAACCTTCCATTTGCCAACATGTATGAAACAGCCATTGTAGTAGGCAGCTAAGGAGATGTATTTAACTTCAAGAATAGACATAATAGTTTTTGAGGTGACTCATGATGAACTTACTACAGTATCTCTGATGAATGTTCCGCCCCCCCCCTTACAGTATTTCAGCTGTGGTATAGTGGACCTTGGAATGCTTGCTTAGTCTCCATAGGTAGATTATGGAACATTCCCCTGCATAAAACACTGATGCTGCCAGTCATTGGGAATACCAGTCTTTGATGTCCCAACCCCGGAATAAAGAGTCCAGACACATAAGCTTAGGTTAACTAGGGCCACCTTTATTGAATTTATTTATTTAAACATTAAGAGCATGGAGGAAGCAGCAAGAGGAGGAATGCAGGTCCACCCCTTCAATCTTCCCTCAGGCAAACCACCTGAGCCAATAGAGCAAGTTTTTACTGTTCGTTCGTTTGCTGGCTGGTTGATAGGGGGAGGTGTACCCACGGGTAACTCCTGTCAAAGTCGCAGGACCCTTCGGGCAGGAGTTAAATCCCTGTGTTAACCTGAAGGGGGCGCCAACTTCTCCGCCCCCCGAGGTCACATGACTGCAGTAGCAGATTCGGAGACTCACCCTACATCCAAAGTGAGTGCCCAAGGCAGCCACCAGAACTGTCACTTGGCCCCTTACCTGCCCGATAAATGCCGAATTAACCACCCTACCCCAGCCAATTTCCCAGTTCCAATCAAAGCAGTGTGGGGTAGGCGGGGAAAAAACCCACCAATGGAGGGGAAAAATTCCTACTTGGCCCCGAAGCAGCCTGCTAAAAGCACACTGCAATGAGGGTGGGAGGGATGGGTCATACCGAAGATCCAAAGAGACCATGTGTGGGGCATGCCAGGAATAAACAGGCCTCTGCCCACCCCATCACATGGTGCAGTCTGGCACCACCTGCTCCACCTGCCCATTGGTGGCCTCTTACTGGAGAGGGAATCAAACTCCTCCCTTCCAGGCAGCGAGGGCTGCGCATGGTCGGGGAGGCCTTCTCATCACCCCTCAGTTAAATCATCTTGGGCACCATCACATTTTGCATCACCATCAGTATGGAAGGAGATGCGTCAATTTATGCTTGCTTGGAACACACATTATCTGTATTGCATCAGTTATTGCCTCCTCTCTATGGCTGCTCTCTTTCTTAGAATTATCATCCCTGAACCCTGCGTCTTGCTTCTTTTTCCTCTGAAATTCATTATCTGCCCTTCTGCAAACACTACACATTCCAGCAGCATCCCTTGTGTTTTGCTCTGCTTCACAGATGGCTTGAGCAGCCTTTGTGAGCGGGTTTGAGGTGTGACATGTGCAGTGTTTGTTGGACTGACAGTCCTTTCTTGGCCCAAGGAATCTCAGTGAAAGGAAAATTGGAAACCCTCATAATAAATAGCCCTTTGTTGAATGAGGAATAAAAAAGAACCTATAATATACATTTTCATGATTGATATTTTCTAACAAAAAGATCTGAGCTTGAAATGTTAGTTGAAAAACAAGTGCATAATCATATTTGAAATACATTCAGTCACTAAGTCAATTACAATTCTGCTGCCACCCAATGCATCATGTAGAATTCATCCCAAAGGATCTTCACATGGCTTGCTATAAAACTATACGGACTTGCATATTGCATATATGAGCTATAGATTTTTAGCAAATATACTGTAAACTTTTTAACATTTATTTATTACATGCACTTTTATTTATTTATTCCATGTCTCCTGAGCATTAACTACAGATTTCAGTTTCCTTCATTATTTCTTTAAAGTGAAGCTGAATTCCAGAAGGTTAACTATGAAAGACAATTTAACCCAACATGTTTAGTCATCCTGTCGGTAACTCTCTGGAAAGTCTGATACATGTTCCTATTTCCATTTTGCAGAGAAAAGACTGAGGCAAAGTGTGAGAATGCTCATTGACTACATTTTCCTTTGAGGAAGACATAAAGCCAACACAGTGGGTCACATTGATGCTCTCCTAATGGAAGCAATCCATTTCTGTTGAAGTCATTTGTTCCACTAATTGAAGATAATGCATTATCTCTCAGTCCCCCACCCAATCATCCATCAAAATCTCATTTTTAATGACACAATTTTTCCTAGCTCTTAACTTTTATGTCATTTGGTTTGAAAATGGAAAACTTCCAGTGATTTCTTGTGTTTTAAAAAAAAGCAATAAATGACCTACTCCCACATTTGCAAGGACAAACTGATAACAAATCCCCTCTTTTAGCCTTTCATGGTATAGCAGCTAAATTCAGAAGTGTGGGGGTTGTTTTGTTTTTGTCTTGTTTTGTTTGCATTTGGATCCTGTATTAGGGGAGAGGTGAGGTATAAAATAAATAAAAATCAAAGTACTGGTGCTGCTGTGCTCCTTTTGTCATATTATGAATGACTTTGTTGGTTCTCTGGAGTCGTCATATGGTCCTTTAGCCATTGGTTTGCCTCTCATAACCGACAGAGAGATACTTGACAGGTGCCAAACTATAAACTAGGGGGCAATTTGAACTTAATTCAGATACATCAACAGGCAAATTCTACATTAGAATTCCAGCAGTGCACATGTCAAACATATAATGCTGAGTGTATAGAATTAAACTCTTTCTGTATAAAATATGGTAACTAGGAAAAAACACCTGACATTTGAGATCTATGAATGTGAAACACAAAGGTATTGTACGTTAGAGGCTTGTGGACAAGATCCTATTTGCTAGTCTAACTATGCCGGTGGAGGAAGATGAGGTGACCCAGCAGAAGAGGAAAATGGGCTGTAGGTGCTGCAACAACGGAGGAGGTGGAAGGGGAGCAATAAAAGCCATCCCTGTCAGCAGCTGCGTAGGAACAGGCAGCTCAACTTCTAACTGTTGGCTGTCACTGCAGTCCCTCAGTTGCCAGTGTAGCTCAGTCGGAAAGACTTCTGTTGACGTGAGACTTCTGTCTTCGCAAGACTTTTTGACAGTATAAGTCACCATAGGTGTTACAGGCTATATCACAAGTAATTGAATTTGGCCAATGCCTCCAGGAGATTTCATTCTGTATCTCCCTCATGATCATCACACTAGGGCAACATAATTTCCAGATAATTCAGATAGTTCCTGTCCTAATATAACTGGACACAAATCCTGAGTAAGTTCTCTTAAATAACCCACACATAGCATTTTCTACAGTAGCCAGTATATGGTTAAATATTCTAGCGGAGTTGTTTGCTTACAGCAGTTCCTTAGACTGGATGCCCTAGGTGTGGAAAAATGTCATTTGCCATTTAAAAAAGCAAGTTGACAAGTCAAATTCTAGCAATCATAAACCCATTAACTTATAAAATATTGGTTCTAACCTGTATTCCAGCATCTTAACTGATGTTTAGACTGGGCTGAGACCTATTAAATACTAGGAAGACCTTCTGTATGGTAGCCCAGTGTTTCATTTTATAACACCTAATACAAAAGTCAGTTTATGAATAATTGAAATTACATTTGCTGCCTTTGACCTTTCATCAGCATTTGATTTGTAAGCAAGCCCAAACTATGGAACAAATTTGCAGGCTCCAAATATTGATAGAAAAACCCATTGTAATCCAAGAGTTCTATAGTTATACAAGTATTTATTTGAAGAGATTGATGTGACTGACCATTGTTTAGCTAAACTGTGTTGCCTGGGCAGAAGACAAAATGTAGTTGCCCTCCTCTTGAAGGACTGATGGATTTTTACCCTCATTAACACTGTTTCATTTAAGTCTGGCATGGAAATCGTGTAGCCCTCCAGCCATTGTTGGACTATAATTCCCAAAATACCACTGGCTATGTCGCTTTAGGGCTTATGGAAGTTGTAACACCTCCTAGATGTGTGTAACATATTTGAACTTCATGTGCTGCATTTTCAAAGACCTACACTTCGGGTTTCTTTCTGAATGCAATGAGAATTCTAGTCTACTGAGACACACATAAATGCTCCATGTCCAAAAATTGTATGTATAAATGTAAATATGAGCATGTACAGAATCAAATGTATACCAAAGCATCACTTACAGCCAGAATACACAAGACAGAATAAAAGAGAAATTAATTCAGCTAAAGAATGCACTTTTTATATCATTGGGTATTTTGTGACCTCAGTGAATTCCAATGTCTCTGCCATAGAAGTGTCAGTTTACTCTGAACAAGGCCAAACTACTGACAAACTCGAATGGGATTTGCTACATCACAGTTCACCAAAACAAAAAGCCATATGGAACATTTTTGTCCAAATAAATTTGACTGACCAAGAGAAAAATCAATAGGTCCGTTAGAACATTTCTTGTACCCGCTTTTTGTTTGTTTGTTTGTTGGGGGGGAAATTGTCCAGGTCAAATGACAGAAATCTGGGGACAGTGTTTGTAACTACACAGTTGACAGAACTGTAACACTTACGTTGTAGGTTTGATCTTCTATGGGTTCTGCAGTAAAACATGACTCTGGTGGACTCAAATGCCCCATCTTGGTGCCAGTAGGTTAAACACTTTTTTACTGAGTCTTTTTTTTTTAGATGCTCATTCCCTGGATTATTCTGTCATGAATTACAGAGTTTGTATTCAGGCATAGCCGTGCTAGCCATGCACAAAATACAACACAATCCACAAAAGAGTGGTACCATTATTGGCCAACCAAAATGCACAGAATATATCACGCAAGCTTTCAAAACTTCACTGACTTCTTCATCAGGCAAAGATTTTTTAAAAAAATTGTACAAGCAAGCTGACAATGTTAAGAGTCATAGGTGTGTGTGTATCTTACAGCAGAGATGTGTCCCCTCAGAAGCCACCACACACATACACAATGCTATATAAATCTAAATGTATAAATCTCTCCCAAAACTTGTTTTAAAATGTATAGAGAAAGGGGGAAAGCTGGAGGCCACAATCTAAGGTAGATCTGCAGACAAAATGCCTCTACTTTGACTGTGGCTGTGTTTTAGGAACTATCCTGTTTGAGGGTAGAGTTTATAGTTATGAAAGGAAGGCACTTTTCAGTAATGTGCCTTTTCTGTCTACAAAGATTTGTGTGGTCAACTCACAGAGTTTATGGAGGAATATAATTTTTAAAAAAGTACAATTTAGCTGAATAATATGGATACTATGGTTTTGATTTCTCCATCACTTTTTTTAAAAAATATATATTAATTATTTGTCTCTATATTGTTTTGGTAGTTAACTATCTTTGGGCCAATAGGTGCCAATAGTCCACACAGTATGATAATGTGGACTATAGGAAAACCTAACCATAGAACATGTCAAAAGGACATTATGTATGCATACAATATTGCATTCTGCATATGGAAGATAGCTTTTTAGTCCCAAGTTATCCAGTGTGGTACAGTGATTTGAATATTGGACTAGAAAACCCCACTCAGCCATGGAAATGCACTGGGTCAGTTTGGGCAACTCACACTCTCTCAGCCTTAAGAGGAAGGCTATAGCAAACTTCTTCTGAATAACTATTTCCAAGGAACCATAAATTAGAATTGACTTGAAGGCACACAACAACAAATCCACATTTACTCCAAGTCAGTGAGGTGAGTAATGAATTTGCCCATTCATGGTCTTGTTTGAAGAAAGCAGAGGACAGTTCTTTATTAAGCAGTAAGAGTGTTCCTTCTCTGCTAATTGATTTAAATATATTGTACAATTAATAGCAAAAGTTTCCAGTAAGTTTTGACTCTTGCAGTAATAACAGAGCCACTAGATGGAGCAATAAGGAAATACTTCAAGTTTTAAAATTCACATTTTGAAAAACAACATCATGTTTCTGTTTCCTAACACATTGAGCATAGCCTGTAATCTGCTATAAATACCGGAATATGAAAATAATTAATGTTATATTGATTCATAGCTTATACAGTACATTTTTATGGTGAGTAGTTCGAGGGATGTGTATGGAGAATAATTGACAACTGTAGAATATTTGGCAGTGAATGTATATTTAGATAGTGATACAGTTTGGCTGTAAGAATGAGAGGGGAAAAGGCTGGAATGATGTGATAGTGAGTGAGGATATAGGGGACAGATAGGACACAGGTTTCGGGAGGACAGTTAAGAAAAGTTGGTTGAGAGAGTATCTACACTACATGGGCAACAGCAGTTAATACACTTCAAGTGCTGTGGCTCTAATTTCTATCCTTAAACTACAGCACTAGGTCTCTCTAGCAGAGAATTCTAAGGGCTTTATCACAGGAGGCAAGTAAATTGCAACCACAGCAGAAAAATAGTGTCTTTGGCTGGGACTTATCACATGACATAATTTACCTCATCTTGTCCCTGTGGGAGACTGGGAAACAGTTTAGATGGGGTCTTCTTAGGATCACCATACGCTGGAAACAACTTGAAGGCACACAAAATTTGCCTTCATGGGTTTCCATACCTGAGTGTGGAATCAAACCCTACTCTTCGAGGATGTAGTCCAATGCTCAGAAAACTATACCACATTGGCTTTTGAGCTTCACCAATTGCAAATCCCATGATTCCATGGGATGCAGCCATAGCAGTTAAAGTAACACTATAACTGTATAATGTGAAAGGACCCCAAACATTAGAAATTTGCTCAGAGGACCATGGCACCATCCCTGTGATGTGCTTTGTCTGTTGTGTGATTGGCACAAAAAATGGCTGTTTACTGAGGGACATTTCCTTCAGCAAGTTCTATGATTACTGTGGTAAAAAGTTGTCCCACAATACCATTAAAGAAGGCCTCCTTGCAATACATGAGTTGGGAAAGTATGGGCTGTGTGCAGCCCCAATTTTAAGCCCCACAGGTACCCCAGCAGCCCCAAATTGAGCCTCCCCCCAAATGTACCTTTGCTCCCAGCATAAGGGGATATTTTTAGTATCAAAAGCATAATGTGGAAGGCCTTTTTTGTGTCCCTGAGCCGTTGTTGGCCTAGGAGAGGCATTTTCTGAACAAGGAGAAACCAGAGCTTAACAACCTAAAGGGTGGAGAAGAACCTTTCTAGCAAAAAAAGAAAAAAAATTGGAGAGGATGTGGCACATGGTGAAGCCCCTTGAACCTTGGCAGTTACTGACTCCCGCTGCAAATAAATAGCGTTTTTTCTCTTCTGTATCTTAATTTTGTTTGGGAGGTTCACAAGAAGGTGGTGTTTTTTTTAAGTTAAAAATGACAGAAGTTCTATTTTAGAACACAGAAATTCTGTTTTTTTACACCTTTTTGCAGAAAAGATGCTCTATCAGGCACTCAAAACAAGTGTTCCAGCTCACCGGTTCTGAATGTTTTGGACAGTGTGAAATAGCCTTCATTTTGCACTCATAAACACTGCTGTGGACAAGGTCCATTTTAATCTCCTGAAATTCCTTGGAATTCCCATAGCATCAGACAGTATACCAGAGATCAATATTGTTACTTAATGAAAATTTTTATCCATTAATCTGAAATTTATTTAAGAGAATGTAATGTGTGCAAATACTGTTTTCCTGTGTGGCTTGTTTTAGAAGTGATTAGTCAGTTAGTGGAGTAATTGCTTCAGTGTTTTCCATACAAATAATGGAATCATTAATGACTGATGTTGCTGAAAAGTTAGTCTGTCTTGCCTAACAGACTTTGTTTTAAAATATCAAAATTTATATAGTCCTAAGGATGGGATTGTTCCTTCTCCCTGTCTTATTTGCAGATCCTCAACATAAATGGACATCTGCTTTGTCTCATGAAAAATACATACAGCAGCTGTCAATGAAGAAAGTTGGCAGCTCAAACCCATCCACAATATTCATCATAAATATTTTGCCTTTCCTAATTACACTGATCCAGATTGCTTCTTTTCTGAATTGGTACGATTCAAGCTTAAGGTATGACTCACCCCATCTCATAAACTGGTAGCAGGCTTGCCTAAGCAAATGCAAAATCAGAAAACCATCTGGTGTGCACAATGTTTGATTTCAACAGGCCAAAAACAAAAACCCACTCAACAATTCAAAACTCTATAGCGTAGTTTTCTGTGACAGACATCAAATTAAATTAAGCACCTCCACTTTAAATTGTTCAGAAACGAATGAAAAATATAGAGGAGCAAAACAGCTGAGACCCTAAGAAAGGAAACTGAAATTTACTATGCCACTCAATTTCATAATCACTTAATGTCAAAATGGCTCCTGCCCCCCCCCGCCAAAACACCTTTCATATTCTCTGTAACTCACAACATCCAGTAAATTTACTATGGAACTTGGAATTATTTTATTTTATTTTAAAGAAACCTCACCTGAGCATTCTGGGAGTTCTTACCCAAACAAGACATGTTTCCAAGAACTGCCTTTCTCACAGTAAGGTTGAAGACAGAGGGATGTTCAAAGTGTGGCAGAAGTGGTTTGCACAGATTCCCTTCTTCACACATGATTAGCATGGACTGAGAAGCCAAGCCATGCCAATGGACCATTCCTAGTGCCCCCAACACTTGTGCATTGGTCACAAGCGTCTGAAGAAGAGCCTACATGTACTTGTGGACTGGAATTAACATATCTAAACTAGCTCCAGTCCATGACACTCAGTTTAGGGCCAGTGGCAGAATGCCACTCCTTGATATGG
This sequence comes from Iguana delicatissima, assembly GCA_948472985.1. Taxonomy (NCBI): domain Eukaryota; kingdom Metazoa; phylum Chordata; class Lepidosauria; order Squamata; family Iguanidae; genus Iguana; species Iguana delicatissima. The sequence continues at coordinate 683,744 of CAOKZL010001002.1, read as the reverse complement.
TAGTCCTCCATACAAAGAAGGTATGAAGATGGTTCTAAACATCTCAGAATATTACCAACTGTGTATCAAAACCACATCTGTCATACTGAAACTTTTTTTTACTCTAAACTTACTACTTAGTGCTAGAGAAGGAAACAGAAAAACCTGGCATATTTAATTTCATAAATGCACATTTGAAGAAAAAAAGGTGAAACAATTCCTTTTTAGAATGTAAATTGGACGCTATATAGTTGAATGCTCTCCCATTTCAAGAACTCCTTTGACCATGGAAATCCTGCAAATCTTGGAGAATATTTCTAACTTTGATTCCTCCTTCATTATCTAATTTTCTACGTGTCGGAGGAGAAAGAATCATGGAATATAGAGTTAGAAAGGACTAAAAGGGCCATCTAGTCCACCCCCCGCTGTGCAGAAATACACAATGAAAGCATGTTCTGAAGAGAGCTATCCAACCTCTGCTTACAGAGCTCCAAAGAAAGAGATTCCACCACCTTCTCAGGCAGATAAGTTATTCTTTGTGAAGAGGAACATCTAATGTTATGAACTTCCAAAAGGCTACTACTACTGGGACCTACTCTTTCTGAATTCATTGATAAGATTTAAAGAGAATTCCTATATTATTTCTCATGTAAGTACGTTGTCTAAGTAGAAACTCTGAATTGACTCCAGGCGGATTCCTACTTTTCAAATGGTGCCTGTCATTTGTGAGAGGAAGACATTTAAAACAGTGGTGGGGAAAGGATGGCTCATGTGGCCCCAACCCTTTTTGCAACATCTGAAGTCCTAACGTGCTCCACCACCCACCCCAAACTCACACAGTAAACTGAAAAGGAAAATGTAGGCTTACTGTTTCAAGAAATTCATCCAGAGACAGAGAAGGATATAAACAAAAGTCAACCTGTATTTGCCTACAGAGAGCCTTAAAGCTGACTCCTATGGATAGGAATACAGTAGCAGCCATAACTTGAAAGAGAATCTCACACAGATGCCCTTTTCAGAAAAAGGAAGAGGGAAGTGAACTCAACAGGTGGCAAAGAAGCAAAACAGGAGATAGATCTAAGAAAATATAGAGTGGATCTGCTGTATTTATTCATGTATAAGATGATCCCATGTATCAGTTGAGAGCAGGTTTTGAGGCCAAAAGTATATATTTTGAAATGACCTGTGGATAAATCAAGACTAGAACTCATTTTGCAGAGGTAATGGAAGTAATACAGACTGACAAAATGGCTTTTGCTGCTATACTGATTAAGTTGCCATATTACGTTTTACATTAAATTTTTCAGCCCAGGCCAGAAGTAGTGCTGCAGTGTAGAGAATAGAGGGGGTCAACACTTTTTTAGATTTTCCCAGGATGGACTAATGCAGCAGGGAGAGGTAAAAAAAAGAGGTGAGCTGGCTGAGGCACCAGGTGGGAGTAGAGGGGATGACAAAAGAGAGAGATGGACAGGCACGGAGCTTCATGAGTGATGGGTCCTTTAATGGGGGAGTTGGGGATAACTTCTTATTGCTTCTGAGAAAGCATGTAGTGATGAGGACTTGTACTTAAGGAAGGTGTGATGCATGACAAAGTGGAGCTGCTTGCTGCCACCACTATTTCCATACCTAGGCCAGAAGCAGTGCCACAGTAGGAAGAATGGAGGGGTTGGTGCCTCTGTTAGGTTCTCCCAGGACAGACTAAGGTGAGAGCTTAGCCCCTCCCAGCAGAACCTAAAGGAAGCACTGACCATTCCCTCTACTCTCCCCACTGCCGCAAAGAAGTATCAAATAGTCACAACCCCCACAGGGAGTACAGAGGGGATTGGGGCTTCTTTTAGGATCTCCAGGGATAGGCTAAGGCAAGAGCAACCCCTAGTACTCTCTTTGCCATGGCAGAGAAATGCCAAAGAGCCACTGCTGCAGTTGGCTCCCTCAACCCCCTCTACTCTCCCTGCCCAGGAGGAGAAGCATCAAGGAGTCCCCACCATGGTGAGAAGAATAGAGGGGATCTGGCCTTCTTTCAGGTCCTCCTGGGACAGACTTAGGCCATTTGTGCCCTACACTGTTATCGTGCTTTTAGTCTACTTTAAACCCCCTGTGGAATTTGAGTGTTTTTACTGAAGCCAAAAGCCTGTCTGGCTGAGAATTCTAAATGTCCCTCCCTAAACTGCAAACTCCAGGATTTCATACAATGTTGAAAGTGGAATAATAGCACTGTAACAGTGTAGTGCAGAAATGGCCCAGGATTTTTGATATGTTGAAATATTGATCTTGCCCCACCATGATGGGGGAAGGAACTGGCTGCCATGTGTCTGTCTCTGGTGTAGGTTTGAGTTAGCTGAAATGAAACACAGGATGGATTTGTTTGTAACATCTAGGCGGTTCTAACTCAACAGTCACAGTGCTGATTAGTTTCTTGACTCTGAACGGTCCTATATATTTTGGCCCTAATATTTTTGAGGACTGGGGCATTTTAAGAATTTGATAAACAAGCATATTTTATCTCCAGGCTTGATGTCCCAGCTCTTGTCTCATTTGAAATCTGCTTGCTTTTTGTACATGGCTTTAGCATAGTCCAATGTGGATATAGTTAAGCCAGCCAAACTGCTTTGCCTTGCTTGCCCAATCAGCCACTGGTTGCAGGTCAATTTGGATGACCTCAAGGGGTGGCAAGTGTTTTAACATTTGTCCATATACAATTTCAAACCAGGCATGCCTTTGCTTTGCTGTACCATGTCGTTGTATGCCATTTCCACAAAGGGGATCAAGCTTTCCCAATCATTTTGCTGGTGGTCAATATAACAATGCAGGCACTCTTCTAACACTAGCTACACCCTTTCTGTCTCTTCTGTCTAGAGATGGTTAGGACTTTTTCCATGTTCTCCTGAGATGGATGAAGGCAGGAGTTTAGTCCACCTAGGGAGAGCCTAAAAGAATCAAAGAGCCACCGCCACCATCATTTTTTCAAGCAGATTTTACAAAGGCCAGAAGCAGCACTGTAGTGGACAAAATATAAGTTGACCCAGGTTTGGGGTGGGGTGATTTCTTGACATAAATTTTTCAACAAGTGTATATAGTAACCAGGGACCATCTATCAATCCGTAGCCTATTCCCATGACTTGATTGATACAATGTATTGACACCCCTTTTAGTTCCAAAAGTACTTTGAAATAGGCCAAACACATCACATATGTCTAATCTGAATTCTAACTCATTCAGATAGTAAACAAAGGAAAAATACAACACAACTGGAGAGGCCGCTGGCAGAGACTGAGGTAGTGCCACTCTATCAAGAGAAGATAAAGTCACAATGTCTCAGAATGGAGGACAAACCTCCTCTGAATAAATCTGACCAAGAAACTTTCACCATAGAGTCATAAGTTGGAGTCAACCTGAAGGTGCACAATAGCAGCAACAACAAAAACAACTACATCTACATCTAGTTGGTCACACAGCTTGTAAGCACAGAATAATACACTGAAGTAAGCTCAATGAAATATAAGATTATAGGAAGGAGTCTGTCAGACGTGATGTTCAGCCCACATGGCTGGGGAAGGGGGAAGATAAATGAGTCTATAAATTTAGACTTTTTATGCATTGGAAGAGAACAATTAGCTCTAGACACCCAGCCCTCTGTGCTTTTTGCCTGAGCAATTTTATTTCATGCCTGATAGGCTTACCTCCCATTATGTACTATTCTGTGGAATAGCCTCCCCAGTTGTGTTTCAAAATAACATTCTTTGACTCTTTATACAATATTTGGTGGCAACCTTTGGGAGTGGAGAAGGAAGCATTGAACTCTCCTCTCTTTTAAATGCTTGCTAATTGGCTCCCTGAGCAGTCACCTTTTGCTCTCTACAGTGTCCTTTATTATCTTTACCCGGGGTCTCGTGGGCATCCCACTTTCTCAGTGAAATAGGGGCAACCATCTGAACTTAGACTTCATGAAACACAAATGATTTCTCAACTCATGCCTTGCCTTCATCTGTCATTCTTTAGATATTTATTTTTCTGAAAGAGGGATGGGAGCAGCTTTAGTGTCAATAAAGAACAGTGATGATGGCGTTGCAATGGATTATTGCTTTCTTAGATATCATATCTGTATGTTAAGGAGAAATGGCTGCAGTCCAGCAGCATTCTTCAATCTGCTTGTGAAGATGCTAAGGAAGTGCAAACCTATTACTGTTAGGTACCAAAAAGTGAGAAATAATGCAAAGATCCCTCTGTCTCTCTTTCTCACATCCTTTACTTTTGCTCAATAGAACCAAGGCAACCATATAATACAGACCATTACTTTTATCATAATCTGAGGGTTCAAAATGATTAAAAATCTTTGAAAAGAGATAACAAATTGAAGAAAAAATACTGAAAGATGAAACACCTGTACCAACAAATAATTATCACATAGAGGAGAAGTGAACAAAGTGTGACTCTCCAGATGTTGTTGGAACTGCAATTCCCATCATATCTAGCCAATAAACCCAACAGTGAGGAACACTTGAAGCTGCAATCCATCAGCAGCCAGAGAGCCACATATTGCACCTCTCTGGAACAAAGACAATTTCCACACTAAGCTGCTATAATGCTATTATTACACTTTCAACATCCTGTGCAATTCTGGGGTTTGCAGTTTAGGGAGGGGCATTTAGAATTCTCAGCCATAGAGCTCTTTGGCCTCAGTAAACTTCAAACCCCAGAATTCCACAGGATGTTGAAAATGGAATAATGGCACTATAACATTGTAGTGCAGAAATGGCCTAAGCCTGCTGGATTCTCTGGCCATTTCCACACTACACCCTTATAGTGCTATTGTTACCCTGTGACTTGGGGGTCCCGGGAGGGGCACCCAAATAACCAAAACAAACACAAACAAGAAGGGGAAATTAACTCAAGCACTCTCTTAAGCTAACGAGAGGCAGGGTAACTTAGCAGGAATCTTTTACCCAATGTATACAGCATCGGGTCAGTGAACAATCAGACAGTTTAAACTAGCAATAATAATATTTATTAAACAGATAGCAAATATTAAGAAAGCACAACCTCACAGCTAACTGAGAAATAGGAAATAAGAGTTGTGGGGGAATGGGTGATATGTCACCTATCTCGCAGTCCTGGAGAAGTCCACTTGAAGAGAAGGAAACTCAGCACAATGGCCGAGGGGAGCTCGCAGAACGAAGTGACGGCAAGGCTGGATGGTACTCCGGAGCAATCCGAGGAAGCTCTCTGAGCTTGGGGTTTTTATTAGGGGAAGGCATGACCGTGGGCTAGTCTGGTCTTGGGCGAAAACAATGAGTTTTGGGCTGGAGACAATGTCTCCGAAAGATCAGAATTTACATGATTGAGTTAGGGTCTGAATTGACAATAGTATAGCCAGTATGTAGCTGCAGCTAGCTTGGCAGGTAAGCACTCAGCTCGCCAGGGTGCCCTCTTGGTGCAGAGGGTCTCTTTGTTTTAACGCTCATTTGTAATGAAGGTGTTTGTTTCAGGAGGTCTCCTAAAGCATATCTGGCAGTTTCTGGCATGCCTTGGTGTAAACAAGAATGACTCAGCAGATAATAGCCGTGCCTACTTCGCGCTTGTTCGGTGGCCTCACAAACACTTGGCTGGTGGCAGAGCAGGGCCGAATTATGATATCAAAATGATATCTAAAGATTACCGAAGGCCAGGCCAGTTCACAGTGGTAACACTATTTTCCCACTTTCAACATCCTGTGGAATTCTGGGCTTTGTAGTTTCTTGAGGCCAAAGGGCTCTCTGTCTGAGAATTCTAAATGCCCCTCCCTAAACTGCAAACCCCAGGATTCGATCTGATGTTGAAAGTGAAATAATAGCACAATAATACTGTAGTGCAGAAATGGCCAAGGTCTCGTTGAGATTTGGCCTTTCTTGCATAAAGCAAAAGTTTACTTTCGGAGGTGCGTCCCCTTTTGCAGTCTTGTCCAGAGGTTGTTTTGCAGACAAATTTAGCTGCTGTTAAGTTTCAGAGCAAAATAGAGAGAAGAAGTTTTCAAAGTTTTTTTAAATTGTGGTAAGCTAGAGTATTGTATTGGGACTTGGGAGACCGAGATTTGAGTCCCCATTGAGCCCTAAAACTCACTAGGTGAGTTTAGGCCAAACATTCTTTCTGTCAGACATGTCTCAAAGGGCTGTTGTAAGGATAAATTAGGAAAAATGAGCTCACTTCAGGAAAGCCCAGATATCAGTGCAAATAAAGACCATCCCTAGGTGTTAGAGACAATTGGTTGCCCAAGACCACCTCATGGGTTCTTGGTGTATGTCAATTTATTTCACAAGTAAGACTTGGACAAGCTGGGGAAGGCCTTTTTGATCCAAAAGTAGGCCACTGCAGCACACTGCCTCATTCCTGCTCTGGACAACTGGTGCCTCTGTGCTTATTTTTCAAATAAGCCTGTAATATTAAGGGAAGAATGTAATGAAAGCAAGAAAATAAAATTATCATTCCAAATGTATCTCTTGTCTCTGTTCCAAGAAATCTGTGTTTCCTCTTCCTTTCCTTTGTTTTCTTGCTATAAATGAAAGTTTTTCAACCTCAGTAAATACTCCAATAAATTTTACAGTGCCAAGTCAATAATAAATTCATACCTGGGACAGTTTAAGTATATCTTTTCTTGACTAAATATGATCCATGTAATCCAATACAACTGTTAAAAAGACTTTATCTTGTAAAGCTTACCAGAAGCATCCTGTTAAAATTCAATACTCAGACAACAAAACAGGGCAGAATGAAAACAGGAGCTTTGGATTTGGGCCATTGAGCAAATTGAAGAAGATATTAAGATAATGCACGTGTATACAAAACCAGGAGAGGATTTGATCCTCTTTTAGTCATATGCTTAGAGTACACTCTTCCACTGATTGCAACTGTTTTTCTTTAAATGATATTATAGGCTCCTCTAGACGGGGCAAACACATTGGATGGTTGCAGTATTTGTTGATGCAGTTGACTTTTTTGTAGTTCCTGACTATTTTCTGACAGTGCCCAGCACTAGCTGCAAAATTTTATTCCCACCCTTAGACAAGTTTCTTCTTAATTCTGGGACATATCAAAAGAAAAAAATAACCTCCTTTTGTTCTCCTTCTTCCTGCTTTAAAATGATTTCAAAGGCCATTTCTGCACTACACTGTTATAGTGCTATTATTCCAGTTTAAAAATCCTGTGGAATCCTGGGGTTTGCAGTTTAGGGAGGGACATTTAGAATTTTCAGCCAGAAAGCTCTTTGGCCTCAGTAAACTATAAAACCCCAGAATTCCACAGGATGTTGAAAGTGGAATAACAGCGCTATGACAATACAGTGAGAAAAGGACCTTAGAGATATATTGCATCCATGAAATGCACCTTTGCACTATTATACTATAAAGAAAAAAAATGAAAAAGTAAAGAGAAGAAATTTTGCCTTTCAAGCCATAGGATCATCTCAACAAGCCATACCCCTGAGAAAAACCCTAGGGAAGATCCAAAAAATCACTACAAAAAGTCCCAAAAAACAATGGAGTGAATGAATGTGAACCCAATACCAACTAGCAAAACTTGGCGAAACTCAAGGAGCTGTATTGTAAGAGCTCCACATTTTTAGACCTGTTTGAAAGACCCTTTAGTTATAGGCAAGACCTGTCTAGAGAGATAAAGAGAACATACATTTTCCACTTCATAAGGTGAAACCTTATAGCAATACATTTTAAACTGATTTTTCATGTTGGCAGACTCCATTTTGGATTTTAGTCTAACTACAGGTCCCTTGACAACAACGTCTGGCCAGGACTTCTGTGTAGAGCCTGATGAAGTCCTAGAAGTCTCAAAAGCTTACCATTTTAATTATATTGTAATGGTCCAACAAAGGTACTCCCCAACACTAGTCTTGGATTTTGCTCACAGCCCACATAACTGTGTTTCCCTTTTCTTTTACTCAAGTATACAAACAGGTCTCTATTTTTCTCTGTGAAATGTTGGAGTGCATGACATAGAGGGTGTCAGAGATGTGACAACAGCTCTAGCCACTGAATAGCTAGATAGTTTTCTGGCTGATGCAAAGGATAAGATGGTGCTGCCCCTCACATGAGTTTGCAGATCCTTTCTCCCCATTTTATCCCATAGAATACATACAGACATGATCTGATGCACTCTATTTTCAGTCGGTGGGTGGACAGTGTGATTTTTCTTTAGCAACTCGATAATACACACTCACCTAGTTGCATGTACTTTGGAATGTCTCAGTACAGCCCACATATATTTTGATCATAGCCTACAAGATCACAAAGAATTATTTCCCAGCTAATTTATTTGTTCCACACCAGCAGGCACTGCAGAAATATATTTAGAAATGCAAAATTAGACTTTAAATACTCCCCATATTTCCACATGGTACATTAGTTGCTGAACTAACTTCTTCAAGAATATCTCCAGTGTTGGTATAACCAGATTCCCATCTTGGAATTTAGAAAAATGCATCAGGGACCAGTACGGAATCTGAGGAATGTGAGAATCCAGATGTGACTTCTATGACAGCTAAGCATCAAACCCAAGTCACAGATACCTAAAATTATACCACTGTTCAACAGTGTTTTGATTCAGTTTCCACATATGGGTTTTTCATCTCTTTTTCAAAGACTACCACTTTTGTTTTTAGCAAGTTTAACCATCAGATGCTCTGTCATTGCTGTGTACCTATCATGGGATTTTCTGGGTCTGAGAGTATGTGGTGCTCCCAAGGTCACCCAGTGGCTTTCCATGGCTGAGCAGGGAATTGAACCTGTGTCTCCATGAAGGATAATCACAATGTTAATTCATATTGTGTGATTCACACTTGTGCAAGACTTGTCCAATGCTCAAACCACTAAACCATGCTGGCTCACTTTGTAACCAGAACTAAATTTAATCAATAGACTCCCCATCCCAATTAGTGTACTAGGAATCAAAGCTATATATCAACATATAAAAGAGCCATCCAATATTGAAATTGGAAAATATTCCAAGCCACCTAATTTTTGTACAGTGCTGTTATTATACACATTAATTAGGGTAGTGGAGCAAGGAGGCACCCCTGTTGGGCTCCTGTATTGGTTGGTATATTTTCTACTAACAGTCTACTTGACCTGATTCTGACAGAACTATTGGAATGGAGCATTTGTACTAATGCTAAAACCTTCTGTCAAGGCTAACTCCCCTATCTGTGGAGTTGAAGTCAGAACTGTAACCCACAAAAGCAACAAATAGTCTTCCCCACTGTTTTGGGAATATTTCTGAATCCATTGTTGGTGAATAAAACATTGATCTCTTGTGGATACCCTTTATGAATGCTGCTTGTTCTTTAGCTATAAACTGTCAAAGCCCAAGACTCCAGTTTAAAAGCATTCAGAATACAATTCAGAGGCAGCATTAAATGGGATGATTGGTCCAAAGTTCTCTGGGTCAGATTTAGCATGTCTTTTCTGAAAGGATACCACAGAACTAACTCCTCAGCTAGTAGAATTTTCCCATGATGGCTTTTATAAGTAAACATCGCAGCAAGGACTGAGCAGTAGGAAGCTGACTTTGATTTAAATATCACTTCTAGCAGTGAATCTTATCCTAGGATTTTTCTAGCAAGCAGAGAGTAAATCAAATTATTTCTTATTATTGGATCCCAGTTAGGACCAGAACGAACTGATAAATCCATGCTAGCAGGGGTGGGATCAAGAATGATCCAAGTGGTAGGCTGTTTGAAAAGGAAAAAAACAGACCTGACATTGTGATAAGTAACATATACAGTCAGCCCTCCACATTTACGGGTTTCACTTTTGTGGATTTTATTATTCACTGATTATTTGCTGTCACCCCTACTGCCTTCCTATGCCATTTTTAATAGGCCTCATGAGCAACTTCATGAGACTGAGAAACTGCAAATGAGGCTTGCAAGTCCCTATTAAAAATGGTGTGGAGCAGCAGTGGAGGTGGTAGTAGGCCCCACCAGCCAGCCACTTCTGCCTTGTGAAGGAACCCTGATGCTTCAAAGGAATCCATGGTGGGTTGAACATGGTGATCATACCTTTTTGTATGTTAAATATGTTTTGGGAGGCCCTAGAGTCATTCATGGTTTTTCCACTTTCACAGCGGTCCTGTGCCCCTAACCCTAGCAAATGTGGAGGGCGGACTCTGTGTGTGTGTGTGTGTGTGTGTGTGTGTGTGTGTGTGTGTTTTCCATTATTACCTCCTGTCCTGGTAACCAATTCTTTCTGAAGTAACTTGTCAAGCTTTGCTCACTTCACACCAATTAGTATCTGCTGCCAGATGCTACCTTAGTCTGTCTCGTTTTTGCCTAATAATAGGGCTAGCCCTGGTTACTAAAAACATGAGCCAGGAAGTTCTTAAGCAAAATCAAATCTGAGCCACAAACTATCTAGATAACCCTAGGCAAGCTACCATCTCAAGCCAAAATCCATTCATCTATAGTACAGTGATGATACTGTCCTGACTTGAGCTCATTGGAAAGACAGCTCATATCATTTGCACAAATCACAAGAACAGTTAATTTCAGATTCTAAAACAGTGTTTTTTGAGATGAGGAATGGTTGTAATTTGTGTAATTTCAAGTAGCACTTTTGTAGCCTGAATAAACAAATGTTTCCATAGTAACCATCAAAGAAGAAGCAAAATTCTCCTTAGTGATGTCTGGTGCTCATATCTGGCTAGGTTTTGTCTACCTCCCTTTTTAATCCTTCTCTTTCAAGAAGAATAAAAACCCTGTGCTACCCAGATTCTAGCCTTGAAGCAAAAACACACAGACACAGCAGATTAATTTAAGGGCATTCAATCGGCAACAAACCTCATGTCCTGATCTTTTTGCCATCTTTTTCTTCCCTAGCCATTATCTACGCAAGATTAACACGCAAATGTTTAATAAGTGATATATATGCTGTCACAGAGATAAAAGCATAAGAGTTAGGTAAAAAATAGTAGCCATCTTACCGTTCAGCCAGGTAACCCGTTTAGGAACATCAATAAGGTTATGGCATCAAATAAACATGTGAGGAGACTATGGGACCATACAGCATAGGGCTACACCTTCAGTGGCCCTGTACCCCTGCCAAACATGAATCTGCTAGCTGTCTTGAAGAGTTCCACAGATTTTTATCCTCTCCATGTGAAGATAAATCCTAGGATCTCAGAACTGCTCCACCATGTGGAAAGCCTATACAATTATGTATTGTTAAACATATAATAGCCCTTCACATGGCATCTGAATATCATCAGCATATAGACTGGCTGAGTGGTGGGACAATTCCACATGGCCTTGTGCCCTTATACATTCATTTAATCCAGAACCCCTGTTGTCAATTCCTAGTTACTACCAAAGTGCCTTTTGGAACTAGTTGCGCTTTTCCTGCAAAACAAAGGTTTATGGCCAGACAACATTGCATAAAGTGAAGTCTTCATTTCAAAAGCATCTTTTCCAAACAGATTTTTTTTCTGTCATAAAGTTTATGGGCCCCTACCTGCTACTTGTGGAGTTCAAGAATTATTGCCATCTTTATTTAAAAAATGATAATTTCCCTTTGCTTCTAACCTACTAGCCTGCAGAAATTTAACTACTGAAGTTTTCCCTACCATTAAGCTAAAGTGATAGAAACTGTGTAAATCCTGAGTATCAGGCTGTTGTAAGAGGGCAAGAAGATCCAGCACACATGTAAAACTAACAATTATCTTGTCAATTATTTTTATAGGAAAGACACCACTAAAATATAAGCTCAGCCTCTGACCGTATTGCCACTTTATAGAGTTCTTAGAAGACTTAGTATGCAATCTTCTAACACTTAAATAACTTTTATACTAACCTCTTTAGAAACTGACAAAGTAATACTGAGGTTCTGAATTATTTCAAAGAAGTGGTTCCTAACAACCCATAGGGATTTTTCCCCCTCACATACTATTTGTTTTTTTCCTAATCTCCCTCAAGAGTGATGATTTATTACTGATTTGGCTATTTAAACTGGATTTGCAAGAGAAAATTTCAAAACATCCATGACTGCCAGAGTAAATAGTTTGCAAGAATCAATTTTAAGCTTCAGGTCTCTGTTGCAATTGCAATTATCTGCTGTAATTATATGAACTCCAATTTTGCATTTCTAAATATATTACTGTAATGCCTGCTTGTGTGGAACAAATAAAGTAGCTGGGAAATAATTCTTTGTGATCCCGTGGGCTATGATCAAAATATAAGTAGGCTGTACCAACACACTCTAAAGTACATGCAACTAGGTTAATGTGAACTATTAAGTTGCTAAAGGATTACCACGCTATCCACCCACTACAAGAAAACAGGTTGCATCAAGGAATGTTAAACAACTTTGTGAAATCCCTAGAGAGAAGCTGCCAGCATTTTTTTCCCTACTGCAATCTGTTTAAAATTTAGTTTGCTAGTATTATGCAGAATTTTTTCTAAATACTAATTAGAGATGGTGGAATGTTTCAACACAGAACAGTATTGAAATAATTCATAATTAGACAAGAGATAAAAGGGTTATACTGTTGTCCTTTTGTTTGCAATTTATCATGGTTGGGTACTAAACCAATGTTTCTTGCTCATTTTAATGTTCAGAAACAGGAGCTAGCAATGCACACACAAGGCTTTCTACATGTTCCATCAATAGGGTAAAAGACATTCTGAGAAGCTTTTCCTGTTGAGATTCCACTTGTTGTACTATTAAAAGCACCACAGTTCTTCCTGTGGCAAAACGAATGCACATATGGCCGTCTTTCAAACATATAAACTGAAATAATGCGAGGTCAGTGAGTAATGCCTCCTCAATGCCAGGTTAGTGAATGGAAAAACAGTCTTGATCCTGAAACTGGATGAACATGCCAACCTGGCTTCCAATACAGAAATCTGGCTGGATGAAGCTGAGGGAGGGCGTTAACCTTTCCTAATGTTATCTGCCTGAATTCTCTGAGGACCAGGTAAGACCTAGGGATAGGGAGATGGAGTTGCAGCGCTCTACTGGAACTCAATCCCTCGTATCAGCTGCCCTGTCCCACACTTTACTGGATTTTAGTGTATGCATCCGGAGGTGGGTTGCAGAAACAGAAAAGAGATTCTCACAGAATCAAAGAGTTGGAAGAGACCTCAGGGGCCATCCAGTCCAACCCCTCGCTATGCAGAAACACCCATCAAAGAATTCCCAACAGATGGCCATCCAGCCTCTTCTTAAAAACCTCCAAAGAAGGAGACTCCACCACACTCCAAGGCAGCATATTCCACTGCCGGACAGCTCTGACCATCAGGAAGTTCTTCCTGAGGTTCAAGTGGAATCTCCTTTCCTGCAGCTTGAATCTATTGTTCCTTGTCCTAGTCTCTGGAGCGGTAGAAAACAAACTTGCTCCCTCCTCAACATGACATCCCTTCAAATATTTAATAGATGGCTATCATGTCCCCTTTTAACCTTCTCTTCTGCAGACTAAACATACCCAGCTCCCTAAGGCATATTTCATAGGGCATGGCTTCCAGACCCTTCACCATTTTGGTCACCCTCCTCTGGACACGTTCCAGCTTGTTGATATCCTTCTTGAATTGAGGTGCCCAGAACTGGACATAGTATTCCAAATGAGGCCTAACCAATGCAGAATAGAGTGGTACCATTACCTCCCTCGATCTAGACACCATACTCCTATTGGTGCAACCAAGAATCACATTGGCTTTCTTGGCTGCCGAGTCACACTGCTGACTCATGTTCAGCTTGTGATCTACCAAAACTCCAGATCCTTTTCACACTTACTGCTATCCAGCCACACGTCCCGCATCCTATATTTGTGACTTTCATTTTTTCTGCCCAAGTGCAGGACCCTACATTTCTCTCTGTTGAAATTCATTTTGTTAGCTTTGGCCCAGCTCTCCAATCTGTCAAGGTCATATTGGAATTTGATCCTATCCTCTGGTGTGTTAGCAACCCCTCCCAGTTCAGTATCATCTGCAAATTTGATCAGTATACCCTCCACTCCTTCATCCAAGTCATTGATGAAGATGTTGAATAGCACTGGGCCCAGGACAGAACCCTGAGGCACCCCGCTAGGCACTTCTCTCCAGGATGAAAAGCAGCCATTGGTGATCACTCTTTGGGTGCCATCGGTCAACCAATTACAAATCCATCTAACAGTAGCCCTGTCCAGCCTGCATTTTACTAGCTTCTTTGCAAGAATGTCATGGGGAACTTTGTCAAAGGCCTTACTGAGGTCAAGATATGCTACATCTACAGCATTCCCTTCGTCTATCAAGCTTATAACCATATCATAAAAAGAGATAAGATTCATCTGGCATGACTTATTTCTGAGAAATCCATGCTGGCTTTTAGTGATTACGGCATTGCTTTCTAAGTTCTTCAAGGAAAGCAAAAGAAGAAAAAATAATTCTGTTGTATACTGCCCACTTGGCTGCTCAAGAGTTTCCTTTCCTGAGCTCACTGAGTTGGTCTCACCAGTGACTTGTGCTCATGAACTTCAACATCCATGCTGAGACCGCACAGTCAGAAGCAGCTCAGGACCTCATGCCATCCATGATGGGCTCTGATTTGGGCTCTGTCCCAAATCATAGCTGATGCTAGCCATGACAGGACACACTCTGGACTTACTTACTTTTCTGTGCTGGGCAGGATGATGGTGATCTGAATGTGGAGGAACTTTGTTGTTTCATTGCAGTGGAAAGATCACTACCTGATAGGGTTAGATTCATTGAAACTTGGAGCTTCTGCAGAGTTGGAAGAGCTGATTAAGATGGTCTACCCCAGGTGTCTTATGGATTTGAATGGATTCCTAGTGGTTCTTTGGGACCTTCCTATTGGACCCCTGGCTGATCTTTGAAATAGAATAATGATAAGGGTGGTGAACACAATTGCTCCTAAACAGCCCTTCAAACAGAGTGGACCCAAGGGACTCCCCTGGTTTACTAGGGTGCTAGTGGTGACGAAATGATAGGGATGAAGACTAGAGCGTTAATGGCAGAAAACTCAGAGGCAGCCCACCAGACACAGGCTAGTGCCCATTGGAAAGCCTACACTAGGGCGATGGTGGCAGCAAAGAAATCTTCTTCTGGGACCCAATTACATCAGTACAACGTTATCCAGGGGAGGTGTCTAAAGTAGTCAGAGGGGTTCTGTGCTCTGCCCCACAACAGTAGAATGTACGTCACTTGATAACTCACTGCAGAAAATTTGCATGACACTTTGCAGATAAAAAGGCTATTGTCCACTCTGACTTGGATGCTGTGGTTGATACAAGTCCAGTGGCTGTAAGCTTGGCTCCTTCCTGTCCTATGTTATCAGATACATTTTAATTTGTGCAGCCTGGGGATGTGGACAGGATTCTTGGAGAGGTGAGAACCACCACATCTGTACTGAATCCTTGCCCTTCCTGCATTATAAAGGCAGACAGAGGAGTCTGGTTGATCAAGTACGCAGGATAGCTAATGCCACAGTACAGCAAGACAGAATTTCATCCTGCCTAAAAGAAGTTGTGGTGAGGTCAGAGACATTCTTAGTTACCTTGGTGGATGACCTGTGCTGGGAACTGGTCAGAGACAGGATCCCCCTTGGTCCAGTGGGATCTCTCAGTGACTTTTGATATCCCATCACCATCACTGGCACAGACATGGTGCATGCCTACTACCTCCATTTTAAATTTCCTTTAGTGTCCCAGTATGAGATTCCATTGAAGAATTTGGGAAATTTACAATAGCTACTGACTACTTGCTGCCAACTGGCACAGTGATGCTTGTCTATCACTGCTCTTAAGCCTCATAAGGGGCACCAGGCATTACTTTGGTACATTTATCTTCAAATCAGTATCCCGCCCTGTGTCCACTCCCTCCATCTTATGTGTAAACAATATATATGTCTAAAGATCACATCTGGAAACTGTAGGTTCCTAATTCCATCCTTTTCATTATTCCCTATGGTGATCTACAGTGTCTTTTTGGTCACTGCACATGTTTATGAAGTCCATGCTACAGGAACATATGGAACATATACTGAGAACATATGTTCTCATTATATGTTTCACACTTTTGCAACTTCAGTTCCTGAAGTTATATTCCAAAGATTACGGCCAATTTCTGGAAATCTTTCCTATATAAGTCAGTCTTGAGTTGGCTGTGTTCAACAGGCATTGGATTTTACTTTTGTACATTTATCCATTTTCATCTGTTTTTGTCAATTTTAAATAATGCATTTTAAATCATTTTCCACATGGAATCTCCAGGATAGACCTACTCAGCTTTGAAATCATGCTTGCACATATCTGTGAATTGAACAGACGGCCCAAATACCTTACACCTTACCTGGTATGTAATTCCCCTTTTGCTACCTGAAAAGCCAGATTGTGAAACCTCAGGCAGTCCCATAAGATATTACTCATGGGCTGCATATGGCATGGTGATTCACAAATTGTGCAGGCCTACATGTTTGAGCTAGATTGATTCTTCTCCATACCACTGGTGTACTTCTCTTTATCATTCCCCAAACCTCATCTGTAATAATCACAAACTGACAGAATGCCAGATTGAGTAAAATGCTGGGGGTCTCTTGCTTCAACATTAGTGACCCCAAGGGCATGGAATGTATCTCACACAACCTGAGTGACTCACTTCCCTTCTGTTTATTGGCCTCCCAAAAGGGATGCAAAATGCATCTCTTCCAAATACTTCTAAGAACTTGATAGCAATATTTGGAATGAAAGATATGCATAGTAGCCAGACATTTTGAATTGACAAAGATAAAGTTCCTTAAGTATGTTACGTATCTTTCCTAGCACGGAGGTAGGATATTTTCATCCATCTGATTCTGTTTGTATTTGTCAGAGCCCAACTCCCTGCCTGTGCCTCCCTGCCAATAAGGAGGAGGAGTGAGAATACTTGCTGCGAAGGGGAGGAGGCAGCGGCAACGAGGAATGTCTGATACAACAACTACTAAAGAAACCACAGAGCTGAGCCAGGTCAAGGTCCAGTCCAACAGTGCAGAAAGCAGAGGTCCATCCAGAGGGGTCAAGGGAGCTGGAACGCGAGGGTTGTGAGGCTTGCAAGTAATTTGCTACAAGCAAAGAACAAGCCACGCTGACAGGCCTAAATAGCCACAGAAAACAGATGTTATTTGTCATTGCTTACTTAGGCCCTTTCCGCATGGGGGGGGGATGCCCGAAAACGGAGCTTACAGGCATTGTTTTCCGGCCAGGCGAGTCCGTCGCCACGAGGAGCAGCGAGAGTTCACTGCTCCGCAGTCCTCTGGTGTCCCAAATGGTGGCTTCCGGTTGGTGGAGGCTCTCCACCAACCAGAGAAGCTCGCCAGCCGAAAGCCCGCCCCCAGAAGATCTGCAGGCATGCACTTGTGTGCGCCTGCAAATCTGCTTCTGAGCCGGGCGACAGAGCAGCACAGCACTGCGCGCTCCATGCTTTTTAAAAACCTCTAAAAAAAAGTTTTTAAAAAACACTCCGCGCGGCTAGTTCTGGTCGCTCCTGCGTGGATTGAGGCGTGGAACTACAAAAAGTAGTTCACCCCAGTCCACTCTATGGTGCAGAAGACCTCCATTGGAGGTCGCTCTGCACCATTTTAAATTCCCAATGTGGAAATGGCCTTAATCTAGCCTACGCAGCATTTCAATCTCCTCCGTGACTGGGAGCTAAGGGGCTCAGGTGACTATAATTCTTCCAAATCACTGCTGGTTCCCTCTCCCTCTGGAGCTGGTTGGGGCAACTCTGCCTCCGCTTGTCCTTCAACAGATGGGAATGTTTGCAAGTTGGTTTGGTCAGTCACTGGCTCTTTTCCTGGCACAATCAGTTGCTCCTCAACCTCAGAGCCATCACCTATCACAGTGTTTAATTTACTTGTATTTGAAAACAATAGCTTTGTTAATGTCCATTTCTTAATAATAGTCAATAAAATTCATTTTAAAAGGAAATTGTCAGGAGATTGATTTACAGCACCAGCACAAAATCCTCCCTGGAACTGCTGCACTCTGGACAAAAGGTGTCCCAGAGGCAAGCATAAAAAATAACAGAGTTTCAAAACAGCAACAACCATGTGCAGCAGAGTGTAACTTACAGCATCAGCTCGGACCCCTACCCACTGGTTAGTAACTCATACGCACAGAGTCTGTCATCCAAAATACCTGGAGGCTTTAATCTTCACTGTTCCAATATATACACATCTGTACACAGGATAGACAGACCCACAGTCATAGAATCAGCATCATCAAGCAGAGGTTCGCTCAGACAGAGGTTCGGAGTCAGAGAGTCAGAGCTCTCCTCTTTTATACACACCTGCTGATAGGTCATCAGCTAGGGACAATGGCTGATGCAACCCCTTGCCATGATTTCACATTATCATGACTCAGCCCTTATTACTTGCCCGCTAGGGATTCCATCATGACTTGCCAAGTCATTCCCCAGGTGTTTCCAAATGTTCATCAAATGTATTTTCAACTGGAGCAAATGTCTCAGCATTTCTATCCAACAGAAATTGCATTTTATGATAAATTTACCATTCATTGCATAACCTCTAATATCTGACTAGGGATGTAATTAATCCAATCATGCTACATTTAGGCCATTTCTGCACTAGACTGTTATAGTGCTATTATTCCACTTTCAACATCCTATGGAATCCTGGGGTTTGCAGTTTAAGGAGGAGCATTTAGAATTCTCAGCCAGAGAGCTCTTTGGCCTCAGTAAACTACAAACCCACAGGATGTTGAAAGTGGAATAATAGCACTATAACTGTCTAGTGTGGAAAGGCAAGGCCCCTAGAATATTTGTAAAGGCAAATAAGCCTTTCTGTAAAGTTTGCCCATTGCCACTAACCTTCCCATGGCAAACACAGCCATAGACCAAGATTGGGTATTTTCTAGGGCAGTGATTCTCAAACTTTGGGCCTTTACATGTAGGGGATTCCCAGAATTCATGAGCACTGGCCATACTGTCTGGGGACTTTCTGCAAATTGAAGAACCAACTTGCGTTTTCAGCTTTTGTGTTGAAATTCATTACGCCTGAGGTATCAACAGGATTAGCAAGATTCCCACATGAATTGTGTACATTCTAGAGCATGCCTGGGAACACAAGGCATGTCTGAGAGTTCCATAGAGGATAGACTGAAGCAACAAATGATCTTTTTTTTTCCTAAGCAAAGTGTTTTAAAACAACCAAGCTATCTAGCTCTTACCATCCATATATTAAGCATCTGCTGCCCAGTCCTCAGAAAGAAATTTCACTGAATTAAATGAGAGTTATTCCCAGAACAGTGTGCATAGGTTAGCAGCCTAAAAGAGGTAATGAATCAGCTATACGGACTGAATTGGTCAGGATTTATTATTCTTTTTAAATGCATCTCGGTGTAATTGCCATACTCATGTGTTTTGCAACCCATAGCCAAGATTATATGACTGGCATAAATTCAGGATAAGTTAAGGAATAAACAAAATTCATAATAAACAAAGGCCACAACTGCCTCTCTTGAATTCTTTTAGTCCTACTATTTTTGTGCATGTTTACTGAGAACTAAACCCCACTTGATTCAATGATAATTCCTTCTAAGTCAGTGTACACAGCATCACAACTTGAGGCACATTATTAACAGGGCAAGAGTCAATGATCTTGTCTATCTGTATTTCAACATATAGCTCTGAGTTCCAGGTGGTTTTGGGACCATGGGCAAAATAGCAATGGAAATAATTATGAACAGTGATTAGAAATCACAGCACGCTGTCTCTTTTCTGAGTTCTCTTTTTCACTATTGACAAACAGGCTGTAGCCAGACTTTTTTTTTAAAGAAATGCTCAGTGCCAAGTGTATAAAGTTTAATTAAAATTGATTTACTTGGCAAAGCAAAACTTATGACTTATCAAGGTGTGATTTTTCCCCCCAGAGTAATCTATGTCAAAGGTAAAGTAAATATAGGGGGCAGGGGAGGAGATTAGAAAGGCTGAAAGGCTATGCTGATAGAAAACAGATGAGAAAAATCTGTCAACAGGAGACAAAACATTATATAAATGCTTTAAGTAAGATGTGTGCAACTTAGGCCATTCTAGCTTGTGACCCACCAAGCTAAACATGAACCACCCATGTGGGATAGTCAATCAGAAGCTCAGCAAACTACCTACGTTTTCTGCCTATTGATGCGGGGAGGAGGGACTGCAAAAACGAGTCGTGTTCTAAGATTAGCTTGATGCATCCATTACACAGGCCCTATTTAAAAATCACGAATTCTCTCTGCAAGAGCTCCTCTGGAAAACTGACAATCAGCCCGGATCCAGCACTTCACTAGAGGCTGACAGGTGCAGGGAGTTTGCCCCATCTCCCTTCCTCTCAGAGAGAACTTTGCAGTATTTTCAGTTGTCTTTGTGCAAGGTAAAAGATGGCCTGGTTGCAGTTCCTCCTGGCCAGTAGGACCAGTGGATGCTGGGTAGAACACCCCCCCGCATGAAAAACAAGAATCAAAACTGCCACAGGATACTAACCAATTCGCAAGGCAGGGGATGTTAACACCCTTGCAATATATGGGTTATTCGTCTTCCTTCCCTGCTTTTTAAAAAGTGGGCAAATTTTCAATATTTCCATAAACTGCACAGAACCTCAGGGCTAGAAGAAGATATAAATTAAATAAAAATATAAAAGTTGAACATTGTATTCAACAGTCAGGGTTGTTATTTAAAAAGAATGGAAATACAGAGATAATTAAGCTTTCCCCTTGCTTGGTAAAAGGAAAACAGATGTGTTGGTCAAAAAAAAAAAAAAAAAGACACAAAATCCTCACCAGATTAAGTACATTAGGCAGCCAAAGAAGTCTGTAAAATCACTATGCAAATACAAGTTGAAAGGGCTCCCAGTATAAAGAAACTGAAGCCACAGCAGGCAGGATTAGAAATGAGATCAAAGCTGAGAATAACATAAATGACTGAAATATTAGTTGAATTTTGGCTGGAGAAAAAGGAAACGTTTATTCAGTGCTTAATTTCTATCATTAATTTCAAAAATGTCTGCAAATCATTCTCTGAGCTTGAACTCCCTCTTAATCTTATATTGGAGGGGCAGAAGTAAACGTATGAGGAAATACACATTCATTCAACAAGTATCAAAGCCAGTCACTCCACAAAGTCTCTCTGATACTGCATGATACCGCAAAATCCTGCCTTGCTATTCTGTGTGAAGTGATTATGGCCATTTCCACACGGGGTGAGGGAATCGCCCTGCGCCACTACTTACCAGATCTTCTGGCTCCCCAGTCCGGTCCAGGCTGCTCTGGAGCAGTGCGTGGTCGTTGATCCACTCTGCTCCGGCGTCCAAAATGGTGGCTTCTGGTTGGTCGTGGGTCTCGACCAACCACTGAAGCTCACTAGCCTAAAGCCCACCCTCGGCAGATCTCAGGCTCGCATTGGTGTGAGCCTGTGAATCTGCACAAGGGAGCAGGCTCGCAGGGGTGCACTCCATGCATTTGAAAGACCAGAAAAATCAGGTCTTTCAAAAGCACGCTGGATAACCACTTGGGGTCATTCCAGAGTGTACTGAGGTGCGGATCTACAGTAAGAAGTCCAGACCCAGTCCGCTCCAAAGTGCAGATGTCTTCCATGGAGGACGCACTGCACCGTTTTTATTACTCTGTGTGGAAATGGCCTATGAGCTTTTGACCATTGTGACTGCAAACACTTTATAACCAATTCAGATTGTGATATGAAATCAGTGACAAATTGAGCTTTCATTTGAGACAACAATTCAAGTAAGCCATCAATACTTCAGTTTTTCAATAACAATATACTTGAGCAGTTTTCATGTCATATCTCTCATGGATACAGGGTTTGATAGTAGTGGATCAACGATGAGACAAAATATCTTTTAAGACTGCTACTTCTTCACGTATGATTTCAATAGATTTCTTTGCCTTACATGTCATCTTGGCCATAACTGCTTGAGTGGTAGATTGTGTGTGTTGGATTTTGAGTAACCAAAATATGGTCAATTAATTCTGTGTAGTCTTTTTTTCTCTTGATGAATACATTTTTCATTTCAGGAATATTTATGTCATGATATACCATTGAAGAATGACACTGCACAACCAACTTACTGTTTTCTTACCAAGTTATGAAATCTTATATGGCCAGAAAATTCAGAGAAGTTTCTTTTTTCCAGCAAATTGAAGGAGACATATGCCAGGCCCACTGGTATCAAAGAGCTCTGACTTCCTCTCTGTCAGTCTATGATGACCTCTTTCTATATGATGTCCCCATTGGAATTTGTTAGCTGAACTCTTTGAAGATGTTAGCAAATGACAAGACATGTTGAGCAAGCTGCCATTCTTAAATACTCATTGCTTCTTATTTGTTCTGCTTTTTGATCTTTTAGGCATTTAGATTGTCTGCTTCAGCTTCACATCTGCAAATAGCCTGGAAAATGCTAACTGCAACAAAAATATTATTTGTGCATTGCTTTTCAAAGATTCTAAACTTATCCCAAATTGTAGTGTTCCTCAGCTCTTCTAATTTTATTATACACAGTTGTGATGTTGTGGTTGTGCATCCTCAAGCCATTTCCAACTTACAGCAACCTTAAGGTGAACCTATCATGAGGTTTTCTGGGGCTGAGAGTGTGTGATGTGTCCCAGGTCACCTAATGGGTTTCCATGACCAAGTGCAGAATTGAACCCGTGTCTCCATGAAAGATAATCACAATGTTGATTCATACTATGTGATTCACACTTGTGCAAGACTTGTAGATAGTTTCTTCACTGATTCCAGATTTTAACTTGGCACTTCTTACAGTGTTGTGACATGTGGCCTGAAGATATTCTTCAGGTATTGTACCAAATGCTTTATTTACAGCAGGCTATCTGATGTGGGAGCCTGGCAATCACTTTTTTTCTCATCATGCCAGGAACTAGCACTATATTTGTACCTGTTTGTTACAATTGTTTTTTCTTCTTTGGAAACTTATCGAGGACCAATGGCCAATTATTCAGGGACTAGCACTGATCTAGGGACCACTAATGTGAGCTGCACTTACTGCGACTTCTTGTTTTAAGAACCCTTGCCATGCACATATTTTCATTCCCTATTATTAGAATCATAGAATCATAGAAATGTAGAGTTGGAAGAGACCACACGGGCCATCCAGTCCAACCCCCTGCTATGCAGGAACACCCTCAAAGCATTCCCGACAGATGGCCATCCAGCCTCTGCTTAAAAACCTCCAAGGAAGGAGACTCCACTACACTCCGAGGCAGCAAAAAAAAAAAAGCCCTCTCCTTCCTCTACATGGCATCCCTTCAAATATTTAAACATAGCTATCATGTCCCCTCTTAACCTTCTCTTCTGCAGACTAAACATACCCAGCTCTCTAAGTCTATCCTCATAGGGCATGTCTTCCAGGCCTCTCACCATTTTGGTCGCCCTCCTCTGGACTTGCTCCAGCTTGACCAGGTCCTTCTTGAATTGGGGTGCCCAGAACTGGACACAGTATTCAAGATGAGGTCTAACCAATGCAGAATAGAGTGGTACCAATACCTCCCTCGATCTAGACACCATACTCCTGTTGATGCAGCTGAGAATTGCATTGGCTTTCTTGACTGCCGCATCACACTGCTGACTCATGTTCAGCTTGTGGTCTATGAAGACTCCCAGATCCCTTTCACATGTACTGCTATCCAGCCACTTGTCCCCCATCCTATATTTCTGTATTCCATTTTTCCTACCTAAGTGTAGGACCTTACACTTATCTATGCTGAATTTCATTTTGTTAGCCTTGGCCCAGCTCTCCAATCTATCCAGGTCATTTTGAATTTTGATCCTGTCCTCTGGCGTATTAGCAACCCCTCCCAATTTGGTGTCATCTGAAAATTTGATGAGCATGCCCTCTATTCCTTCATCCAAGTCGTTGATAAAAATATTGAACAGCACTGGGCCCAGGACAGAACCCTGTGGCACCCCGCTAGTCACTTCTCAGATTATACAGATTATATTTGTTATTCCAGTTCTTCAACATCTTAATCACATACTTTGTTTAGCCTTATTTCAGCTGCCTCTCTTAAGTGTTTTTTAACTACCATCAGTTTGATACTTACCTTTAGTGTTAACTTCACAGTGCTTTCATATGTTCACATATAACACATTAGTCTATAATAGCCAATGGCAATTTTCCATTTTTTAATGTTTCCATTTTGTCCCTTCAGGCTTTCAGTTTGATAATCTGGTAGCTATCGAAGGCCTATGTTAAAAGTTGTGACTTTCTACTTTTGAAAAAGGGGGTGGGACTTTAAGCGCACAAACACCCAGGAAGAAAAGCAAATATAAAATTGTGTGTGTATGTAATGTTATAGCTTGAGACAGTGTAGCTAAACAACCTATGTATTTTTATATGCTGTATGTTCATGACTTCTGTACCTTTTAGGCAAACAGTGGGTAGAAGGAGAACCTGCTTAAAATTATATTCTTACCTTGGTTCCTCTTCACTGTACTGTGTCTCTCGCATTGTTGGTGTAAATTAGAATTCTTCACATTTTTCCTAGGCTTCCTTGCAGAAGCCTATGAGGAACTCTTTAGTAATAGTGGCTGTTGGTAAAATACCACAAAAACGAATCATGATACAATTGGATGTAAACATTATACCAAATTGATTACATTTCTCTGTGTGTCTTGTGGTTGTAGTAGTGTTTAATCAGTGTGCTAAGTACACATGCTCTACATAACAATAGGCACAAAAAATGAAGATGTAACCAAACATGCAACTGCTTTTTAAAGTATTTTATCTGTCTTTATAGTCGATGCAGGGTGGAAGAGACATGAAGGAACAGAACTATTCATGTGTAATTATCTATCTGAGCATCCAATCATAGATACACTTTATTTAGTTACTTTAAATATTCATCCCTGTCTACTGATCATTAGATACCAGAAGAGGTATTTAATAAAACTGACTGTAATTAGAATTTAAAACACTTTCACAGCTCATACAAAACAAATAGATAGATCAAAAATCAAATTATAACTGCACTCTCAGCTGTACAGTTCCCAAGCAATCAGGCAAAGAATCAAAATGTCACAAACCCGTTGGGCCTTCAAGGGTAAGGTGTTCCACAACCAGAGTACAAAAGCTGAGAAAGCCCTCCTGCACCATACCTTCTTAGTGCGTTCTTCCATTACAGTCCCAACATCGCCATCTGTATCATGATAGCAGGTTAGAAATGCCCTCTTCCACATTATTCCACCTTAAGTGGAGGAGTAGTGGTATTCCACTGGTGTTCCTTCCGCACTACAGTGTCTTTGGTTACTCCCTTGCCCCACCTTCACCTTGCTCCACCGCTTCTGATTTGTCATTTTGCGGGGGGGGGGGTCCGGAAACCATACGGAGTCCTGGTGGCACAGTGGTTAAATGCCAGTACTGCAACCACAGGTTTGTGAGTTAGATCCTGCCAGGTTCCAAGGTTAACTCAGCCTTCCATCCTTTCGTAGGTCAGTAAAATGAGTACCCAGCTTGTTGGGGGCAATTAGCTAAAAATACATTGTAAACCGCTTAGATAACACTCAGTTGATAAGCGGTATAGAAATAAATGCTATATACTAGCGCAGCAATGTTGTAACAACATGACACGCCAGTACACTATTGCACTTTTGTTCTAAGATGCTTAAAAATGTATTAAGAAAATAAAATAAATTAACTCAAAGAAGAAATTTAAAATAAACACAGAGATGTGATAAATTTTGAAGTTACCACGCCATGAGAGTAGCTGAGGAAGGGACAAGCTGGGCACGCCCACACCCCGCCCACTTCTGGATCCGGGAGGACAGACAGGACTATCAACCATTATTACAGTACTGCACTGAGCTGGCTGATGGGATTGAAGTGCTAAAGTAGGCTCTTAACCAGTTTTTTTCTGGAAATGGTATAAGGTGGTTTTGCAACACTTGGGAATGGGATAGCAGCTGGATAGTGATGATATTCTGCAGTAGCACGTCTCCTGGACCAGAAAGACGCTGCTGCTCTTGTGGGATAACGATGTCATGTGGAAATGGCCTGTATCTCTACCCTCTGTATAGGTTCCCAGAGGTGGGATGCAAAAAGCCTTCCCCCCAGATAGAAATAATGATCGGGCAAGTACATATAGGGAAAGGCATCCCTTCAAATCTTTTCCTTAGGCTTACTCTCTCTCTCTCTCATTCTCTCTTTCTCTTTCTATGTATATATTATATATATATATGTATATATATATATATGTATATGTATATGTATATGTATATATGTATATGTATATGTGTGTGTTTGTGTTTGTGTATATATATATATGGAATAATCAAGATTCCTCATGGATTGGTTCAGTTTCAGAAATAAGACCATGTATTTGCTCTTCTAGCTGAAACACAGGGGGAAATGCTATAATGAATTAAAGCCACACACCAGCATCTTGGCAGAAATTTGGGTGAAAAGAATGTTGGAAGCATCCCTAGAAAATGATAAAGTGGAATTGTTCAGTCTGCATACATATATTTGAACCCATTCACACCCAGGTCTCCACACTGGTCCTTAGCAAATATGACTTTTCTTGCCTTTTGAAAGTCTTCTAGCCAGATTTGTGAATTTTTTTTTGAATGATGGTGAAAGTGTAAGAACAGATAACGGTGACTAATTATTAACTATGAGATGTTGATTAATGTTTCATACCCTAATAAAAAGAGGTCTATCCTTTACACAGTCTTCTTCAAAAGGAAGAGAATTCAACATTAATTTTAGAGCATATTCTCTCTTTTTAAAAGTAATTACATCCAGTGATTTATTTCTGCTCGTTGACAGCTAAAACTGAAGGGAATTCTGCCAATTTATTAGACTGTGATCAATGAGCCTGAAGAACCAAGCCAATAATGCAATAGACTTGGATGATTTATATCTTAGGACAAAGTGGATCATACCTCACAGATTGGAAAAAGAATAATAAAATGCTAACATTAACCTTGTTAAACAAACAGGCCTGTAATATAAAATACAGATAAATGAGGCACTATATAAACAAGAACTCGTCCAGACTCTTCACCATGGGCAATATTTTAAGGGTAGATTTGAGGACCCATCCTTGCTTACTATAAAGTTAGACTGATATAGCAAAGTTTATTGTTCTTAACTTTGTGGAAGCTCACAGTTACATTTCATCTTCCAACAAATGGGGATGGTAGGATCTCAAGAAGATCCAGGCTTATAAAAGGTATACTCTTTCTCCCTCCATATTCTCCTATAATGTATCTTCCATGGAAAGCAGGGCAGCATATTGTTCTTATACTGCTGTTATTTTCTCTTGAAACTCCACAAAGTAGTTCAAGTAATTGGACCAAAGTGACCCAGGAAGCTTCACAAATGAGTAGAGATCTGAATCTGGATCACCAGCATGTATGTCTTCTACTATATCTACATAATTTCAGAGGTTTACCCCGAAATGTAAAATGAATTAGAATTTGAGATTAATGAAATTAACAGATTTGGAAACATGCTTAGAAGATTTGATTCAAGTGGCCCATCAGATAAGCCCACACTGTAACTGTTAAGCCAGTTTAGCTATGATGGCTTTCCCAAGGTACTCTGAAAACCATATAAGTGACTAAACTCACATTTAATTCCCAGTATCCCTGCCCTGCCTCAAAAACTATTTCCAAAGCCACCTGGGAAACACCTTGGTAGTAAAAGGGATTTACACTGTAATCTTATATATACGTTGGAAAAAAATCTCATTGGATTATCCTGAGTATACACGAACATGTATGAACAAGTCATCTGTCAACCTGTTACCCTGAGATTTGGGGGTCCCCGAGGGACACCTTAACATGCTACACATGATAGGGAATGTAAACTCAACATAGCACAAGCTACGGCAGTATGAGAGGCAGGATAACCTAGCGAGATCTTTTACCCAGTTTTTATGGGGTCAGGCCAAGCCAAAAACCACACACAAGGTCCTATCAATGACTTTATTAAACCTAAGTATCACGCATCAACACATACACTCACACACACACATCCAAAGGCTGAAGAAAAACAAAGAGTGGAAATAGGATAGAGGAACTGTTAGAGGATTCGTAATTTGGGGTAATACTGCACCTTTTCCTGAAGTCCTTGGTCCAGGAAAGCAGCAAAGGAAGTAACACTCAGCGAAAAGACGCTGAGGGGATCACTCAGCTGCTGGGAGGGGGGAACAGTCTGTTGATATGACCGGAAGTTATCCAAAAAACCATACAAAAACGGGGACTATTTGTAGGAAAATGTACCTCGAGGGCAAATCCTTTCCTGGGGAGAACAAAGGAGATAGCAACGGAAAAACAACTCCACACCAGCACCTCCTTTGATATTAGAAGATAACAAGGTGTTACCAGAGATTCAGGATATTCTACCGATTTGGATTGCGGTGTGAGTTTAGGTAGATGGTCCTTGCCTGATAAGATTTTATTGCTTCCAGTGCCCAACTTGTGGGAAAACACCTCAATCCCTTCAAGTTGGCTCCTCAATTGCAGAGGACCTTTTGTGCATTGTGGGTTGGTGCAGCTTGAGATCTCCTGTGGCTATGTGACAGGGGAGTTTACTGACCTGACCTGGTTTTCCGATCGTACAACCATTGCTGCCTGCGTGCTCATCTGGGTGACCTCTCTGGTGTTTTAGATTATGTTTTATATCAAAGTTTAGACCCCAAGACAGGGTTTACCAAGGGAGCAACAAATTTATGATGACCTCATGAATTTCATAGGGTTTTCTTGAGCCAGGAATACTCAGAACAAATGCCAGGTACTGTAGACTATATTTTAGAGGAAATAGCTGGCAATTACACTTCTAATTGCCAGCTATTTCCTCTAAAATATAGTCTACAGTACCTGGCATTTGTTGATGATCTCTCATTCAAGCACTAATCAGGGCTGACTCAGCTTAGCTTTCAAGAACAGACAGGTTCTGGTGCCTTTAAGGTATTTAAGCCAAACATACATGAACAACACTGTACTGTTAAAAGCAGATTATATTCATAATGTGAATGTATAGTAAAAGTGGCAAAAATAATGTAAATATGTAATATAATGACAGACAATTACAGAATAATGGCTCAAGTATTAGACCTAGTATCGTGCCCTACAGGATAACCTTGGCTTTTGTAATTATTCCTCAGATTTACTTAGTGAAAAGTGAAAATGGGATAACCCTCATTTATGTTATCCAGGACAAGGTTTCTTGCTAGAAGTATGAGAGACAAATGTACTAGGCAAAGAAATACTGTAGGGCCCTGCTTTGGGGTCCCCGATATCAGTATGGTTTGGATGGGCACCATACTCAATTGGGACCATGTTGGATTGGCAACATGTGTTCAATTGGCTCTAATATCAAATGCAAGCCTGAGAAGTGACCGAGAGGTCAAACTGAGTGAGGAAAGAAACCTGACTATAAACAAGAGAGGCAGGTCAACCTAAATACTCTCCAGGTAAGACTTTTGTCAGGCAAATAAACACCATTCCTGTGGTAATAGGCTTAAACAGAAGCTGGAGTTTTCCCAAAGGAATGCAACTGTGAGAAGCCCACCAGGACACTGATTGACAGATACCCATCCCCTGTGCACCTAAACTCCTTCCTCTTGCCTCATAGCACCCACAACAGACAGCCATTACAACACACATTATGTCTTTGTCATCCAAACACTGCAAACATTAGTGGATTGATAGTCCATTATCTATGCTGCAACTCCCATTTTTCCACACCTGGAACTGCATATATCCTCCACTGCCACAAGATATTTTTTGAGTACAAATACCCCTGATTTCAGGATGCCCAGTGCAGTCTCTCGAAGGTCTACCCATCGCTCTGTCTATCTGGCTCCTGAACAAGAACTGTTCTTAGGTCCTACCTAAGCCAAGCCACATTTCAGCTCTTCACCACTCTTCTGGACTGCTAATTATAACCCTCGCTGTGAAAAAAACCCTCGGCCTCTTTATCCATAATTTTTTCCCTCCCTTTTATCCTTCAGTTAGCTCTTGTGTGAATGTGTCACTGTATGTATCTTGTGTTCATGCATGAGTGAATTCCCCTCAATAAAACATATTTTTTGCTTACTTTTGAATCTTTGTCTGGTTCTTTTCCTGTATGAGACCGTAAATATTTGTAGGAAAGCTCTTGTTAAGTTACCCCCCTCTTGCAAGCTTCCTCTTTGAGCTAATTCATTCCCCACTTTTGCAAGGAGGTATTTGGCATCACGGGATGGCCCTTGTGGAACCTACATTTTAGGGTAACAATACTAGAAGCACAAGACTACAGTAAGTTATTAACTAAACCTTCAAAAGCTGTCAAAAGTAGGAAGGAGAATATCTGCAGCAATTCTAAAGCAGAAGGTGCAATTGCTGGACTATTAACATTCAGGGTATCTTTCATCTCTAAACGGACTATTCCAGGTTGTTTTTCAGGCTACATTAACCCTTAGAGAAGTGTGTGTTCCATATTCATGTTGGATAGATTTTTTTTTCTCAGATGGCTGCCTCTTAAATATTTTGATCATCTTAGAGAGAAGCCAACTTCCTTCTGTTAAAGATAAGCCAAACAGAGCTCTTGGATTTGTAGAGTATAATGAAAGTTAGGAAGCACTGTATATTAATGAAAGGAGCTATCTTAGCTGTCTGACAACCAACCATGGAATGATGAGACCAGTCACAGAAAACTGGGTTAAAAAGGGCCCCTGATTTGACCTAAACTATTTAAATACTGAATCAATATTTTCAAACTAGACACTTCTGATATGCTGCTCATAGAAAACAGAGAATCAGTGCGGTGTTGTGGTTTGAACTTTGAACTATGACCCTGGAAACCACATGACCCTGGAGTCTGATTCCCCTCTTGGTCATGGAAACCCACTGGGTGAAGTTGGGCATGTCACACACTCTCAGCCCCAGGAAATTATAGATTTGCCTTAGGGTTGCATAAGTCTGAAACTATACGGCCATTTCCGCAGTACATTCTTATAGCACAATTATTCCACTTTCAACATCCTATGGAATCCTAGGGTCTGCAGTTTCGGGAGGGGCCACTTGGCCCCTCCTGAAACTGCAAACCCCAGGATTCCATAGGATGTTGAAAGTGGAATAATCGCACTATAAGAGTATAGTGTGGAAATGGGCTACATGAAGGCACACAACAACATAGAAAACAAAGAGAGTCCTGAGAGAAATAATCTTATAAACTAAGAGCAGATTGATTCTCTTTATGTTGATTCTTCAATAGCCAAAATAGCACCAACCATGCAAAGGAAACTGTCTGCATCTGTGGAAAAAACCTTAGGTTGGCAGAAATACAAATAATTTAAAGGGGAAAAATGGGGAGGGAAGGGGCAGAAATCCCAAACAGCTCAATGAGGTTGCTGCAATTCCTGGTGTTCCCTTTCCTAAGGACCAGAATTTATATTGAGCATTTACAGTCCATGGCCTTATTGCTTTATTTTCCATATTTGTGGGCAAATTTTAGTTAGAATTTGAGTGGATTCTATCTCTGTAGCTTGAAACAGCTCTATTGATATGCCATTTCTACCTGATGATTTACTTATCCGAAATGCCTTGATTGCAGCTTCTACTTAACAGTCTAAAATTGTTGGTTCATCTTCAGATGATTATCCTTTGAATGAATCTGTCATCTTTTCATCTCTTTTATATAGTTTCTCAGTGTATTGTTTCTGTGCATCATCTTTTCTTTATTTCTCCTTGATCATTTAGTGATCATATAGCATCCCCACCCTTGGTTTATATTTTCCTTTGATTTCTCAGACCTCAGAAGAGGCCTCTTGTTATACCATTTTTTGTCTTCTATTTCTCTGCATTGTCTTTTATAGTACCGTAGTTCTCTTTGTCCCCATGCACAAGTTACTGAACAGCTGTGGTCAGAATTCTGATCCTATTACTGTCATCTTTTACTCTTGCTTCTTGCCTGTCCTTAACTACTTGAAGAGATTCATGTGTCATCCAGTGGAGTTTTTCTTTTCTTTTCTTTCTTTCTTTCCTCCTTTTTTTGGTCTAGAGATACTGTCATTTTGCATTCTTTCTTCACAGTGTCCCTGGCTTAGGTTCAGAATTTTTCTGGCTTCTGGTCAATTACACTTAATAGTGCAAATCTATTTTTATATTATCTATAAATTCCAGCGATATGTTCTTCGGGTGGTATAACACATAACAGAAATACGCTGTTTTGACAGAGCAACATACCTTTTATCTTAGTTGATAGTTTAAAAATACTAATAGACATTCAATCATTTTTCGAGTTTTAATTGTCTGTAATTTTAGACTGACATATGCTTTATACCGCTTTGAGAGCTTTTAGTAAACTTAGAAAAACATCTTTATATTACTTATATATAGAGAAGAGATGCAATAATGAAACAAAAATGAATACAGATTAAATTAAATTAGAAAAATGAAATAGGGTCATATGAGAATGAAATAAAGTAGTCCAGAAAGCTGCATAATAGAATAGAGCACAAACCTGACAAAACTGAGAAGGCTCAGGTGTTTTTAAAATATTGAATATGATCCTTCTAATACAGCAAACTAGAAGACTAATAAAGATTTTCAGAGCTTCATGAGGATTTGACAGTTGGATAAATAAAAATAGCATACAATTCATAGTTATGTCACTTTTAAAAGGGAAATACAGAAAACGGAAACACAAAAAAATTCTTCCTGTGTGTACTGCCCTCTGGCTTTTCAATATATTCTTCTGTCTCATTAAAGCAACTGTTTGTATGTTTCCATTTGTTTTTCACAAATAAAATGTTTGGAGACAGATTTTGTTTCTGTCTTCAGAGCCAGGAAGTTAATCAACATGGAAAACAACTCAAATGACTCTATTTTGGTTTTAAGATGGGTTTGGTTTTCAGTAGGTTGTGAAAAAGTGGTGGCAGTGTTATCAAAATATTACTTTGATATGTGTTCACTGCACCGTAGTGGTTTGACTACGACTTTGGGAGACCAGGGTTCAGATTCCTGCTCTTCCATGGAAACTCAATCAGAGATCTTGGCATGTTATACTTTCTCAGTCTTGGATGAGGGCAATGGCAAACACCATCTGATTAAATCTTGCCATGAAAATCCTGTGATGCAGTTGCCATATGTTGGAGTCAGCCTAAAAATACATAACACTGTGTTCACTAATGGTCCACAAGCAATCCCTACTCCCAAAAAATCTTGTTTGTCTTACTGAAACCTGCAAAGCAAGCTTGCTTGCTTGCTTGCTTGCTTCCTTCCATTCTCCCTCCCTTATTTTTTCTTTCTTTCTTTTTTTCTTTTTTTTTTGGTGGGGGGAGATGTAATTTCTTCTTGGGAAGAACCTGAAAATTATAACTCTGAATTCTATTTTAGCTGCCATTTGGATGAAAAGATCTAAGAAACTCTACCAAGAAATTCCCCAGTTTTGTTGAAAGTTATCTAGCTCCCTTTGGGAAGGATTTTAGCTCAGTGGATAAAGTCTCTGTTTCAGTCTCAACTTCTCTCCATGGGCACAGCAATGCCATCTAAAACCATGGAGGGTAAATGTAAAAACTTCTGAAGTCATTTTTGTGATTTGGTATAAGGCCGCTCCCTGTGTTATCTATGATATCCTGACACGGGCCCACAAAATTAATTTCAAATTTTACTTTAGGTAAATATTCAGTGATAGCTAAAATATTGATTGCGCTGGCAGATGAAATTATATCCATTTTGGCAGAATTTGGTGTGTTACAGGAGTCTTCTTTTACATAGCTCTCAGAAGTCCTGGGATAGATCTTAAAAGGGGGGCGGGGAGACCAATGGCTTTCCTAAAGAATTTAAAAAATTGTAATTTGATGGGAGTTCAGGCTTGGAGGAGTGGAGATTTTGTTTGAGTTTGTTTTAGACAAGAATTTTCCAAAATTCCTAGGTTTTTTTTTCCACATTTGAATAGAAAAAAAATGGAATTAAAGTATTTGAATTGGTAGAAACCAACACTAGATAGTTTTGACCACCCGGGAAGAATTAATTTGAGTTTATTATTGTAGAATTTACTACAGTTCTCAAACTTCTTCATACAGAAATCTTGTTAGGTATTTCTGTATTTACCTACTTGCTTACTTATTTTATATTGCACCTTTCTCCTAGGACAACACCCAAGGTGGTTTGCAATAAGACCTCAAAAACAAGTTTTAATAATTTAAAAGCAGGGGACAGTGAAACAGACAGAATTCCCCATTCCCATCTCAAACTTCTGCTAGAGATTCCTCTTTATTTCTCAACAGAAATAATAGATCATAGGAACTTCTCAATCAAGGAACAATTGTTGAATCCATACATGATAGCAATGAAGAGACATCCAGAAGAGAGAGAGAGAGAGAGAGGAGCAAAATTCCTCTTTAGCTCACCTTGTTGACTTCCACACTCTATTTAAACAAAAAACAAAAAAAGTATAATATAAGAGATCACATATTTATACCTTGTGATACAATCTGTCAGTAGTCTATGCCAGAAATGGAAAGAAGAAGCCTCCAGATATTTTTGAATCACAGCTCCCATTATCCCACATAATTAGTCGTGCCAACTACCGCGGATGAGAGTACAGTCCAATAATATCTAGCGGGAGACAGCTCTGACTTACAAATAACATCTTTGTTCCTCCACATCCATTTAACCACAGGGACAGCAAAATGTGCATTCATATTCAGGACCATTAAGAAATTGTAAGATGGTAGCTGATTATCCAATTTTTTGGAAAGTGTGCCAAATGGTGAAATGAGGGCACTTTCCCTGTGTTAGGAACACAGTGTATTCAGTCCTGATTAGCTAATGTGCAGCACAAACATCTAATAGTCAAGATACAAAAATTAAAAATATATACAGGAAAATAGCGTCCCAAGCATATCTTCACCATAAATTTCCTCTCTCTTGTCATATATAGCTCTGAATTGAAGTTTTGGCTTGAGAGGTTTTGCTGCCTGTATCAACCTCCTATTGTAAGCAACTGCCTAATCTTCTCAGTGGGTACCAGAATTACATGCCCATTTAACTACTTTGCTACATCAGAGCAGTAGCTTCTGAGTACTTGATAGGAGCATAATGGGACAGATGCTATTGTTCCAGCCATAGGTGCAAAGCCGAAGCTAGAAGAATGATTAGCCTGCCTGTAGGATTTCAGAGTTACAGTGTATTTCTATTTGACAATTTGCTTGATCGCTTATATTTCTCCCTGCAAAGAAAACATGCATCATTTCCTGTAAAAGCAATAATAGTTTTTCACCCACGCTCTAGGTCTAAAAGGAGCTTCTTTCTTTGTCTTTGATTTATCAGTCAGCCAACGCAGGCTTTTT
The DNA here is from genome assembly GCA_948472985.1 of Iguana delicatissima. Classification (NCBI taxonomy): domain Eukaryota; kingdom Metazoa; phylum Chordata; class Lepidosauria; order Squamata; family Iguanidae; genus Iguana; species Iguana delicatissima. Next base: position 648,446 of record CAOKZL010001002.1, on the reverse strand, counting down.
AACTGTGTAACAGTGACACAGTAGCAAGCTTGGACTAGAGAGCTGGACTAGGACTCTGGCAGTCCAGGATTCTAATCCCAGTTTGCCCATGAAATTTACTGCATGACCTTGGGCAAATCACAGTCTCTCAGTTTCAGAGGAGGACAATGGCAATCCTCTGAAAAAAACCTTGCCAAAAAACCCCTTGTGATATGTTCACCTCAGGGTTGCCACAAGTCAGAAAATGACTTGAAGGCACATGACAACAACAAACATCATGACACTGACTTGTGCGGAAACGTGCATAGGGATACCCATTCAGCTAAGGCCTGAGTTATTTCCTGCTTGCATTTTAATCTTGCTTGGTGTGCTTATTAGAGACATCTATACACTGTTAATTAAGTTTTCAAATATTTTGAAGGACGTACATTTCCGAGTGCATTCATTAGCTTTCTGTACATTTCACCATTCTGTACATTTCACCATTTGCCTTTTTAACATCAGTCACCGTAGTAGCATATCTACATTCATTTGTCCTTCAAATTGTATCAGTTTGCTCATTTGATCCACGGCTGTTGCTGCCAACAAGCTAAAATGATGTTTGACTGTAGCAAGTACTATATAGCATTAACTAACATAGTGCACAGAAATGTTTCAGGCCATTTCCACCTTACACTGATATAGTGCTATTTTTCCACTTTCAACATCCTATGGAAACCTGAGTTTTGCAGTTTAGGGAAGCGCATTTAGACTTCTCAGTCAGAGAGCTCTTTGGCCTCAGTAAATTACAAACTCCAGAATTCCACAGGATGTTTAAAGTGGAATAATAGGACTATAACAGTGTAGGGTGGAAATGACCTCAGTTTCATGCTTTAGCTCACAAATAAAAACATGAAAGCAATGCTTGGATGCAAGCTTGCTGATGCCAGTACAGAACATTGCTGCTGATTCAGAACTGGAAGCTAACAGTGATTAGAAATAATCATCATTTGCCCAGTATCAACATCATAGCGAAGGACAGTTACTGAGAAAGTGGGGGTTGGAATGAGCATACTCCCAATTGCCAGACCATGTCTTGGTTGCGAGACTTCAGAAATGACTTGATAAAGTGCAGCTTTAGCTTAGGGAGGTAATAGTCAATGAGGCTGAGTAAGGGTCAGCTCCCAGCACAAAAGATGCTAGTGTGTTGAGCCTATGTGATTCCAGCCAGGACACAAGAAAAAATTTAAGTGATGGCTTATGAAGCAATGCTTCAATGCAGTTTCAAGGGAAGGTGGCATAACAATTTCAGTGGGCTGCCTCCCACTATTTGTCAGTCTTTGGACAGCTTGGATGAAAAGTAAAATATTTTTCCTGCAATAGTTAATAATGCAGACATTGTTTTTCAATAAGGAACAGTGTGGCCATTTCAGCCCTAGACCGTTATAGAGCTATTATTGCACTTTCAACATTCTATGGAATCTGGGGTTTGCAGTTTAGAGAGGAGCCTTTGAGGCCCCTCCCTAAACTGCAAACCACAGGATTCTATAGGATGTTGAAAGTGGAATAAACCACTAGAACAGTCTGGTGCGGAAATGACCTGTTTTTAACATATACTGTATATTGAACATACCTCCCTCCCCCATTAAATATTCAAACCTTTGGGTTCATTTTGTTCTTGACAAGGACTATCTCCAGGACATCCTTACAAACTCGTTTGAACTGTCATATTAAAGATATATCAGCTGCAGTAAATTATTTGGATTCACTGCAACAAATCACATAAAATCATTTGTGGAATGAAATTGGCTGTCAGACTCCAGAGATACAGATTGGTCAGAAATATCTCCCCTCCTTTCAGAATTATACATCCAGATATCCCACTATAGAAATTAACAATGTTATCTGATATTATCCTTAGTAATAGTATTCATTATTAATTTCTTTTAAAACAATGAAAGCTAAATCAAACATTGGCCATCTTTGGCCATTTCAAACAATTTATTATGTTTACTTACATATCTTTATAATTGATTTTGAGGACAAAGAATTTAATTTTCTTCAACTGTAGAAGATATCATCCAGGGTTTGGGGATGATCAAATTTCCTGTAAATAATCAGGCTCTTTCATGTTTTAAAAAGTCCATGTTATTATGATTATGATTATGATTATGGTTATTACCTTATTTATTTATATCCCACTTTTTCCCAAAACTGGGAATCAAAGTGGCTCACAATTTAAAAGCGTAATACAATTTAAAAACATACAAAAAGTGTATAGTAAAATAGCATCAAACTATTTACAGTGTTAAAATGATTACGCCTCAGTAAAAGAATAAAATACAATTTAAAAAGATAAAAAGTTCTTAAAAGAACAATTGAAACAATACAGCCCCCAACCCTTTCTTTAAAACCTTTCTATTTTAAAAGCTTGTATGAATGAAAATGGTTTTAGCCAGCTGATGGAAGGACAACAAGGAGGGCACCGTTCTGGCCTCCCTGGGAAGAGAGTTCCAGGGTCTAAGGGCAGCCACTGAAAAGACCCTCTTTTGCTTCCGCATCAACTTAGGATGACAAGGGCGAGAACAAGAGAAGAACCTCTCCTGATGATCTCAGAGCCAGAGGCTTATCTAGGGTGGGACAATTAGGGTACGTGCCCCAGACATCAACACCATGGGGTGTAAAAAAGTTGTGCATGTAAGGATTGGGGGTGGGGTAGGGGTAAGAAGGTAGGGGCACATCTTCCACACTTGCCCTGGGTGCTGTTTACGCTATATATGCCACTGCTCAGAGCCCAGGCTGGCTCATACAGGGATATATATTCTACCAAATAGTCTGGACTTGAGCCATATAGTGTTTTATAGATTATAAAAAGCACTTTGAATTGTGCATGGAAACAAATTATCAGCTAGCAGAGCAGTGTCAACAGGGTCATAGTATGGACTCTGTAACCTGTTCCAATTAACAGTCTGGCTACATGCATTTGAACCAGCTGAAGTCTCCAAACACTCTACAAAAACTCAGAAGGCCATGTAATTGGCATACACACTCAGCTTTATAAGGAAAAGATGCTAATGATTGACTTATATGCACTGGCTGAGAATCAAACAGCTTTTTTTAAAAATTGCATAAAATTTTGGACTCATCAGTTGGAAAATTTGTTTTTGGGAAATTTTAATGGAGTTACAGATCCCAAAATTGAAAGACTCACAAAAGAAGTTAAGACCGAAACAAGGAAAGTTACTAAAAGCCCTTTTGACCTGGTGGATGACTTGGAATTAATTGTTACATAAAAATCTTACACAGATCAGTGATAGAATCTTCATTCTATTATGAAAGACCTGAGTCTTTTTGACTTCCAGATGATTAGGACATGAGCTAAGAGATATGGAGATCTTGCCAAGCAGGTTTTCTGATCATAAACCAGAGTTACTATCCTTTAAGAGAAAGAAATCTCAGTTTAATTGATGAATGAATGAAGAATTACTTTAAAATAAACAGGTTCTGGGCAAAATGAAAGAGACTTTGAAAAACTATTTTGAAGAAAACCTGAATAAATGGGCTGATATTGGAGGGGTTTTTTGTGATGCGAGTCAAGCTATGATGACAGGTTTCTTTATTCAACAAAATAGAGTTGAAAAAGAGATAAAAACAACAAAAGAAAATTTTGATTGAAATTAAGAAAAAAGAGGCTGAAATGCAAAAGAATCTGACAAATTCAACACTGTTGAAAGAATAAAAGATACTACAGAAACAGGTTTCAATGTGTATGGTATATGAAATAGAAAAGATGACGAAATATTTACATCAAAAAGACTTTGAGTTTACTAATAAGCCAGGAAGATGGTTGTCCTATAAATTGAAGAAGGAGAAGGAAAGGAAGATGATATTGGAAATTTAAGATGGGAAACATTTAACTTCAGATAATTACAGAACATTGAAGGTTTTTTATAATATTTCTTGTTACTTTATAAGGAGCAAAGAGTTCAGCTGGAGAAAAAACAGTCTTATTTGGATTCTCAAAAATTGCTGATAATTTCAGAAGAGCAATGGCACAGTTTGAATGCAATAATAACCGCTGTAGATACAGCAGAAGCACTGAAGCATATCAAAGTTGGGAAAGCTCCAGAACCAGATGGACTATTGGCTTGTTATTACAAAAAAAATCAATTTCGTTTGCCATAGCACTATTTAATGAATTCTATAATCAACTCTGGTAAAGTTCCTGAGAGCTGGACTGGTGAAAATATAATGCTGATTCATAAAGGGGGATAGAGATACAACTGATCCTAAGAATAATAGGAAAATATCTCACATGAATGAATGACTTTTGCAATATACAAAAAGAGACCAGACAAGGTGTCCACTGTACCCCTTGCTTTTTATATTGATTTTGGAAGTACTTAACAGAGCTATCAGGCAAAAGGAAAAGATAAAAGGGATTTCTATTAAGAAACAAGTTCTCAATTCATCAAGTCTCAAATCATCATTCACAAATGATGTAATTTTTCTACAAGATTCATTAGAAGCTTCCAGACTTCAGCGTATATTTCTATACATCTTGTATGATGTGGTTGAAGTATTGGATAACACCAAAAAAGAGAAAGAATTTAACTTAAAGGGTTTTGATTTAAGACTTGGATGGCATATTTTTATGGCATGATAAAATAAAGACAAATATAATTTTAGTAGTCATTTTATAAGATATGCCATACTGAGAGTTTGGATGAAGTATAAAAACCAAATATGTCCTAAAGTGCCTTTGTGGATTTCACTCCATTAAACTCTCCTTTCAAGAAAAATGATGACTAAGAAAAAATGGATAACATATAGTGATTAAATTAAAATAGAGTGTGACCAAGCACAATTGAAGACAAATAATGAGCTGAATGCAGGGGGTTTGAATATAACTTGGTTTGCCCTTAGAAATGGATAAAAAATGTTGTTTTTGATACTGAAAAAAATGGATTTTGAGAATCAATTGTGTAAAGATGATGGACATTTGATAGCAAAAATGTATAAGATGTTGTTGAAATTTGAACTGGAAGAAGAACAGGATAAAGAATTTATGGTTAAATGGATTCAAAACGTGGGTCATCCAATCTGACTAGATCAATGGGAAAGGATGTGGACAAAAAAAATCTGAGGTTTACCTTTAGTTATGATTCGAAAGAATATTTTTATAAGATAATGTATAGATGGTATTTAACACATGAAAGACTTTCTAAAATATATAAAGGTTCTAAAACTTGGAAATGTAAGCAAGTTGAAGGGACTTTTTTCATATGTGATGGACCTATGACAGATTTAAGAAGTATTGGGCAATGATACATAATATGATGGAGAATATGTTGAGGATTAAAATTCAACTGACACAAGAAGTGTTTCTGTTGAGAGTGATAAACGATCAGATAAACAAGGATTGTGTAAGAGTCATATATGACCACTGAATCCCAAGGAGATGCTAAAGTTACTGGATATTACTGAAATGGATAACGTGACAACACTGTTAAGAGATCACTCTTCTATAGAACACAAAAAACAATGGGTAAAGATTATATCATTTATAAGTGTGATTGAGAGAAGCAGTAAGAGAGCTGTATTTATGATATACTATATGGATGCTATTCAGTTATAACTACTTAGAATATTATTAATAACAATAATTAAAAATTTAGATTTATGGATTTCAGTGAAGTGTAACAAGGGTCTGTCTCAATCTGTTCTCTGTAGGGTGGTAACTCAATAATGTGTGTGCTGTATACTTTTTTAAGTGTTTAGTAGTCTAGGGTTTAGTTTAGATTATAGGATTTTTTGGGCTTTTTTTTCTTTTTTGTGTACTCATATGTCTTTATTGTGTGTGGTATTTATTTATGTATTGTCTTGTTTGCAGTATGTAGTTTTATTGTTTTCAATAATTCTTGATTTCTAGCAGTAGTCTCTGCCTCTCTACCAAATTACAATTTTCTAGATTTTTTTTAATGGACTGTCTATTTTATATGCCTTGTCCATGTTGTGGATTGCTTTTCAAAATTAAACCAGGTGTGACAAATCATCTGCAAGAGTGCATTTAATTTTCTTTTTAGGAAAATACTCTCTGTGTCTTTCCTGTTTTTGGAAACTTTTAATTCTCACTTACAAAAACTCTTCCAAATTCAAACTATCCTGTGAAGAAAGTGGTGGGTGAGGGGGTACCCTGGCGTGATTACTTTCGGAAGGATGGCTTGGAAGGTTGATACACAGGATGGCATTTCCATCTGCAGATGACAGTGAAATGAGGACATCTGCATACAAGCCACATTGGCAGGGAGATGGGAATTAATCTCAAGCAGTTATTAAAATAAAATAGAGCTGGCTCACAATAAAAGTATTGATTTGTACGTCTCCTTCTCTGCAATGTAAGTTCCATGTACAAAACAGATGTCAAAGAGTGAATTTTCCATTGTAGATAACATCCTGAGCAAGGTATGCAAGTCATGCACAGATCTCTGATATATACAGAGAGACACCATACATTCATGAATCCTGCCTATCCTTTGCTGGGCCCTGGCACTGTATGTTTGAGGTGATATCTTCCTACATCACACACTCCAATTCATGCAGACTGAATAAACATCTTCAGTTTTTTTGCAGACTGTGTGTTTGATATCTGTGAACTTTGGTACAAGTTTCATCTTGAATATGTAGAGCTTGGGGGCAGAGTCAGTGCATGCAGTCTTAATTCATCCCATGTACATCTTCATGAGTCTGATGTGTCACACTGTACACCACATACACAATCCCTGAAGGAGATGCATGGGACAGTACGCGGTGTGATCAAGCTGGGTTGAGCAACATCATTTAGAACACCACTGATAATGCCTACTTTGAACTAAGCAGATACACCGGAGGATAAGCTATAGTAGCATAAAGGATAAGAATGTGTTTGATGGATCAGACCAGGTTTGTCCCTAGTGTTTTCCAAAGCTGGCTAGCCTGCTGGCGCATAAAATAGTATAGGTGACGAATGTTGTCTGTTGTTTCTCCTCAGCTTCTGGCATTGAAAAATATGCTGTCCTTTATAAATGGAGGTTCACATTAGTTACCATAGCTAGCAAAAATTGATTTCCATACCATTCTCAATATTTTTTTTTAAAGTTATATATGACAGCGGCTATTACCACATCTTGTAGTAATGACTTTCAAAAAATAAATTGTGCACGGCATATTTTTTTCCTTGTCTGTTCGGAATAGGCTGTAGAACAACTGCATTGTCTGAACACCAGTTTGGGTAAATGTCACTTCTTAGTATTATGCTGGAGAGGGAAAAATTCTCATTCTCCATTGTGTTTATAAACCTTTATGAAGCCTCTCCATCTCTCTCTCTCTCACACACACACACACACACACACACAAACAGAGTCTTTACAAACTGGGAAGGTACTCCAATCTCCAGATAATTTCAGTTGTCCTTTTCCTGCATTTTACCCAGTGATTTGATATTTTTTTAAAAAGATGTGCTGCTACACAGTGCACAGACTGGGATAATTTAGGTCTTCTTTCTGTGTTAATTGAAGTGGAAAAGAAGCAGCAAACTTCAGTGACTAATGAGAAGCAGAGACAGATTTAAGTTACTATACAGACAACAAGAACAGAATCTCATAGCTGCTCAGATTTGCAAACAAATCTGGTTTCTTTAGAGGGCTTCTGGCTTGTTTGTCCTGTGTTAACTAGCAGCTTCCTGGCTGATGTGAGTCACTTTTTTGATCAGGTGATGGTGCACGTGTTGACAGTGCCTTGGGTCTCAGGTTCAAGACCTGCTTTGAGCTTGACAGGAAGCCATGCTCCTATGCATGAACAAACTGAAAGATCAGTTGGGACTGAGGCAAAAGGACAGCAATTTGTTCACACTTAAAAGGAGACCAAAAGTACAATTTGATGGGACTTTGGATCACAGTCCGCAACATCAGTTAGAACACTCATTTGTACACATCAGCTTTTCAATAATACTAAATTGCAAATGTTAAAGAATTAATTGCTTCTCATGTTCTTTGAGATAAGAGAGAAATACAGTAATAGAAAGCATCTCATTTTACACCCCATTGCATTTCTGAATGCTATTAGCATTGAGAAACGATGAGTAGGGATTTAAGAAGAATGTATTAGCAAGGTCAGTGCTTTTAGAAAAGGAGTGAGCAACACGTGACCCACATGAATTCCTTCAAGCCTTTTTCATGCCCATATCAAACCATCTACTACCATCCACAATCCCTACATTAAAGAACGCCTTTTTTAAAAAAAATGTTCCTGTCACTTTCTTGAATGACAGAAAGGAAGAAGATGCTCTGTCCTGCGCTTCCAGAGGCTCTATGATATGAGTGTACTCTGCAGTCATCCCAGTCTAGCACAATACAGCTGTCTCAGGTCATTTCTGCACTACGCTGTTATAGTGCTATTATTCCACTTTCAACATCCTATGGAATCCTGGGGTTTGCAGTTTAGAGAGGGACCTTTGAGGTCCCTCCCTAAACTGCAAACCCCAGGATTCCATAGGATGTTGAAAGTAGAATAATAGCACTATAACAGCATAGCGCAGAAATGGCCTATGTTTAGAAGAAATGCCCAATTTTAAAACACTATCACCACCATGGAGACACAATGAGAGTTTATCCACCATATGTACCTAACGTTTTATGGTAAAACAAGTAGTAAGTGTGAAACCAATAAGACCCCCCACACACACACACATGTGCACAGTTTCAGGAAAAGATTCCACTGGTTTAAACCAGCATTGACTTATTAGAAACACTGATCTCTGCTGAAGATTTATTTTTTCTCATAGCCTTTCTGTATCTTTATCCTTTCAGGCATACCACCACTGGTTTCTCTCTCCGTTTCTACCACTTCACTTTCAAAAGAGCAGCTGACCCCATGCCAGTGGGACTCCCTTAACACATATCCTTTAGTTCAGCTCAGAGTTACATTTTACTTAGTTTTCTAATTACTATCCTCAACTATACCAGGTGTGGAGAAACCTACAGTTGATGAAAATGGTGATTTATGCTCATTTATTGCAATAATTTTGAACTTGCCTTTCAGAGCATATTGTCCTCATAAAGTGGTTTACAAATTATGCATAAAAGTACAACAGTTAGCTCCTTAAACATTAATAACAGTGAATTAATTAAAACCAGAGGCAAGTTTTTTTAAAATAAGTTTGTGCCACACATTCCTGCAGTGGACTAAAATGACTTCAGAATTTTCCCATAAGCCTGCAGTAACAACCCATGAACTGATCTGTGGAGGATGTTCCAAAGGGACAGAGGAATCTTTGAAGACCTTTAGGTCTTCTTATTATTAACCATCAACAATAGGCATTTCTGCACTACACTGTCACGGTGCTGTTATTCCACTTTCAACATCCTGTGGAATTCTGGGGTTTGTAACTTACTGGGGCCAAAGAGCTCTCTGGCTGAGAATTTTAAAGGCCCCTCCCTAAACTGCAAAGCCCAGGACTCCATACGATGTTGAAAGTGGAATAATAGCACTATAACACTGTAGTGCAGAAATGGCCTCCGACAGCCCTAAGTGGGAGGCCAGATGGCAATGATTCTAATGTTGACCTTAATTTCTAGCAAGGCTCACGCAGATGCTGGAAATGCTTCTGATAAACTTGGTCAAATTATTGAGGACTATAAAGACCAAAACTAATACCTTGAATTGGGCCTGGAAACTAACAAGTAGGGAAAGGTTTGCAGTTGTTGTCGTCGTCGTCATTGTCACTGTTGTGTGCCTTCAAGTCATTTCTGGCTTATGGAGACCCCAAAGCATTTTCCAGGGCTGAGAGTATGTGAAACACCCAAGGTCACCCAGTGGGTTATCATTGCCAAAGGAGGAATTGAACCCTGGTCTCCAACACTCAAACCACTATCCTGTGCTGCCTACACCATAAGTAAATATGATCAAATGCCTAGCTAGCTTCCACTAGCATCACCTAGCATTTTCTGATACTTCTTTCAATAGCAACCTTATATGATTGAAATCAAAATACCCTGTTTTCTCCCATCCTCACTGGGTGGTACCATTTCTAGATACTTTTTATTATCTAATTATGGAACGTATGGCATTTTTCTGTTATATTAAGCTCTGTATTTTAATCTAAACTGAAACTTCTTAGAAAATTTCAGTGGACTACCATGTTGTAAAGCTGAGATAATCAGAGAGAATAAAATGCAATCTTCAAATAAGGATGTTGAGTAAAGGCTTTCTTTTTCAATACAAAAAAGTTTGTACTAATTGGCCCTCTTGGATCAATGGGATCAAAACTGGATTTACACTTAAGCATTAATAAACCTAGGAGATGACATCTTTAATTGTATCAGCTAAGAGTCTGTCTGTCTGTCTGTCTGTCTGTCTGTCTGTCTGTCTGTCTGTCTGTCTATCTATCTATCTATCTATCTATTCTGTTCCCTCACTTCTAGTACCTATGCATTACTCAGGGAAGTACACAACTATGTAATATGCCAAAAGTTTTGGGGTTGTTTGGGTTTTTAATATGGGAAACAGGCTTTCACTTGCACCAAATTCTTCTTCAGGTTTTGGTCACAACACCCCAATATTCAGCTTACTTAGAGAATCAGTCTGTTAATTACTTAGTGGCTGAGGTTTATTGGACAATGCCTTTGGCCTGGAGATGGCCTAAGTTGAATGGAAATACAGTATACATAATGTTAGATTTGGTTCCATATCTTGGCAAAGGAGAGAATTTCTGAAGGTCGAGACTGCCAAGACCTTAAAAATGGGTGTTTGGACATATTTATTTGAACCTATATTCACACAAATAAACCTTTTGGAATGAGGTTCCTGTAGCTCTCCTTTGTGTACCTTATAAAGGAAATGCTAGCCATGTCTGCGTTTGGCAACTTTCATATATAATATCCTGCCTGTGTTATTTGTAATAGCACAGCTGTAACCTGAATACAAAATAAAACAGAAGAAGCATTCCTTTTAAAAGTGCCAGGTTATGAAAGGAGGAAAAGATTTGATATTGATTAGGGCCTGAGCTACTTATGTTGTTATCTATCAAATCAAAACTCTAATACTAGAACGTTGGTGCAATATCACAGTGATGTGACACTGTTAGATGATGTATTTTGCATTAGCTAGAGCTTCTGAACAATCTTCAAGAGCATCCTTACACTAAGACCATTTCTGCACTAGACTGTTATAGCACTATGATTCCATTTTCAACATCCTATGGAATCCTGGGGTTTGCAGTTTCAGGAGGGGCCATCTGGCCCTTCCCAAAACTGCAAACCCCAGGATTCCATAGGATGTTGAAAGTGGAATCATAGTGCTATAACAGTCTAGTGTGGAAATGACCTAAGGAGCCATTGTGTTTTGAAATTATGCAAACACACATAATGGTATTATAAGTTTGCAGGCCGTAAGGTTAGCAATACCTGGAAATCTCTATCCTAACGTTGTTCAAGGAAACCTCTATCCTAACTCTAATAACCTGTATGACAAGAACCAAGCAACTGCTCTTCCTAGGAAATAGCAGCTATCAGGCCAAGAAATAGCCATGATGGAGAAGGCTTGACTTGAGAAGGGGCATAGTTCTCCTACATGTCTCCTTGTAGTTCACTTTTTGATTCAGTGGCATATTCATGCCATTTCCACACTACACTGTTATAGTGCTATTATTCCACTTTCAAAGTTTGCTCGGCCCCTTTTACATGTTTGGTACCTACCAATGACAGTACTATTTAGGTGTACATTTGAGAAGAGTGACCCAGAGAGTTTTTGGACATTATCTTTTTATTGTATTAATTTTGTGTTTTATTTTTGTATCTTAATTTTACAGACAACATTTCGATTGTTTCAGATTAAACAACTAACTAATTGGATTATCCATCTTGGATAGTTAGGAAGGCAAGATAGAAATTTGCTATATAAATAATAAACTCCAGAGTAGGGCAATAAGCAAATTCAAAAGAGATTATGAGTAGATGACATGCTTTTTCACCTGATTTCAATTAATTAATAGTTTTCTAGCTAATAATACGTTGGTATTCCATTACCTTCTCGAAAAGCAAAAGATGTATATTCTTGAGGTAAAAGGGTAGTTTGGCAGGCTAACCAATATCAAAGGCTGAAGCAATGGAAGTCACCTTGAGAGCAGATGGTATCTATTCAAAGAATAACGGCAAATTTATGATCCTGTCTGAGAGCAGGAGCAATATAATGTCAGACAGAATAATAAATTCACAGGTTCTGTAGGGTGTGGACATATTAAAATATACTTTATTAGGAAAATCAATTCAACATGCCTGGGAGAATTATTATTATAGCTGAGAACATCCTAGACTCTGGGGCATTTTATGTACACAGTTTTTTGGGGTTTTTTTTGTCTCGTGTTCCATGAGTTCATCTTTTTAAAAAAGTGAGAAAGAACCCTCCTCAAATATATTAACAGCAAGACAAAAGGACAGTCTTAAGACAAATTGCTGAGAATCTTTCAGTGGTGGCTTCATCCTGGCTGCTGAAACTCAACTAAGGGCCTTTCCTCACTACACTGTTATAATGCTATTATTCCACTTTCAACATCCTATGGAATTCTGGGGTTTGCAGTTTACTGAGACCACAGAGCTCTCTGGTTGAGAATTCTAAATGCCCCTCCCTAAACTGCAAACTCCAGGATTCCATAGGAGTTTGAAAGCTGAATGATAGCATTATAACAGGGTAGGGTAGAAATTGCCTTAATTAACAATTACCCACAAATGTGGAAATATTGCTAAAATAAATATTCCAGGAAGCTCCCATGTATTCTCAAGAGTGTTTTTAGAATGAATGAACAGTTGCTTTTTAGGAACATGATTTCTCTTCAGAGATACAGCTTTTGAGTACAAAATGAGACACAGCATGTAAAAAAAAACACCTTCAAAACAGAGTACTTTGTAAGGAAAAATGTGCCAACTAGCAGTTGCTACTGCTGCTGATTTCAGTAGCAAGCGTGTGTCCATTTTTCATCCAGCTTTAAGGTTACCTAATATGGGGCTCCATGAATTGTGTCACTGTAGGCCTTCTTCAGTAAAGTAAAAATAGCAATATAAGGCATTGTTCTTCATGCCAAATGAGTCAGTGTGGTGTAGTTTAAATTATGCTTGTTATAGAGCAAGGAGGCATAAGGTTTTTATCCCCATTCAACCATTCAAAGTCTTGGGCTATATTTTAGTTGTTGTTCCCAGTCTAGTTTATACTTTTATCTGAAACAACTTCCTGTAACATATTTAGGGGGCCTTACAAGATTAAAATGCAATGTAGAACATACTTGGTGAGGGAAGAAACCGCAATATAGTGTTAATATCAACATCAGAGACTATTTTGAATGTTTCTAAAATCCGAAAAATGTGAATGTAGGGAAGGGGAGAGAAGGAGGCAAGTAAATTTCCCCCACCATCATTTCCATCATCCTTCACATATGAAGAGTGACTCTGTGAGGAAAAGAATCATCCCCTATGGTTGGAAGCCCCCCACATAATTAGGAACATTAATTTCCCAACCTTCCAGATCATGAGGGGAGCCTCCATATTTGGATTGGACTAAGTATACAAAAGCAGCTGACGACCATTAATCAATCTATCATAATATAAGGGTATAAGAAGAGCTCTGCTAAATCAGAACTATGGTTTGATCTTGTATATGAAATGTCAGCTGGAATTGGAATGATAAAGAGCACTTGGTGATGGTTCCAGGATTTACAGAATATATACATTTACAGGCTATGCATGCACACATATTCACATTTACAGTATATATTTATTTACAGTTCACACATATACAGTACATATGATTGGGATGAAATTGTTGACAGAAATGTCAGAAGGAAATAAAATGCATAAAGTGCTGCCACAGTGACAATTCTTTTATTAACACTTGTTGTTCATTACAGTGTAATTGGTAACATAAACATTCTTATATTGTGTAAGCTTATTAATTGATGTAGCATAATCAGAAACAATTTCTCTGATTCCGTTGATACAGTGGAATTTCCTAATAAATTGTAACTTCACAGTCTCTTACTTCAATCTCCCATTGAGATTATTTTCCTCCATAGCAGGCATTTTAAGAAATAAGTTACTCAGTAACAAATTAATTAATCTGGACAGTCTTTGCAAGAGGAAGAATCTTGGTAAATCAGGGAGTGTGCTCATGAGAAAAGCCACAAACCAAACAGAAATTTTTCTTCAGACATGTTGCTTTTGACATTAAGAAAGCAACAACAGAGAGGAACTAGACACTGCTATACTACTGTGTTCAAGAAAGCATGGTGAGTAATGCCTGAACAGAGCTATAACTTAGGCCCTTTCCACAACTTACTGGATCTCAGTGGTGCGTGGCAGGATAGTGGCACGATCTCTGATCACTGACGGGTAAAACCGGTCAATGATTTACTGCATGATCACATTGTCTGGGGACAGGAGAATGATGGGACCTGGACGATGTCATACAGAACCCTTTGTTACCACTGTGTACTGGCCTGGCCTTTGGTGAACCAAATATATCATTTTGATATCGCAATTTGGCCCTACTCTGCCACCAGCCAAGTGTTTGTGAGGCCTGCCGAACAAGCGCGAAGCTAGGCATGGCTACTACTTGCTGCTCCCACCAAACCAAGCCAGATATTGCCAGATCTGTTTTAGGGGACCTCCTGAAACAAACACTGTTATTACAAATGCACGCTACCACAAAGAGATCCTCTGCCCTGCGAGGACACCCTGGCAAGCTAGATACTTAACTGCCGAGCTAGCCGCATCTACATACCGGCCGTAACATTGTCAATTCGGACTTTAACTCATTCATGCAAATTCTGACCTTTCGGAAGCTTTGTCTCCAACCCAAAACTTATTGTTTTCACCCGAGACCAGACTAGCCTGCAATTGTTCTTTCCCCTATAAAAATCCCCCACTCTGAGAGCTCTTCGGAACTCTCGCCGGGTCGCTTGGACTTCATTCTGCCTTGCTGCCGCTCGGTTCAGCAAATTCCCCTTGGCCACCATGCCGGGTTTCCTCTTCTACAATTGGCTTCTCCAGGACTGCCGGACAGGTGGCATATCACCCATTCCCCTTGAACTCTATTTTCCTTTTCTAGTTAGGAATGTGTTTGTGCTTTTCTTTAATAACTGTTTAATAAATCTTAATTGTTGTTTGAACTATTTGCCTCCTCACTGACCTGATGCTGTAGACATTGGGTAAAAGACCCTGCTGCCTTACCCTGCCTCTCATTAGCCAAGAGAGTGCTCCAGCTAATTTTCCCCATTTTGCTAGGTTTGTTTGGTTGTTTGGCCCCTCCCGGGACCCCCAATTCACAGGGTAACACCTTGTTCAGGTCCCATCCTTCTCCTGTCCTCAATACAGGACAACAAAGTCCTGCAGAAAGAGCCTGAGTTGAAACAGTGCTGTTTACATAGTATCTACTGTCTTTTTAGGTGTGGCAGCCATTTAGGAAGCAGGGCCATATGGGACTATTACAGTGCTTCCTAAACTTTTCCAAAGTGGGTAGGGGGAATAAATTAGGGGAGTTGATTGCAGCATTGTCAGATAACATAAAGAAAGTGCATGCATTTACTAATATTGCACAGTACTTAGCTGAATTGTAGAATTCAGCACTATGAACAACAGCCGCTATATAGTGTTCTTCAATAATATTTTCCCTTATGAGAGGTTCCTGACAGAAGGAATAGTGGGAAAGCTCATATTTGGTTTGTTTACAAGTTTGGGGCATGTTGGAGCAAAATGACATAAGGCTTTGGTTATTAGCTGCATCATGCATTAAAAAAGGAATTTTAATCACCATACTAGGAACAAGATATTAAACTGGATGGAAGAAAAGGATGAACTGAAATATTTTCTAATAAAACTGAACATTTCCAGTGACTCTCATCACTCAGATGGAATAAAACAGTGAGGAGTAGTTCCTAGGATAAGATGCAATAAATTCAGGTTGTGTGAACCTTTTCAGTTGAAGGGTGAAATTCCAATGGAAGGTGTTTCACAGTGTGTTCCAGAAATGGGTGGAACACAGGGCAAGGCCAAAGGAAAATGGCAACGCCAGATGTAAGTCTTCATGATTGGAGCATTTTCCTACCAAGCATACAGACCATATTCTAGTCTACACATATCTACTCAGGAGTAAACCCTGATGCAACAATTTCCCAGACTGCAAAGCATAGCTTACAACAGCTTTCCAAGCTTTAAATAACCTCACAACCTCTAGTCACTGGTGATACCAGCATAAGAAACTGATCACCACTTAGAAATCCTTAAAGGCTGCATCAGGGCTAGTAGCTAATTGTTTCTCATCCCTGGACTAAATGGGATTTGTCAGTACAGTTAAAACATCAAAGACAGTACTTTATGCAATCTTACAATTGTGTAGACTATTCCTTCTTATGGCACATTCTGGCATTCATTTACATATTTATTGAAAGCTTTCTTCATTATTTTTGTACATCTTCTCACATTCATTTCCAATTGCCATTACTGTTGTTGTCTTCATTGTTACGCTTATTAAGGTAACAAGATAAAGCCATCATTTCCACTCTGTTACATCTCTTAAATTCCTGAAAGGATATTCATTAGCTCATATCTGTAATAATGGTATCTCATGGTCCTATTTGCTTAGATCTTCTTTGTCTCCATAGAGTTTTTAACAATTCTTTTTTCTATGAATTCATACACTTACTCAGTAACAGCCTGTGTCAGCCTGTCTTCAGCGCAGGTTGGTAAAAATACAAAGTTCCACATGGCATTCTTGCAAAAAAGCTAGTAAAATGCGGGCTACTGTTAGGTGGATTTGTAATTGGTTGACCGACAGCACCCAAAGGGTGATCACCAATGGCTGCTTTTCATCCTGGAGAGAGGTGACTATCAGGGTGCCTCAGGGTTGTCCTGGGCCTAGTGCTATTCAACATCTTCATCAATGACTTGGATGAGGGAGTGGAGGGAATGCTGATCAAATTTGCAGATGATACCAAACTGGGAGGGGTTGCTAATACACCAGAGGATAGGATCAAATTTCAATACGACCTTGACAGATTGGAGAGCTGGGCCAAAGCTAACAAAATGAATTTCAACAGAGAGAAATGTAGGGTCCTGCACTTGGGCAGAAAAAATGAAAGTCACAAGTATAGAATGGGGGACGTGTGGCTGGATAGCAGTACTTGTGAAAGGGATCTAGGAGTCTTGGTAGATCGCAAGCTGAACATGAGTCAGCAGTGTGACTCGGCAGCCAAGAAAGCCAACGTGATTCTTGGTTGCATCAATAGGAGTACGGTGTCTAGATCGAGGGAGGTAATGGTACCACTCTATTCTGCATTGGTTAGGCCTCATTTGGAATACTATGCCCAGTTCTGGGCACCTCAGTTCAAGAAGGATGTCGACAAGCTGGAACGTGTCTCAGAGGAGGGCGACTAAAATGGTGAAGGGTCTGGAAGCCATGCCTTATGAAGAATGCCTTAAGGAGCTGGGCATGTTTAGTCTGCAGAAGAGAAGGTTAAGAGGGGACATGATAGCCATGTTTAAATATTTGAAGGGATGTCATGTTGAGGAGGGAGCGGGCTTGTTCTCTACCGCTCCAGAGACTAGGACAAGGAGCAATGGATTCAAGCTGCAGGAAAGGAGATTCCACTTGAACCTCAGGAAGAACTTCCTGATGGTCAGAGCTATCTGGCAGTGGAATATGCTGCCTTGGAGTGTGGTGGAGTCTCCTTCTTTGGAGGTTTTTAAGCAGAGGCTGGATGGCCATCTGTTGGGAATGCTTTGATGTGTGTTGCTGCATGACAGGGGGTTGGACTGGATGGCCCCTGGGGTCTCTTCCACTTCTATGATTCTATGAAATATTTGAAGGGATGAATGAAATGAATGATGCCAATACTTACCAACTGGCATGTGTCAAAGACTGGTTCACATCAACAAAACGACAGTCACCATGATGCATGGCAGCATTGGATGTCCCATGTTTAAACACATTTGAAAGTCCCTGATGTTTCAGAAGAAGACTGTCATGCCAAGAAGCACTGGTGAAGAAGCTCTTTGCAATTACTCCTAGTTTGATTCTGGTTATTGCATATTTCTAATATCATTTATTGTGAATATTTTATGATACAGTACAATTATTAACACATGATACAGTCTTTTTTTAAAAAAAAATAATAAAAGAGATTTAAACAAAACAAGTGTTGTTAAAGAGATCCATTTAACTGTTACTAGTGACCATATATTGAACCACTGAATTATTCAAAGAAAGATGTTGCTCTAAGGAATCATCACTCCCTGTCCAAATTGTTCACTTATAAGTCAAATGATGTGAATAATATTTTATGTCTGAGTATAGATACTTGCAAACTTCAAGAGCCTGACCCCTGATACGCCATCTTGGAAAAGTAAGAGGAAATGTGATGTTGATGTTAGAATCAACTAGTGGGAACTATAGCAAAGTGTTGCAGCGTGTCCTCCGCTCCAACCGGAATTCTGTGGTTCAGAATTCCAGCCAGGCAGAAAGCCATGCCCTGCTTCTGTTGGAGCCCCAGAAGGCTTTTAAAGTCTGCATGCCTGTTTCAAGGCCAATTCCCATTCTCCAGCTTTTTTCTGTTCCAGGAGATAACACGCTATGGCTCCTGGAGATCATACTCATAGTCCTCATTCAGCATTGTTTGTAAGTTAGGGGTAGGGAAAGGTATCCCGTTTAGTTTGGTTCAGTTTACGCAGTTTATGCAGATCTCAAGGTATATCCAGTGTTTCCAGGACATAGACCTTTCTCTTGTTTCTCTGTAGTCTCATTTGGACCCCTATCCTGTTGGCACTTAACCAGCTGAGATGGCTATTAGAAATGTTTGCTGTATTCTTTCCTTTCTTTTCCACAGTGAAACATATTCTTTTTCCACTTTGGGTAAGACTTTTCTGTATAATAGCAGGAAAATAAAATGAGTTCATATTAATTTCCCCTCTCACATTTTATAAATCTTTATGAGTATATTTTAATTGCAGCACTTCATCATGCTTGCTGCTGGCTCTCAATTCTACCAAGAATACCAAAGAGGCTGTCTGATAACAGAAATTTAGGATAAAGTGGGAATGCTGCAAACAGTATATTTACATTTTTCTTGCAGCATATTCTGCCATTAAGATAACAGATTATAGATATAGATATATGGGTTTTTTTCACCATATGGATTTCTTTTTTTCATCTTTTGAAGAACCTTCATAAAGAACAGATGTAAATTGAAAAGAGATGTGCTTAAAAATCTTCCCCAATAATTTCAGAGTTAGCAGGCTAAAGACATGGCAATTTTTGGAGTATACCTGGCTTCATAAATCACTCATTCAACTGTTAAGACAGATTTTTTCCCTTTAAAAATATAATCAAGACTGCCAAGAAAATTAGCATATAACTGGTAGTTCACTGTAGCTCTTAAATTTCCTTTCCTTTCGCTACTGTCAGCTTGAAAACAATGCTGTGGTACATATAAATAGGAATTACTTGATGATGCATATTTATGGAATGCCATCGTAATTCAAACAACACAAAATGCATTTTTAAGTGTTTTCCAAACCGCCAGAAGAAAAATAAAAATTAGTTTGACATTATCTCAAAAATATTACTAGAATAGGAGTATGGTAAATTAAATAATACTATAGAATGTAAGAGACCCAGAGTGGTATAATGGTTTGAGTGTTGGACTATGGCCCTGGAAATCACGGTTTGATTCCATGCTTAGCTATGGAAATCAACCGGGTGATCTTGAGCACATCACACGCACTCAGTTTCAGAAAATCCTTTGATAGGGTTGTCATAAGTTGGGAATGGCTCAAAGACACACATCATCAACAACAAAAACAACAACAGCAACAACAATTTTGTGTTGATAGGTTTGCCAGTCCATGATGAGAGTGCCAGTCAATGAATCTTTGATTTTTCTGATAACTAAAATTAGCTTTTTTCCCCTGTATTGTGTGTTGGCACGCATCTGCATTACTGTGTCCCTCCTCTCTTTGTGCATTTTCTCTATGAGTAGCACATAAACATGTGTAAGCTAGTAAAAAGTAACAAGAATATAATAACTTTGATTTATCATACAGTACCAACCATATTATTTCATACTGTTGAAATATGTACTACACTAGTAATTATGTTGGTGGTGGTTTTAATTTTTTTTTAAAGTTTATTATTTAGACTACATCAAAACAGAGGGAAGTAAAGAAAGTGGCTTAGAAACATTTTTCACAATTTAAAATACTCTGTGTTTGTAACATATTTTTTAGTTTACCATGTTGTTGAATAGTATATATTTTAAATAGCCAAAGGCAGTTTTTTGAAGCAGAGAATTAAAATGCACATATTTTAGCTGCCTAGCCTTAAACTGCAAGTAAGCAATACTTAATTTGTATGTGTTGCTTTAAAAATACCACCTGTGATAGCACACTGTGCTTCTTTAACACTGTCAGTTTATGAAATGGAACACTTTGTATAAAAGTGAACTTCCAAAATTTAAAAAGAATCCTAGAAAAAATAATTTGTCCTCTATACCAAGTGTGATACTAAGTGTCACATTAAATGGAGTTGTCTGTTTTGCAGACAGTATTAGAGGCAGTGGAGAGCTTAACTCTTACTCTATCTGCAATTTATGCAGTCAGATTTACTAGACCTCATTGTTCTGACCAGAAGAAGAAAAGTTTTAGAAGCTCTGTATTTTTATCCCTGTTTTAGAGTAGAATTATGCCACAGATGTGATTTTTGAGAGTGCTCCAAGCATTATGCAGCTCACCTCCCAGGCTGACGATCCTTTCAACATTGTAGTTTTATATGCTTTCTTTTCTTTAAAAACAAAAGTGGGGGGGATGACAAGGGGAGAAACATGCAGAGCATATATAATATAGTTTGGTCTCCCTTTCCCCCCCAGCTCCAGGTGCAGATAAAAGATTGATGCATTCTATGTGAGTGATAGTTTCATTTTCTTCCTTAGTTGATTCTGTTAATTATATTTAGGGGCTAATCATAGTTTGTTACCTCTTCCCAGGTGTACAGACAAACACAGAAGTTCTTATGCATCACAGGGCAGGAAAGGACTTCCATGCATCCATAAGAATGAGTTTCTGCATTCTATTTGTTGACTTGACTGAGCTCCTAGAAACCAACAGCCAGAAGACTTTCCTCACAATATCTTTTGCTCAGTGAAAGGCAACACTGAATACCAACAGCAGTACCATTCAAGGTCCATAGGCATTCTTAATTTTCCCCAGGGCCAGTTCCTAGAGGAGGGAAGGCAACTAATAAATGAACGGGAAGCCTGATTCTAAAGCAGAATTGATTGATGGAAAATCCATTTGCAAGTGGCTTCTCTTCTTACAGCATCCCTTGAATTGCCTTCCATACATAAACCAATCCTCTGCTAAGTAGAAACATATATTTGAGATGTTTCCACTGAATGGCTGAAACCAAGATAAAAATAGATGCTAACTGTAGTAGGACTGTATTACAGTGAAACATCCTTTTGTAAAAAGGCTATCCATTGTCACAAAGAACATTGATTGCCTTTTAATAAGTTCTCTCTCAGTTCTGGGGTAATGCAGTCTTGTCATGAAGGCTGCAAACTTACCAGATAGGAGACAGAAGTGGGGTGATAATATGGAAGGCTGCATTAACAATGAGCAGGTCAGAGATGCCTTCCTCTCTTACAATATTCTGAATATAACATTGTAGCATCTAACCAGCCAAGCAGCAAAGGGCACATTAAGGCTCCAGTCCTATGTACTAGGGGTGGGAGTCACATAGCCCACAGACTGTAGGTGATTCACAGAGGACCTTGCCTCCCTGACACCTCTCAAAATGTCACTTCTGGCTCTCCCCAAGTATAATTCTGATCATCATCAGGTGCATGGCTGCAGGGATCAGAGGAGTCAAAAATATGCTTAGAGCTTGCTTACTTCTGCTATAAACTCTTAATTTACAGTAATCCCTGTTGAACGCATGAGCTTTACTTCTGAGTAAAAATGCATAAAAGGCCTAAATACCCACAAGACTCTAGATGTTGTCTGATCTTAGAAGCTAAGCAAGACCAGGCCTAGTCATGGAAGGAGACTATTAAGGAATACCAGATGCTGTAGGCTATATTTCAGAGAAGGTGATTGAAGACCACCTCTGAGTACTCCTTCACTAACAACAACAACAACAAATCCTATGTAATTCAAGGGGGCATCATAAATTGACAGATGGCTTGAAGGTAGGCAGCCAGACAGGCACGTATGTGCACGTACGCACACAGATGGGGTGCGTGAGGTGGAAGAAGACTGCATTGGAACACTCTACTTTTTGTTTGCTTAACATCCAACAGTTGAAGTCATGATATTTTAAAGACTTTAAAAGAAGCATGTGCATTTTGTCTGTATCATTCAAAAGCAAATAATTCATTCTGCAGTTCTAATGAACA
This sequence comes from Iguana delicatissima, assembly GCA_948472985.1. Lineage (NCBI taxonomy): Eukaryota > Metazoa > Chordata > Lepidosauria > Squamata > Iguanidae > Iguana > Iguana delicatissima. The sequence goes on along the minus strand of CAOKZL010001002.1, from coordinate 626,020 downwards.
ACAGAAGCCACCAGCTATAATGCTGGCTAAGTTGTTTTCAAAAATTAATTTGTTCTGTTAAATTGTTTATAATCCTCAGGTACAGTGGGGGGAAAAAACCCGAACAGCTCAAAAGCCTGATTTTATCTCATTGCCAATGATTTGGCATAGAATTCCTCTCTCAAAGATATCTGTTGACTCAGTGCTGGAAATAACCCCACTCCACTTTGTCAGAGCAGATTCAAATGTGTGAAGGGATAATGGAATTGCCACACTTAACATTCCATCCCATATGTAGTTTGGTTCACTCTGTGCTGGAGCACTGCTTCTGTTATGAAGTCAGTGTCCATCTCAACTTTATACAATACAACATATACAATATGATGCCATGCCCTTTCCTCGGAGGTCTAGCTGGTAACAGTGTTGACTTCAATTTGGTGTCAAGCTAAAACACAACTCTTTACCACTTTCCATCCCAAAGATCGTGCCTTGAATTTGAAATTATTTAAATTGCATTTTATATTTTAAATAACTTTTTGTTTATATGCTGATCTGAGATCTTATGATATATAGAGAGATATTAATATTTAAATAACTAAAATGACTTTATGTTCAAGGCAGTTTATATCAGAACTGATTAAATGCAGTGGAACTATCTCTCCACCACAATAATTCACACAGAAACTCAGTAAATAAAACACAACTAGTTCCTTATAGTTAGGCAATACATTAATAGCAGTCTATTAAGTTGCTATAAAAATATGCTTAAACAAAAAAACAAAAACAAATTCATCACTGGAAGATTATAATATTTCCAACAAAACAGGTTCATGAAGCTACAAAAAAAAAATCAACAATCTTTTTAAATTAGCTGGAAAATGTTTATTGTTACTCATTGTCATTCAATTGATTTATGTTCCATTTTTTTTCTATTGGTTGTGGAACCCAAACTGACTCAAAACACCCATTAGGAGACTCTAACATCATGAAGACCGAATAGCTCTGTGGTTATACAGTCAGCCCTCCACATTTGCAGGTTTCACTTTTGAGGATCTGATTATTCATGGATTATTTGCTGTCACCTCTGCTGCCTCTCTATGCCATTTTTAATAGAGATTGCAAGCCTCATGAGACTGAGAAACTGCGAACAAAGCTTGTAAGTCCCTCTTAAAAGCGGTGTGGGGCAGCAGTGTAGAGGGCAGTGAGCCCCACCAGCCTCCCACTTCTGCCTTGTGAAGGAACCCTGATGCCTCAAAGGAATCCATGGTGCGTTGAATATGGTGATCATACTTTTTGATGTGTTATGGTTTGGGAGGGCATAAAGTTATTCACAGTTTTTCCACTTTCATGGGGGTCCTGTGCCCCTAACCCTAGCAAATGTGGAGGGATAACTGTATAAACACAACTGGCAGGGTGCCCAACTGAACCTGGGTGGACTTATTTCCTAGTAGACGTGTCCAGGATCGCATTGTATTTCTGATCTATATATACTACTACAGAGTGGGTTATGGCCTCGACAACAACTTTGTCAAAATCTGGGAGCAGGATAGACATTCAAGTGAACAGGAACAGCCCTGCTGATATGTAATTTGAAACGGAGGCATTAATGCTCCTGGGAATGATACTACATCATGGTGTAGCATCATTCACAGGGACATTGTCCAGAAAATAAAATGGCTGGCCTCAAGAGCCCATGAAGACAACGTCTTTTCTTCTGAACAATTTTTTTCTGTGAATGATGCTATAGCACAAGCAATATCATTCCCAGTAGCCTTACCAACTTATCACATGGCATTGTTCCCAGGGGGCATTCTTGGCTCTTTGTCAAAGTGTGTCAGAAATGAGGTGGTGCCAAGCATACAGTATGGGTGTTCATAGTTTTTAAAATAACAAAAAGCTAACAGATTCTCTTGTTAACAATTCTAACTTATAACCTCAGTACAGACCTCAGCAGGAATGTCTCTTACATTTGCCCTCTAAATCTCTCTTGAAGAAAGACTAATGAAAGCTGGGGAGACCATTCCCAGCACTGTTTCCAGAGAAATGACTGCAACACAACAAGAAATATATTTAAGAAGCTTCTCTTTTTTGAAGTTAGACTGATAAAAGGAAAAAATATTATTCTGTCTTATCAATCATATTCAGAAATATTTATATTCCAAGAAAATATGCTATAACAATTAAAATCACACCTCGAGGGATGGCACAAATTATTTCTAAACACTGGAAAGATAATGAAATCCCACTGTTAATTGATTATGTATAGCACTCAATAGAAATTCTATATCAAGTCAAATAAAAGTTTGCAGTTATGTAAGCTGATAGTACACTTGTCAATTAGATAAAAATGGATATATTAGAACATTTTGTGCCTGACTCAAGATAGTAAGGTCATTTCCACATGGGCATATTGCCCACGGTAGAGCGACCTCTCCAGGAGGTCTTCTTCACCGGGGTCTGCGCTAGAGCAGTTAAAAAAAGTGAGGTTCTAGACCTCACACTGCTCTAGCACAGCCCCAGGGGTGGCGCTGTTTTATAAAAACCACCTTCAAAAGTGGTTTGTATAAAACTTACCCGCGCTGCCCCGTAGCAGCCCCCGGTCAAGAACTGCAGAGACGCGGTAGCGCGCCCCTGCAGATCTGCCCGGGGGCGGGCTTCCAGCTGGCGCACTGTCCTAATTAGCGGAGCGCTGCCGGGAGCCGCCGAGCGCCGCCAAGCGCCACCAAAATTCGGCGGCATTTGGAACGGCGGATCCGTGCTCTTCGGAGGGACGGAGCAACCCGCTCGCGGGTAAGCTCTGCCCCTGCGTGCGCAGCCCTGTTTCACCCCCCCGTGAGGAAAGGGCCTGAAAACATGTCCAATATGGAGCACATTTAATTGATGTCAGCCTCTAGTAATATCCAACTGACAGCTTGCATATTCTCTTTGTTAACTATGGTCTGTAGACTCCTAACTATGTAGACTCCTAATTCCTATGATATAACAAGAAGGCTGTCTTGTTCTCTGGCTTTCCCTCTCTTTGAAGAAGAAAATACAGGGAAGAGTTGTACTTGCTGTTCACAATCATGAAAGCTGCAGTCTAACAGTATCTGGAGGGCCACATGTTCCCCATCAGGACTTATAGCAGTGGTTCCTAACCTTTTCTTTACCTGACACACCTGTAAATATAATTTGTTGCTGGAGTCCCCCAAGACCTAACTCAAGATAGTTATTTATTTATTTACTTACTTACTTACTTACTGCTTCTAAGGACTAGAATTCAAATCCGCACTGAGACACTGGGTAACTTTGGGCAAGTCACATTTTATAATAAATGGACAACAAGAATCTTCATTTTATTTGTACAGATGGATACAGAAGGAAACACATGCACATGTACACACATATCACCAGGGGATCAAATGGCAATGAAATGCAAAAATTACAACCTGGTAGTTTAATTACATAGCTCTTGCCAACAATAACTGGTGATAACACTGTATTGCTAGCATTACTAAGTTAGTTAATACCTGTAGTAAGTTATGTGTTGTTTTAAGGTTAATCTTCTTAGTTTGGAAGCTTAGCATAAGACTTCTATTTAGTTTCTTTTTTTACATTGAATGGTGGTTGAATGTTATTGATGCAATAAAAGCAACAGACAGCAGCAATTAATAGTAGTAATAGTAATACTCTGTTTATGCAGATGCTTATGAATATTATTATAGTTAAAATTGTCTAATAATGGATCACCTCTTTTAATGATATATTTTATAATTACTTCCCATTCTTTTTCACAATCCTGTAGTGTTTTCCATTTTACAAAAACTATAAGCATTTCCATTTCCATCAGATCTAACATTTTTAGTAACCAATCCTCTAGTTGGGGTATCTCTTGTACATTTTTGTACATAATCATTTTCACTGTGGTTATCATATACAGTATTAATTTGCTATGTACTTTTGATTCTAAACATTTATAATCTTCAATTAATACAATTCAGGTTTCATTTCAAAAGAAACATTTAGATCTGAGATGCTTTGAAAGTATCTTCAAATGCAGCAGTTCCCTTGGATTCGAGGTTTATTCTCACAGTCACTGGCATGCCTAGCTGCAGCCTGAGTAGTAAGCTGAGGAAGGTTTGCTGATAGAATAACTATTTTCATATTTTTTCCACATGTGGTGGCAGTTCAGATCTGGGCTGATGAGGTCCATTTCTGGTATGCTAATATGAGCACATTAGAAGTTATTAATTCAATGTCCTCCAAGTCCCTACAAGTCATGTATTTGGTTAAAGCCTCACACTGCAGTATCTTTATTATAATATGTTTTTCATGGTGTTCCACGTGGCTGAGGTGAACAAAGTGATTGCAAACCCTGTTTCCCACCAACAGATGGAGTGCTTTGGACAACTTGCTCTAGATGTGGAAGCCCGTCCCGAGCTGATGCCAGCAGACCTGTGGAGGCTTGGTGGGGTGAACTTTTTAGTGCTATTGCCTTTCTTTAACTTCTAGTACTAGGAGGGATTATAAGAAGGCTGGTTTGGAATTTGAAAGGTTGAGGTCTGGCACAGGGCTACAGGCTCTTTGGCCAATTTCTGTTTCCCACATTTTACAATTTTGTGCATTCAGGCTAGTTTGTCAGCATTGCCCTTTGCTTCCAGGGCTCAGGGTTATAAGGACAGAATTCATGACTTCAGAATTCACAAAGTGCTGGAAAGATGGTCCCAGTAGCAGGGAAAGCTATCTTATGGGTACAAACTATCTGCTGATGTCCTTAGGGGTTGGGGGAGTACTTAGTCATTTGCTCCTCAGATAATGAAGCCATGTAGTTTATCTGCCTCCCCCACCCCATCTTGCAGGTTAGTGAGCTGATTGTGTTTTCTAGAGAGGATGTATTGGGTACAGCATTGGAGCTAAGAAATTTAACTCTTTCTGGGGAACATGCAGTATTGTGGATCCATACCTCTAAGACAGATCAGAAGGGGATAAGGGTGAAGGTAACATTAGAAATTTGTCTTGATCTGGCCTTATGCCTTGTTCTTTGCAGAGTTATGAACAGGTGAGGTGATCTAGGTGAGTCCTTTATTTTGTCTTGCTGACTTTTGCCTCTTATCAAATACCAATTTTGGACTGTTACTTCCAAGGCCTTGAAGTGTGTGGTTATGCAAAAGATTAAATTTGGGACCCATGCATTTCAGATTGGGGCTGTGTGTGAGATCTATCCACTCTATTGGGCAATGGAGATCCTTGGCATATAACAGACATGTCTGACCTCTTAAGTTTTGAATTATATTGTTATGTTTACTGACGTTGTTATCTTTAAGGCTGTGTCTGGAAGGGTGGAAGGTGCTGATCTGCAGCCATAGTGTAATTTACCCAGCAGTGTGCCAGACCCAGGATTGTCATTTTGGTGCTCAACTGGGATTGAGTGACCAAGCCACAGTAGAGTAGCTCAAGAAAAGAGGCCAACATTGGCATGGTTTGTTGCCTCTGTTGTTTGAGGAGCACAAAAGGCCTCTTCCCCATGTTTTGGGCCCTTTTTGCACAGCATTTCAGAAGCAAAAGGGCCCCTTGAGTGTCACGTAAATGTGAGGAGCGGTCCACACAACGCATTCACATTTGCATGACACTCAAGGGCCTGACGCAGAACACGCATGCATTTTTTCATTTTCGCCTTGCATGCACTTACCTTGCGTGCAGAGCACCGGGAGCCAGGCTGGTCGCGCTTCCTGTGCAGTGCAGCCTGGGAAAGGTCCCAGGCTGCACTGCAAAAGGAAGAGGTGGGATGCTCATGTGACCAGCAAGCAGCTGCGGAGCCGATGGGATCAGGATGTGAGAGCCTCTTGCTGGAGGCTGCTTGTGTGAGCCTTGCACCCCAGTTCCGCGAAAGGGTAAGGTGCGAAAAGGGCCTTGGTCATTCACTTGGGTTAGAATGACTCAGGTTTGCTGAAGGGAAAGGCCCTTATCCTTCAGGTCATACAGAATAACTGGCTGGGAGTAATATTGATGAGGTTGGTCGTTTTGCTTCATCAAGTTTGGTGAGGTGAGGATGATCTCCAAGGCATTGATATAGCCTGTAGAAGGGTGAATAGGGAGATTCGTAACGCCTTGAGTAAGGGGTTGGGTAATTTTCTTCTGCATCCCACTTTTGTTTTTCAGTGGCCCAAGAGCTATAGAGCTGATAGCGGCCATTTATTGCAGAAAGAGAATGTGTTGTTCCAGTGGGATTTGCAAAAAAGAGTAAGGGTCCTATTGACAAGCCTTGGGGGGGGGGTTAAGCAGAAACTTGTCTGTGACAGGTAGTACAGAAGAAGTAGCAGTTACAGTGAACACTTTGGCACCTTTTTTGTAAAAGGAAGGGCTCTGAAACTTTCACTTTAGGTCTTGGTACCTTGGGGGTAGAGAAAGAGGCTACCCTTGGGGCTGGCCTGGGAGCTTTCCCCTCACTTTAAGTCCTGCAACCTGGGAGGAGATTCTTCAGGTCTGCCTTCCAGAAGATGGCCAGATGGAGAGCAGCCAAGTTATTGGATTGCCCTTGGGGTTCAGTTGTTTTGCCCAGGAAAGATTGAGGAGAAAGTCAAGAGTTGATGCCTGCCTCAGCTGATTCCGCACTAAGTTGCTCCCCCTTCTTGCCCCTTTACAGGCTCAACATAATTAAATAGGTCTATCTTTAATAAAATGGCCCTTATTAAACCCTACTATCTGTATCTGGTTTCATTATTCCATGGTTGGTCAGCAAATTTTGGTGATTATACATTTTCCCTATAATTGTTCCTCCAGGATTAAAACTCATCTGTTTCTTTTTCCCCCAGATTACAATGTTGGTGCATGCAAACTGATTAGAACAGTATGCTTTCTGTATACGATGCCCGTGGGGGAAATGGAAAATACAAGAAACGCATCCAGGAACAAAAGTTGGGAGACAGTAGGCAAATGAAGAGTTGCAGAGGTGGGGAAGAGAAAGGATCAGAATAGATGCAGTGCTCATCAAATATAAAGGGCACTTGGCCAAGTGGTGTGGCTATATAATGTACAGCAACATTTTCATGGGTTACTATTAGAACACTTTTAGAAAACAGCTGGTCTGCTGAATGCTGGCTTCAGATGTGCAGAACCTCATTAGAAGTACTTGGGTAAAATGGTGCTTGATTTGTAATATAGCTGATTATTACAAGCTGGGTAAATTTTATTTTGAACTAGGTAATTATACATTGCACTAACTATCCTAAATCTGATGAGAGAAAGAGAGAGAGATCAACACCAACTGTAAATTGGAGGGGGCTTATTCTCATGTTTTACTTCCACCATCTTTTCATCTTATAATCATGATTTAAGAAGCCATCCCTCTGCCACCTTTCTATTTTGAAACTGAGGAGTCAGCTGTGTTTGTAACAGAACAGGACCAATTTTTAAATAGAAATTATACAGATATGGGTGGTTGGGTCTATCTATCTATGGTTTTATTTCTAAAGCAACAGCTTCTGTCATATATTCATGTTTTTGGCCATACAGATGAATTCACTAGGGTGGTTTTAGGTCAGTTAAAAATGTATGCAGGACAGCATTTTTGATTACACACTTGTCTCTCATTCCATCATTGTCACATTGGTGAATATGCAGGCAGACAGGTTGGACTCAGTTGAAGCCTAGAGTCAGCTATTCAGTAAGAAATAATAGCTGCATTCTGGAGACTGGCTGTTACTTTGGTGTCAGGTCTGAGGTAACAGATGTGACAGGTCAATGCAGTGATTAATTATGCATCCTCAGGCCCACCAGGAAGGAGGGATTACATACTCATGAGAAGGCATTAATATATATTCGATTTCTTAAAAACAAATGTTTTACTCCATCATACTGTAATGGTAGACCACATGAGTAATAGCATTGTTATTATTGTGTGCCTTCAAGTCATTTCTGATGTACAGCAAACCTAAGGCAAGCCTATCATGGGGTTTTCTGGGGCTGAGAGTATGTAACACACCCAAGGTCACCCTGCGGGTTTTTACGGCAAAGTAGGGACTCAAACCCTGGTCTCCAGGGTCATAATCCAATGCTCAAACTACTAAACCATGACAGCATTGGTTAGTAGTTATACCTTCACTGGTGGAGAAGCACCTAATTAGTTATAATTTGTCATTTGCACTTAGTTACTCCCAAGCTCTGGTCCTGCTAGGACTTGCAGAAGCTCTCTGTGCCATAAATGTGAATCCAGATGATCCCATTTGGTCAAGTTCACTCATGCAGGTTGTTACAGGCCAGAGAATATTCTAATATCAGCTTCTCAGCATGCCCATAAAACTTTAAAGGACAGAATTTAATCTAATATTAACTAATACAAGCAGTTAGCTCTATGTGTGTGAGTGTGTGTCAGTGGAAAACTGGCTGCAACTTTCATGTCATTCTGGGAGGAATGAATGCTTCAGAATATAAGCAGATAAGCAAAATGCCTGCACACTAGTACCTAAAGAAGAACTGGTGAAGAAGTGGGGGACAACAGTAGATTTGGAAAGAAGACAAACCATTCTTCCAGAACAGGTAGAATAGAAGGGACACTTACCGTACCTCAACTCTCAGTATCAATTAAATAAGAGCTAGTGTACACCCCATTCATTTTTTATTCATTGTGATTGGTTAACCAATTAGTTGAGTGGGCATAAAACAGATTAAAAGCTCAGACAGAGCTCTTACAAGGCTGCTATTCAACATGCCTCCAGTGTGGAAGATCCTTGTCTATAGTAACCCTCCTGATAACTTAATAGACTGATAATTGCCCTGCTATGCTGCCCTAAAATGCTGATTTATGCTGATACTGGTAAGGTTATAATAAGAGTAGATGTAGTTAATTATTTAAGATATAACAAACAGAGTAACTCTTGTATATGTGTATAGTTACAGAAGCCTTTCAGAGCTATGTAAATTCTTCATTTGTCATGTATACTTGGCTAACTAATATCCTTAAAAAGTTTATGAATATACAAGAGACAGATTTCTGCACAAATGAAAGTCTGTATAAAAGTCTACATAATGACTTAGCAGACACTATGGGAGACACTGAAATTATGGAAGAAGTTGAAGATGATGATGATGATGGATAAGAGGCTATGCTTAATGGTTTAGAAGGATGCTGTTCTTACATATGTTAATTATTAACAAGCCTGTAAAAGGATTGTAAACAGAGATAACTGCTCAGTTTTTCTGAAAGTCCTTATGAAAGTATAACATCTTGATGGTCATGCAATATGATTTAATGATGCCTTACATGCAAAGGAATGTTATAGGAGGAAGTTAAATGTCTGGACAAGACATTGGATTTCTCCCTAAAGGGAATGTGTGTGTGTGTGTGAGAGAGAGAGAGAGAGAGAGGGAGAGAGGGAGGGAGGGAGAGGATATTTATAAAAATTTCCTAAAAAGTACTAAAAGAGCCTGTTCAATTCCCACATATCCCAAAATTCCAGGACTTAAAAAATGCTCAAGTTGAGTGTTGATGTTAACTTGGTCTGTCTGGTTTAATCACCATCATAAGGTAGGAAATTTGGTGACCAAATTTCAGACAGAATCCAGAATTAGCTGACAAGTGGCAAGGACCCTCTATTTCTCAGTCTAAGAGAGAGGGATGGGGAAACACACCTGTTTCACAGTGAGCTGCTAAAGTTCTCTAAGCCAGGTCTAAAATCCATTTTCAAGAAGATTCTCATGAGAATGATTACATAATCATTCCAATTAATAAAAAACCAGCATATTTTTAAAATATGCAGAACACTCCAGGTAAATTAAATGATGCTGTAATAATAAAAGGGGTGTTTCAAACAGGAGGTAGTGTCAGATTTTACTCCCATCTAGATAGCAACAATCCTTAGCTCACTTAGATTCTGATTCTTTTACCAGTACAAAGTCTGTTATCTTCTGTATCATTCAGTCTTTTGAAGCTCTGCAGTTCCGTGGAAAATGCTGGAAACAAAAGTAAGGATATATTCATTCAGATAGAAATAGATAGATTTGGAAGTCACAGAGCAAATGATTACTGAAACACGTCTTGAAGCTTAATTTCAGCCAGAGTTTAGTCCTGAAATCTGTTTTTAGCATTTGAATAATACTGGTATCCACTTGAAAGAATTATGGTATTGATTTTATAACTTCCTGAACAGGGTTTATGGTTTTCTTCTCTAAATTTGAATATTCTGCTACCTATGTGAAGCCTTTTCAGCCATTACTTACCTATCCTGTCCTTTCTTCAAGAACTTCAGAGCAGCATAGACTCTCTCTCCTATCTCATATCAGCCCCATGATGCATGTTGAGAGAGAACAACTGATTTAAGATCCAGTGAGCTTTATAGCTGTACGGGGATTTGAACTTGAGTCTTCCTTGTAATGGGTCAACTCTCTAATCTGCATAGTATGTTGGCCTTTATTATTTCAAATGTGGTAGCTCCTTGAGATGAGACAAGATACTGAAACAGTTTTGTAAAACAATGTGTTACTTTACAAATGAAATTTGGGTCCTCCTCTATAATTCCAACATGGGATAGACAACTTGCAGACTTCCCTATGTGGTTGGATTACAGTTCCCTTAATCAGTCACCAATTTCCAATTATGGAAATTGCAGTCCAATAACTTCTGGAGGACCACAAGCATCTGTAAGAATTGGGGTTCTTATTTAAGTTAGAGGAATTTTTTATCTATTGCCTGAACCATTGTTTGTAAGCCTTTGTCACTCTGAAATCAACCTAGGAATAAATGATGTCAGTAGAGGCACCACAAGTATTACATATGATTTAACATTTTGTTATATCTTTGCTTTACTTTCAAAGATGAATACCCAGAAAAATAATTTGTGTAGGTCCCTGGCATTTAATGTAAAAAGATGCCCAGCTATTTCGTATTCCACTGATAGACATTTTATATTATCTGAATACAGTGTGTCATTTTTTAAAAAAAAAAAATGAAAACCATGTTTTCCAAAGTAAGGATCTTCTAAGTTTTAAGCCAATAAAATATTCAAAGTTTTTAATAGGATGCATAGTAATTTTTTCAAACTATGCTTTAAATATGTTTTGAGTTCTTAAATTAATGTTTTAATTGGATTGTTTATTTAATGTTTTGTGAAAAAAACATTTTATTATACATTATTTTATTTTGCTTTAACTTATATTGTGAGATGCCTTGGGCCCTGTATTGGGAGAAAGGCAGGATTTAAACCACAAACTTATCTTGTTCTACAGCAAACATTGCATAAAATACTTAATTTCTAATTTTCAGACTCCTGCAGCCTGAACTATCCCACAAGATAGTAGGGAGGAGGAGAATGCTGCACATTATGTTGACCTCTTCAGAGAAAATCAGGAAATAAATAAATAAATATGGGAACAAAGGCAAGATATCAATCCATTAATAAACAAGTATATGATATTGGCTGATCCTTGTTGTTGTGTGCCTTCAAGTTGTTTTCAACTTAGGAACACCCTAAAGTGAATCTATCATGAGCTTTTCTTAGTAAGATTTGTTCAGAGAGCAGTTGCCTTTCCTCTTCTCTGAGGCTGAGAGTGTAATTTGCCCAAGGTCATCAATGGGTTTCCAAGGTCAAGAAGGCCTTCAAATCCTGGACTCCAGAGACATAGTACAATGCTCAAAGCACTATACACTCTCTTAGCCTCAAAGGAATACAAAGGCAAATCATATCTGAACAAATCTTGCCAAGAAAACTCCATGACATGTTCACCTTTGGGCCACCATAAGTCAGAAATGACTTGAAGGTACACAACAACAACAGATTCCGGTTAGATTTTGCTATGGAAATAGTTTCCTTACACTACAGTTGATCTGTATTGCTAATTTTCATGATTTATTAAATTTTACCAAATGTTTGTAACAGAAATTATTATATTATTTGTACAGTAGATTCCATTAGTCTGTTACTGTAGTAGTGCAGCCATTTTACTGTCTGAGGTTAATGGTAAGATGGTGCCTCCCTCACTGCACGGACATAAGCCAATACAAAAGGGCAGTTGAATCTTACTTTAGTACTGATGATGGGACAGCATCCTCCACTACCACTCTGGTGCTCAGAGCACCTGCTAACTAACTAACTCATGTAGCAAATGCTGAGAGATAGAACCATGTGTCCCTACACATGGTTCTATCTCTCAGCATATGCTACATGAGTTAGTTGTAGGAGCATAGCTACAGGAATTTAAAATTTTGGGTTTGAAATAAGAGCATTTCTCCCCAATAAAAACAATGCCCCATATGAGATTTTCCTTCATTCCCCAAATTTCTAGGATTGTGGTAACTTAAAACTTCACTTGAGCATTGAGAAATACAGTTGAAGCATCCAAAGAAAAAGGGTAGGCAGTTACCTGGGGAATGCAAACAGCAAATATGAGTTCTAGGTGTAAACAGTTCTCAGTGTTTACTCACTGCAGTGCTAGAAATTTGAACACTGAAAGAAAATTTCATTTGGTAGAGAAGAATTAATATTGGAGAGCAATGCTTTCATTCTCTCCCAACAGCTGCAACCTTGGCTGGCTGGCTGGTTGGCTGTCTGCCTGCCTCTCTTGGCTTAATAGTATGGTCAAGCCTGTCTGGTGGGAAGTTCATATTTTATTTCCTTACAATGGAATATTCCTTCTTTCTCTTTCCTTTTTTTTTCTTTCTGGAGAATAAAAAGAAAAGGAAATAATGACAATCCTTTTTACCTTGGTGCCTTTTTCATTACAGTCCTCCATTCACATTTGCAGGTTTGACCTTTGCAAATTTGATTATTTACAAGGTGCCCATTTGCCTCCTCCCAATATGCCCCTCTCATTCTCTTGCCTGTTGCCTGAGCACACTGCCTCCTTTCTCCATGCCTCAGCAAAAGGCAAGTGAAAGGAAGAGGGAAAGGCTTGTGCACAGAGAAGATGCATGCGAGCCTTTCCCTCTCCATTTGCTTGTCTTTTGCCCAAGTGCAGAGAAGGAGAGCAGTGCACCTGGGCAAAAGGCAAGCAAAAGGGAGGAAGAAAGGCTCTTGCACACCCATTCACTTGCCTTTTGCCTGGGTACAGAGAAGGAAGACAGCTCAGGCATATTTGCGCAGAGAAGGAAGGTACAGCTACCCAGACAAAAAAGCAAGGGAATGAGAAGGGGGAGCCCTAGAAGGGAACAGGAAGGGGGCATTCACTGGTGGGGAGTTATTTGTGGGGTTTTTTACTTTTGTGAGGATTCTGTATATGGGGCCACTGTTTTCATAAAAGCTGGACTTTGACCTTTGTTGTCAATCTTCCTTTACCCCTCCCATCTGGAATGACATTTTTTCCCTTTCTTCCCAAGGTTCCCATAAGCAGTAATTGGCCAGTCTATTTTCTGAAGCTGACTGAAATGGTATGCAACTTGTTAATTTTCTGTGTCTCCTCAAGAATACACAAAACACAAAGAAAATATAAACTCCATACATTTTTTATAAACACATACAACAATATAAGAAGTGCAGGTCATTAACAGAACAACTTAAGAGAGTGTCTAATCATGACAACAAATGGCTTAATAATAGCCATTTGTGTTGAAGTGGTTTCAGAATTTCAAATGCATCTCTGAATACCACTATGCCGGCAGCAACAGGAAAAAGGCCAACAGTATAGTGGCTGTGAAGGAAGTACAGCACTGGAGAAATAGGCTGCTTACCATGACTTTGTGACCCTGGGAATAATGGAACTGCTAGCAACAGAATTCTACCCTGTGTAACTCATCCCACAAATACCTCTTAGCCTCTGAGCAGCATTAACAAGATTAGACATCGTTAATACTTATGCCAGTTGTCTTGTTTATCCCATTTATTAGCAAGGGTTTCTGCCATTTTCCATTACAGTATCTATCGTTCTGGACAATTATCCGAACCAGAAATGTCTACTTTAAATAGAATGTAGCATCAGATTCCTGATCTGGCAGATGCCCAGAAGCCATAGGCATAATTTTGTTCTAGTTAGCAATCATCACTAGTTTTACTAGGACAGAGGGTCAGTCAGTATACCAATAATTAGCTTCCAAAAATATATATCACCATGGGTTGAATGTGAAAGTCTTGACTGCCAACATTTTGTCTGGTGCTCCAGACTTCTTTTTTCCTCCTCAGGAATACTTATTTTGGAAGATAGATAAGCAGATGATATCACACACACCTGAAAAAAAAATTGTAAAAAACATTGGGCCTTTCTACACTACTGAGGCCCAAGAGCTCTCTGGCTGAGAATTCTAAATGCCCCTCCCTAAATTGTAAACCCCAGGATTCCACAGGATGTTGAAAATGGAATAAAAGCACTATAACAGTGTAGTGTGGAAAGGCCCATTTTTTGTTGTTATTTCCACTTCATTTTTAAGAACTTACAGAGCGATCTTTTGATACATGTCTGCTGCTGCTAAATCTTCTTTGACTTATTGGGAAAACCTCCCATGGCACTCCTGCTAGACATTATTCACACCCAGGGCAGTGAACTGGAAAGAAAAACAACTAATACCACCAGTCCAGAGCACCAATACTTTGGCAGAAAGGATAAAAGTAAAGTAAAGATTTAGAACTGCATCTGACCAACCTCTCTTGTCAAAGGGACAGCTTCCATTAAGCAATCAGGGAGAGAATGCATCTTGCTGGCTTCTGTGTGCCCTAGATCTCTTCTAGTGATTTGGGGGACCAGCTGTAGCAGCCTGGGTCACATCTAACAGGTTAGGAGGAAACCTGGGAACTTCTGTTCCTGCCAGTGTAAGTATAACTGTGTGATGTTAGAATTTTGCCTTAATCTCTTTTTTGACTGAGGATTGTACAAGTGGTGGAGTTATTTCACTAGCAGTTGCACAGGTACTAGCTGAACAAGTGCAAGCAACAATTAGCACAATGAAATCATAATGCGTTGTGAAAGCACTTGTGCAAACACTTGCATGAAATTACAATGTATATATTTGCATAAACAGGAAGTATTTGACCCAACATCAGTGCAAAGGTGAAAATGGGATTTCTATTGTAATCCATAGAAATTTTGCACTACTAAACAGTGCCAGATACAAATCTTGGCAATTAGAAATTGCCTTAATAGTCTGAATACACAAATAAGATTGAACTTGATAGGTGGAATCAGTAATTGGAATAATGGTTACAAATTTAGTAACACATCTTATGTTTAGGGGGAACAGAGTCAGTGTTATGAGGAATAAGTTATGCTCACAGACAATGCAACAAATATTTGAAACAACAGGTAGTCCAGAGAAGCCGTGAAAACAGGTTTTTAAAAAAGATCTAACAACAAAGTTGCTAAGAAGATATCAAAAGTGCTGTCAGCAGTGGGATTTTATCAAGCAAGTACAATTTCTATAGAGAAAAATTCTTCTTTCTTTTATATGCTTTAAAAACAAAGTAAGAGCAGGTAGGATGACTGTAAGAACAGGGGAGATTAAAATGGAAAGATAAAAGATGTGTATGTGTAGGACTATTTGATTGTTCAGGATTTGGGGAGAAAGGTAGGGTTGGCTGGCATATATGAACCCAACAAAGGAGAGATAGTTTAGATTTATCTTCAGTACTGTCTAGCAGAAAACTGCAGTGGGAGAGGGACAGACAACAGTATGAGGAGTAGAAAGACTCTTCTGTGGCCCATTTGGTCTAGAATGCATGTATTCCCACTGCCCATTTGAGAATGCCGCAGACCCAGATGGGTATGATCTGCTCATGTTATCTTTGATCTGCACCTGCAAGTCCTCAGATAAAGAATTCAGTGCTGTTTTATGCCCACTCCACTTTTTTTAAAAGCCAAGGATAAGTGCCTTGTTTTCCCACAAAACATAAATCACTAGTGGAGAATCACTGTCAGATCAAATGTTAATGACAGCATAAAGGTGACATGCGTATAATAATGTGAGTATTTAGGGCTGGATAAAAGACTTGTTGAAGTCCTGAGCCACATTAAAGAGGCGACAGACCACTCCCAAAAAAGGTAGACCATTCAAAAAATTTTCAAGTTCTTAAAAAAAAGCCTTTTGAGGTTGTTTCTCACAATCTGAGACCCTAAACAGTAGCTTGTTTACTTTGTGCATGAACCCAGCCCTACATATGTTTCCTTAAAATAATGGACGTTCTTAGCACATCTTTAGAAAGGTTGCCATCCTTTCTAAAGCACATACTCAATGACCTTCATCTTGTTAGTCCTAACTAATGTAGGCCCATCAATTCAACAACAGTCTTCCCTCCATATTTGTGGGTTTGACCTTCACAAATTTGATTACTCATGAGGTGCATGCATGCCTCCCCCTCCCATTCCCTTCCTTTTGCCTGGGTGTGGATGTGCACCAGGGCAAACGGCAAGGGAATGGGAAGGGGAGCATGGGGGGAGTTCTTTGATGTTTTCCCACTTTCACAAAGATTCTGCACCTTGAACCCTTGCAAAAGTGGAGGGACACTGTAGATTTACCTGCATATTGTTTCACCACTTAATAATTGATTCAATAGAAATATTTAACCAACAGAATCCTGGCCAATAGGTGCAACTATCCCACCTCTTCCCTGAAGGAATGTGGCAGTAGAGTTAATTTCTGCCATTTGTGCCAGTATTAGAGAAAATGTTGGTGAAAATGTTGCCTTCAACCACCAGTGCCATTTGGGTTGAGGATGGAGATAGGGAGGTGACCTCATTGTGGCACTACAAGATAACACTCCTGCTCCCAGCAAGCACCAAAATTCAACATTATGCAACTTTGTGCTGAGATAAAGGCCTGCAGCTATTTAAGATATCAGAACTCCACAAGAGACTTCCATATAGCCAACTAAGAAGAAAGGCTTATGTGATAATGAGGGTTCACGTTATCCAAGTAACAGAGCTGAAGGGAGATAGTTCTCCTTTCAGGCATAGAAAGGATTAATGAACTGCTAGGGTTAGGTTACATTTTATTGGAGGGTCAGCATCAGAGGCTATCACAGGTCATGAGGGATAGTTGCCCAATCAGGGGGAGGAAGGTGACAATCTTCGAGATGCTGCAATGAAAAAATTATATAAACCCTCAAGGGACCACAAAGCAAGGAGATCAAAAGAGAAGAACAAAGACACACACACCAGTAGCAGGTAGGGCCAAGCTAGGCCTCGCCTCCCAGTTGTGCCTTGGCACGCTACCTCAGAAACTAACAATGTGAATAACTTAGGATGTTACTTAGCTAGTTCTCTTAGGACTTCTGTTCTTTTGAAAGCTCTGGCTGATATATGATGCTATCTGTAACTTGTAATTATCAAGTGAACCTGGGAGGAAATAGCCTCTCGTGTATAGTGATATCTCTATTATTTATATTGCCTGTTCTTAGAATAAATGCTTTCCTGTAAAGAACTCCCTGCTTTCTCTCCATTCCCATGTGTTTCCCACTGACGCGCATAGATTGGACTCCTCTCTCCCATAGCGGGTGAGGGGTGTGATAGATGATGCCTCTGAGATCTAAAAGAAACTGATTGTGCCAAGAACTGAGCCAGCAAGTGAGCAAATCAACTTGCAAACATCCCCACACTGGAAGGTCAAGCAGAAACAGAGTTGCCCTGCCCAGCTCATGACGGAGAGGGAACCAGCAGTGATTCAGAGGAGTTGCAGCCACCTTTGCCCATGAGCCCTCAATCACAAAGAAGCTGAATCGGGCGGCTTAGAGGGAGACTGCACAGACTAGGTTGAAGAAACAGTAACAAGCAGCATCTGTTCACAGCAGCTATTTAAGTCTGCCAGCGTGCCTGCTCTTTGCTTGCAGCAAATTACTAGCAAGCCCTCATGACCTTTGTGTCTCCTGCCCCCTGAAACCCTCTGGTCGGATCTCTGCCTCCTGAACCTTAGGACTGGACCTTGACCTGGCTCTGCTTGCCTTTTCTTTGTGTTTGGTGTATTCGGACTCTCCCTTCAAGTATTCCCGATCTCCCCTCTCCCTTGCTGCCTGAGGCTCGGCAGGGAGAGAATCCTGACAAAGGGGGAGGAGAAAGATCTCTAAGTTTAGAGATCGGTGGCTTCCTTGCAGGGCTCCTGCAACAGCAGCATCCCACTGTACTGCTGAGATAGAGATTTAATTTAGTGGGTGGCAGCAGTGTTTAATTAGTGGAACCTGAGGAGTTTCCATCTCCTATTCAAGCACAGAAGTCACTTGAGAAAGGTCCCAATTCTGTGACAGCTTAGTTTGTGACTGTGATTTTTGGGAAGGCTTTGCAGAGGTGTCTCATCTACACTTACTCAGAAGTAACCAGCCCATACATTCAATAGCCTACTTTTCAACAAAGTGGGGTCAGGTTTTATAATTGCCCGGTCCCACCAATGTTCATTTAAGTGGCCTCCATTTCAAGTAGGGTGAGAAGGCAGTTAGATCATCCTGCACAGATGAACCAATTGAAAACTGCCCTTAATTCTTTGGATTTAAAACTTCATTTGGTTCAGCAAAAAAATAACAGTTTGAATGTATTGGATGCTATTATTCCTGTTTAGAAAGAAACTGATTCTGCTTAATGTCAATGATGCGATCCTGATAATACTTGCTCATGTCATATACTGAGCTCTGACGGGTCCAGAGGCGGAGTTTTGGGTCTGCCCTTATTAGGGACCAGGTAATTTGATCCACTTGGTCTCTGTATATGATCAAAAGGGGAAGTCCTTTGATCGATCCATTCTCCTAATTTAGACATAGCTTCATTAAAAGTTTTTAATGACCCTTTTAAGTTTGGAAGAGAGAGATAAAGGGATTGAACTCTGATCCCAGAGTTTCAGTCAGGAAACAAACCTCAGAAAACTGAGGAATCCACAGGAATTCAGCTTATCAAAAATCATAACCAGTTTGCTGATATAGGTTTCACAGCCTGCTGTAGTATAAAGGTGAAGCTGTACAAGTTCCCTCATCCAAATTGACTGGGACTTTTCATGTGAAAGACCATAAGCTCCATTTATTTTGTCTAACATTTCCTTTGCAGTGGTACAGTCTCTTACCCAGAGTAGCTGATGCGGTTTTTCTTTTTCAATTGCATCAAGAACATTTTGGTGATTAAAGGCTAAATTTCATTTCTGTCTCCATTTTGTACACTCACATCATGGGAGCATACTCAGTGGTTACTCCCTTTTTAAGGCTGCCAGGCTGAAAACTGGAGATGGCTTCAACAGTTGGGCAGAAGAGGAAATATCAGCAACAAGCACCACCTGCTGAATTTTTCTCTTCTGCATTTGTATACAACCAGTGAAGGAGGAGGAGCCATGGGCAGTCTTCATTCTGCCAACCCTACCCAAAACTCGCGCCATTTCTGCACTAGAGTGTTACAGTGCTATCATTCCACTTTCAACATCCTGTGGAATCCTGGGGTTTGCGGT
Source organism: Iguana delicatissima (assembly GCA_948472985.1). Classification (NCBI taxonomy): domain Eukaryota; kingdom Metazoa; phylum Chordata; class Lepidosauria; order Squamata; family Iguanidae; genus Iguana; species Iguana delicatissima. Next base: position 606,735 of record CAOKZL010001002.1, on the reverse strand, counting down.
TTAGGATTCCACAGGATGTTGAAAGTGGAATGATAGTGCTATAACACTCTAGTGCAGGAATGGTCTGGGACTCTGGGCACATTAGGCATGGCCTCCTTCCACTTACATTGGATTCTACCTTTCACAGGGATGGCCACAGGAAAAAAGAAACAAACAAACAAACAAGCCAGGGCTCCTGTGCCTTTAACAGATGCATGGAGGCGAGAACTTCAGCAGGTGTAGGTGGTCACCCTGCACCTGCTGAAATGCTCGCGTCCACTCGCCTCCAGTTGTTAAAACAAGAGAAGCTGTGTTCTGTTTTCCGTGGGGTTGCCTTCTTTGCGGCCTCCTTGCTCGCTTCATCATCAGGAAGAAACCCCTCGTGAAAACTCAGCCGGGCTTCAGCTTCCCAGTAAACCTCCTAGCCCACGGGCCGGTTAGGAGCATTCTCTCCCCTCCAGCGCCTCAGCCCAGCAACTCGGCGACGCTCCTTCTCTCTCGGGTGAACCAACAGCAGGTTGCCGCGAGGCGGGCGGGAAGTCTCCCCTCAGAGCGGACGGGAGGCGTCGCGTGGACTGGCCGGCCCGCGCCTGCTTGGCGCCTTTTTCCCTCCCCGCGCGTGAGGTGAGAGCTGGAAACGCGCCCCCACGCTCCTGCCGCTGTCTGCCTACTAGCCAGCCAGCCAGCCAGCCAGCCAGCCAGCCGAAAGAGCGGAGGGACAGAGAGAGAGAAGGAGGCGCCGAGGGGCTCAAGCCAGCCGCTGGTCTCGTCCTGCCGTGGCGACTTTCTCTGGGACCTGCTCGGCCCCCCCACCGCCCCAGCCATGAACGTGAGACGGGTGGCCAGCATCTCTGCCCAGCTGGAGGAAGCCAGCTCCACAGGCGGTAGGGCTGCCAGAGCAGCGGCGTATCGCAGGCTTTTCGAGTGGCGCGCGTGTATGTGGGTGCTTGTGTTGCTCGGTTTTTCTCCGTCCCTTGCGTGGAGCGTTCCCGCGTAACAAGCGGTGCGGGGTTGTGGCGCGGTCAGATTCACCCTTGGGTCCCTAGGAAGTCTCTCTCTCTCTCGGCAGGAACCTTGCTGGTACTTCTGGGTTTTCCTTGCAGTGGGAAATAAGGGAAACAACCGTCGTGTGACTTCCAAAGTGTCGTGAAGACGGTCTAGAGCTGTGGGTGATGAACTCCAGCCAGTCCCACTTGGTCTCAGTCGCGATTTGAGCAGCGACCTCGAGCACGCTTACTTGAGGGAGGTAGCCTCCAATGGAAACGGTGGTGCTCTCTTTTGAGTAAGCGTCCCTATGGCTGTGGGGCAGGGGGAGAGGTTGCGATTCTACCCCCGCTCCTCCCAGAGTGGTGCCAGTGAAACGGGGGGGTGCTACTCCAGACGCCCTGTCCCCCTTTCGTCTCATCACCCTTAGGATCTAACAAAGATGATGAACATCTTTGCTGGCCACCTCTTCTGCCTGCAATCACGATTTGGCCATGTAGAAATTCAGCGGGCAATTTATTACTCAATATTGAAATAACGTGAGCCATAGCTGCGTGATAGGCTGCTTTGAGAGGCTCTGAGCAGGGCTAATGAAAAAGTTGGCAAGTCTAATTTATAGCCACCCTGTGTTTTTACGTACAGATGACTATTTACCAGGTCGTGACTTACAGCTGCATGTGGGGAACCATCTAGGGTTATACATTGAATAAACTTACCGGAAAGTAAATTATGTTTTGCCCAGAGGGTCGTCTACCTAAACGTGGGTGGCATTGCATTGTTAGTTTGAGTATTGACAGAAAGATTTGTACTGTGATCAAGTTAACCAAGTAAGCCTGGAGTACTCTGGTTATTTGGCCATTTTAGGTAATGCCCAGATTTCTGACCAGAACGTAATAAGAATGCCAGTGTGAAAGATACACTGTAGTAACTGGCAAATTGTACTGTGTTTATGACAAATCTCATTGATTTCAGCTGAACTTTATTTAAAGGAAATATATTGGGTGCTGGAGCCTTTTACAGCTTTGTGTTTTTAAAGAAAAACATTTTATTCAGTGCTTTGAACAGGCAAAGGGAAGTGCCTGTCTTGGAGTTGGCATTTGGGGTGGTTTGGTTCAGAACTTGTATGACTTATGAACCATCACTGAAAATTGCACAGAAGGCAGACTTTTTCCAGGAAGCCTGTTTTCCAGACTGCTGTTCATGACAGAAGATAAATTGGCTAGAATTTTTCTTACTAATCTAGCCCTCTCAGAATCTAGGCTGATCATCTTTGTTACAATCAACAGTTGAGGAGGGTGTTGTATATGGCACACTGAATTTAAAATAAAACAAAAGGGGCACCGAGCAGCTTATTTTTATTCGGGTACAATCATACGTTTCAGAACAAGTCACCTAGTGTCTTAAAGGTCATTCAGTTTCTTATTGAGCTAGTCAGGTGCTTAATGATCAGAGTGGAATGACAAAATATTAAAAAAAATTCTTTTTGTTCAGAAACATGTCCTCCTTAAATGCTTTGGAAAGCAGAGTTATTGTTGGTCTTTACTCCCTCTATTGTAAGGTTCTTTATCCAAGTATTTTAGTATCAAGATAGAAAGGCAATCTAAAGCTGTTTTAGAGGAAAGTAGCTAGTTCTCTCTGTTCAGATAAAAGTTGGCTTTGTTGCTGTGCTTTCAACTTACAGGGCTCCCAGGCAGACACTCATCCAGACAGTGGGTGGTGGTCTTAAAAAGCAAGGATCAGTACTATCTATAATACATAATACGTGGTTTAATTTCCTATTGGTACAAAGAAATTCTGAAATATGAACATTCTATATAAATATGAATGGGTGATAACTGTTTTCCTAATCCATATGGTATGGTTTATACAATGTGCTTTAAATAAAGTAATAACATGAAATTATGATTGGGGAAGGACAAACTGCAGGGTGAACTAAAACTCTATCCATGTGGTTAGAAGCTTCACCAATACATAGAGTGGGAATTTCACATCTTCTGTCCTGTAGACAACATATAGGGCTGGCCCAAGGCGCTTGGCTACCTGAAGGATAGGTCAAGATGCCACTCCCTCTCTGTTCCATGAATAAAATATAACTGGACTAGTGGTTGGACTTTACTTCAGCACTGGTAATGAGATAGTATTTGTCACCAGTCTGAGGCAACAGGTGAGTTTTAGGATCATTTCTAAGACCTGTTGCGTGGCATAGTCTGTCCAGTTTCTGGGGAACCTTTCAGAATTTCCCACATTATATCTGTCACCTGATACAATTGGCTCATTATGTCTGATGGTAGGACTGGTCCGGTCACTCTGTGGTGTGACTATTCAGGAGCTGAGGATAGCTGCAAATAGAGAGGATATTGATAGTGAATTCTTGTCCACCCCCCACAAGATGTGCTTCTGCTTGCACAAGCAAGAGTTTGGATATAAGCCAGGGTAAAGAACAGCTTGTGAAAATGGCCTGGCTTTTGCCAAAGAAAGAAAGCTGCAAACATGCTATTATTCCTCTGCCCTTGGAAGTGTAACATTGCTTGCAGCAAGCTATTTGGTGCCAGTGTGGAAAGAGCAGCATTGGCCATGAAGTGGAAAAGACATAAAGAACAGAAGGATTTAAAGGGTCTGTGGGTTCACTGATGTTCTTGAAATATAGTGGCTAGATGTCACTCATTAGTGTTGAAACTTTGCTCACTTTTCAAGGCATTTTTCTGTGCTATGTGGAGGGGAGTTATATTGGGAGAGAGAGAGAGAATTGTATTCAAGACTGCCTAGGACTGGTTTCACCATTCTTTGATTCCTGGCTTTTTTTTCCTGGAAGTTGCAGAACTAATGTGGGATCATTTTACAATAAATTAAAGGGACTAATGTGAATTAATGTGAAAAAGGCATCGAGGCACTTCCACTATATAGAGCAGTAAAGTTTTTATGCATAAAAGCATTTCAGTCATCCTGAAAAAACAATAGGACACCACAATTTTAAATATGGAATTTTAATATTAACCATGCTAAACACATATTTGCTCTTCACAAAAGCTTCACCTAAATGAAAGGAAAATAAATTCTTTTAAAATGTATTAGCAGCTATAGTCAGGCAGTATGGTAAGAATTCAGCATTTATGTATTTGTCTCTGATGATGCTCACTCTATAGATAAAAATTGTATGGAGAAAAAAGAGAAGCAAATTAAGGCATGGAGGACTAAACCTGATGTTGCAATAGTGGATGGTTTTGAATGTGTTTCTTCCCCACCAATCCTCTCATCCCAATCCTGCATCCCTCTGTGCCACCTTAAAACCTGCTCTGCAGGGTTTTCCATGCTTCTGGAACAGAGAACTGCGAAGTGGGAAAAGAGATTATATCCCAACACCATTGCCAGCAGAAGTTCACCTCTTTCGATCCTAGCCTAAGCTTTTTTACCCATGTTTGATCACCAAAATGATATTTCCTACCGAAAGTTTCAGTAACTGGTGGAAGGTTGATATAAGGATATTCATATTACCTGCCCCAGCTCTGAAAGTATTGTGGGAGAATCAGTGATTAGCCCTGGCCCCTCCTTTTATTTGCCAGCCATATGTTCAGTGGCTGTAGGAACTAGCTCTTTGCATGGTAGTTTGGGGAGCATGGCCAGAGTAGCATCTCAGTCTGGTCACGTGTATTTTAGACACTTGAAGGTGTTTGCATGAATTCCCCTTTAATTATGGGGACATGGGTTCATAGATTTAATGGGTTGAGTCAGAGTTTGCTGGACTGGAAAAAGCAGTGGATACTTTTACATGAATATAACATGAATCATAGATAAACAATGCTTTATTTTTATACCTGATTAATTTGAAGGTGAATCATATTTTGAAGCCTTTGTTCCATGGTAGGCTACTGACTAGAATTATTCTTTCTTACCTTGAAACTGTGGTGATTAAGATTAAAATTAGATGCTACATTAAAAACATATTGTGTAGAGAAAGCCTACATCAAAGTTAACATTCAGGTCCTTTTCTAGATGATGACCATTAATAGTTTGTAGGGGAGGCTTAAATTTTCCCCTCTCTTCACTCATATACCTTCCTATGTCCCCTGGCGTGGAGATAAAAGAAAAACTTTGACATTCATGTTATACACACTAGACATGCTTTATTACTACAGTTGTCCATGTTGCTGATGTGTAAAAGTACAATCTTGATTATGCCTCAAAGTTGAGTAAATCTTTCCTTAATGTCATGAACTGAGAGCAAGAAAAGCATGCAAAGAAAGAGCCAACAAGACTTCTATGAGCCTTGGGTGTTTCATAAAATGACTTATCTAGCAGCTGTTATTTTTAGCACCATTGAATCTGTCAGGTTCAGGTGACATGATGAGGAGGGGAAAAGCTAGAGCTGATGTCAAAGAGCTAAAAACTAGAGCTGATGTCAAAGTGGTGTGGCAAGAATTTGAATGCCTTGCCCTGACATTTGCTCAGATGAGGGTTGCCTTCATCTTCCTCTGAGGCTGAGAGTGTGACTTGCCTGAAGTCACCCCCACTGGGTTTCCATGGCCAAGCCGGGATTTGAACTCTAGTCTCCAGAGTCATGGTCCAAACCACTGCGCCACACACTTAAACATTATGCTTATATTCCACTCCCTGATGGGATTTGTAAAGCATTTTACGTGGAACGCTGGGGCCATTCCGCCCTCAACTTTGCCCAGATTAAGATGTTCTTATCAGTGCAACAGTATCTGGCTCCTTTGGTTATTAGCCTTGTGCTAGTATGAAGGAACTGGAAAACCACCTCTGAGTATCCCTTGCCTAAGAAAACCCTATGAAATTCATGGGGTTGCCGTAAATCATCAGGCAGCTTGGAGGTGCGCACGCACAGTATGACAGACTTCATAGTCTGTGGGATATAAAGAAGCTTCAAAAACATTTATATTGAACTGAGGTTTTGACTGTGGTATAAGATGCATGGTGCATTTCTTAGCACATACAAACTGGGAAATGCAATGGTCAACAAAAATGCAGCCATTAGCCTAGCTTCATTGTCTGCAGTGCAGAAATTACACAAAGGCATACCAAGTTTAATGGTGAAAAACAAATGAGTTTTCAAACTGTTTTGTCATTGAAGTTACTGACACATTTAAGGACCTGCTTTGTTATTCAGCTTTATATAATATAGTTCTACTCAAACTTTGTTTCAAAAAGTTTGTTTTTGTTTTTGTTTGGGCTTTTTTGTTTTTTAAATAAATTTTCTTTTGGATACATTGGGGTTGTCGTCCACTGAGTTTTTCCTCTTGCTGAATCTCATTTAAATGATATGTCCTATTGGTGCCATACTTCTAAATATGCTGTTCTGTAACTTAAGATAGCAGTGTAAAACCATCCAGTTAAACATTCAGCAGAATCAAATCCAGAGCTTTCCTGTGTTGTACAACCTTGGCTTCAAAGTGGCATTTGTCATATTTGATTATTTTCCTTAAGAGCTCCCTGCATGTAGGAAACCAGCGTGCTGAGGAACAACTAGAGTATGCCCTCCCGCGTGATAGCTAGATGTTTGTGTAGAGAAAGTTTTCCAAAAAAGGGAGAACTGAACTCATACCTGCAGCTAGAGTGATATACAAAGAAAAAGCTTTGTCACTTGAATTCTGCAGAAAGTGTAGATGATCTCAGCTTTGCGTGTTGCCAGCCATCTGTATAATGGTTGTCTTAGTTGGCTTATGGTACCCATTTGTAACGTCTGGCAAAGATCTTGTAAAGAAAGCATGTGCAGTCTGCAAGTACAATTATACCCAACATTCCATTTCTTTTGGA